>WOXC01003744.1:600000-777147 GCA_011680675.1 Gymnobelideus leadbeateri
GACACTTCATGACCTCATTTGGTGTTTTCTTGGCAAAGATACTGGAAGAGATTGCCATTTCCTTCTCCAGTTCGCTTTATAGATGAGGAAACTGAGATAGACAGGGTTAAGTGACTTGGCCAGGGTCACACAGCTAGTAAGGACAGAATTGAACTCAGGAAGATGAGTCTTCCTGACTTTAGGCCTGTCACTTGAGCCACTGCAGTGCCACCTAGCTGCCCCTAAATGCTACAGTGTATAAGTTTTTAAATACCAAGACAAGGAATTTCTACTTTATCCTACAGGTAGCAGTGAATCACTGGACATTCAAGAACAAGAGAGCAACACGGTCAGACATGAACAAAAGAAAGATTACTTTGGAAAGTGGAGAATGAACTGCAGAAGGGAGAGAAACTGGAAGAAAGGGATCCCATTTCAATAGTCCTGCTAAGATGTGATGAGGGGTGGCCCAAACAAGGGGGTGGTTTCTGGGTTCATCTGAAAACATGTCTGGAAATAACAATGAATTTTTGAAGTCTTATTCATAATGTTACTAAGTGTGTGTGTGTGTGTGTGTGTGTGTGTGTGTGTGTGTGTGTGTGTGTGTGTGCGCTACACTATATATAACTCCCTAGCTCAGAGAGTTCTTTTCCTACTGAAAGTACAGCACAGTGCCATTTGATGGGTCATAGTTGCATGTAACAGGCCTAAATTTTTATGTGTGTCATGAATCACTTTGGAAGTCTGCTGAAATCAGTGGACTTTTCTATGAATCATGTTTTTAGATGCATAAATTAAAACATCAAATTCCAAAGGAAGCCAATTATGTTGAAATAAGGCCATCTCTTTTTAATGTTTGTGGATCTCAGGTTAAACTCCTTATTTAAGGGTGTCTTTTTCCTTCCCTAAGTTAAAGAAGAAACTAAATTCCTCTGAATGTTTTAGTTGCTTTAAAAGAGGCCATCCTTTCAGGAAGAAGAGACTCAGGAAGTCTCCATAGGAAGAAAAGCTTTACATGGGCAGCAATATGAGAAAAGTGAATGACTGTCCATTCTGGGATATAACCCAATATGGCACTTTTCACAGGTGTGTCTGGGATGCTAGGTGGAACACAGGAAGCAACACGCCCTCCGGGAGGTGCCCTGAATGACTTTGACAGAAAGCCTTGTTTCCCTTATGCCTGCACCTGTGCCAGTTTCAACTGGCAGTTGCTATTTTGGGTAAGGTTCTTGCAAGCCCCCACACAGGTTGTATCTAGCTCCACAACAGTACCAGTTCAGCCGTGTTGAAGATAATCACTGGTATTAAAAACTGGCATCTGTATTGGGAAGTTTCCTGCATGCATCCTCTCACCCCTACCAAGGCAATGAAAGTGATTCTCTTAACAGGCTGCCAAGTCGACCAGCCAAATAAACTTGCCTGTCTTCAAAATGAAATCTAGACATTCATATGGGACTCATCCTTCTCCCTCCCCCCAACGCCATGCAATCTTGGACCTTTGCCCAGGGGTCTGACTGATCTCATAAGAGAGGGCCCACGGATAGCTCTAATGAGGTGACATTTCCTGTTGCTGAAACTCCATGTCTTGAAGCCAAACCAAACAGAGTTTATGCTCTTTGGAAACCAGGCTGGGGTTCTATCTCTCCCTTTCTCTTCCTCTGCCCCAAACCCTATTCCCTAGTCCCAATCTCCTCTCCCATGCTTTTCAATCCATCCTTGTCTAAAGATGAAATACAGGGGTCAGATGGCAGAGTCTGTATTTTAATAAGATAGAAGGTACCCTCACAATCCTGGAGCAGTCTGGATCTGGAGTAACAGCTTTGTTCAGAGACACAGAAAAGAAAATGATTAGCTGGAAAATCGTTCTGAGGAAGGAGAAGCACTTATCTGGGTAGATTTATATGGAGGGCTTGGTAAGGGTGTCTGAGAAAGGAGTGAACAATCTGCATTGTCAAAGTTGATCTGATAGTTGATCAGACCTTTGTAATAGCAACATCAACACTCTGGAGTGGGGGCAGTGAAGGGCAGAGGGAGAAATCAGAAAGGAGACCAGGCACCTTATCTAACCAATATTGTTAATGGCTCATTAACTGAAATGATCTTACTTACATGTCCCAAATTCATAATTTATCTGTCACTCAGGTACCCTCCAAAAGGAGCTATGTAGAAATATGCAGGTCCCAAATTCAATTTCTGAGTGTCAGCTAATTTGAATGGACTCATACATTCATTCAACTCACTTATTGGGAGGAAGTGGGGTAAAGGTTGTCTCACTTTTAGTATCAATATCTATAGTCCTCTATTTCAGCCATGCCTCTTGTCATCTTTGAATTGAGATAAGGGAGGTTTGCCATATTCTCAAAGGCAAGAATCTAGATTTAAAGAATCAGTCAATGGGATCACCCATTTTCTTTACCTCACACTTAAAACAAAAAGAAAGATGGAGGGAGAGGAAGAAAGAAAGAAAGAAAAAAAGAAAGAAAGGAAGGAAGAAAGAAAGAGAGAAAGAAAGAAGGAAAGAAAGAAAGAAGGAAAGAAAGAAAGGAAGGAAGGAAGGAAGAAAAGGAAAGGAAAGGAAAGGAAAGGAAAGGAAAGGAAAGGAAAGGAAAGGAAAGGAAAGGAAAGGAAAGGAAAGGAAAGGAAAGAAGGAAGGAAGGGAGGAAGGAAGGAAGGAAGGTTTTGACAGTAATCAATATCACATTTTATATACCATATTGGAGATTCAAAATATGGGTAAAGCATATACACAGTGGCATTTCCTCCATGTGTAAATTAAAAGAACTCCAAAATGAATCTAAAATGAAAGACCAGTCCTAGAAGAGGTCCCTCCCTTCATTAATATAGGAAAGCACTTGCTCTGTAATTTAAGGACTTAGAAAATTACTTAGAGTGACAAGAAGTCAAGTGTATTACCCGAGATCGTGCAGTCATTTGCTCAAAGAGGGGACTTGAGTTCAGATCTTAGCTCTAAGGCCAGCTCTATTCATCATGCCATGCTGACTCTAATGCATATAAAAACTGATATATCATAATGGCCAATTGACCTTGAATAAGAGGTGAGGAAATGTACCTACTTCCTTGTTTTGAAGAGGTAGGGGTCTATGGATGGAGAATGTTGCCTAAAGTGTCAGATGTGATTACTGTGCTGTTAGACTTGTTTTCTTTGTTACAAGGGAAAAAAATAACTTGATGGGGGGAGTATGTTTGAAAGTAAATGGTGCAAAAAAAACATTAATTAAGCCTCCTTTGAATAATTATTTGGCAACTTTGAGTGGATTACTCACCCCCAAGTTTCTTGACAACCAGATGAACTAGTACATGTTCAGATTTCTTGTAAATAATTTTAAAATTATATTTGGTGAAATTAAAACAAAAATAAATCATTAAATCATTAAATCATTGACCTTTTGTCCAACCAGCTTTCACCATAATAATCTCTTTATAAAGTAGACATTGAAAGAAATGTTACGCACTTTCTGGATTCAAGAGGGAAATAACCTCCATCTTCAGATGTCAGGAAAAACATGTTTCATCTACAGCAGTGAGGAAATACTGTTGGCAAAGGGGGAGCAGTTGCTGGTTTGTCCATGACTCTAGAGGACCAAAGATAAGAATGTTGCCCACATACTGACAAAGAAGTCATGGGTAACTTTTGGATATGGCTAAGGTGAAGATTTGTCTTGCTTGACTATGTCTATTTGTTATAAAGGTTTGGATTGGTTTTCTTCTTCCTACAGAAAAAGAAAGGCCAGAGAGAGAGGAAATGATTGTTGCTAATGTAATTAAAATAATTAAAAGAGGGGCGGAGCCAAGATGGTGGGGTAGAAACAGTACTTCCAAGGTGCTCTGCCCCACACAACTTCCAAATAATGTAAAAGGGGACTCTGAACAACTTCTGGAGCCCCAGAACGCACAGAATGACACAGAGAAGTTAACCTCCTGCTGAGGACAGCCCAGAAGCCCTGCAGAGAGCAGCCAGCACTCTGGGAGCTGAGCCCAGGACTGTGTAAGCCTAGATTTTAGCCCCAGGGTGGCTGGGCCAGCAGCCAGCTGGAGGGACCCCAGAACACCAGCAGCTCTGGCGATTCCAGAATTATCAGCACAGATATGCCTAGGACAAAGTGAGAGGTTAGTGCCCTATGGATTTTGGGACCAGTATTTGGGGAACTCATCAGCTTCCTCCCCTGGGGGCAAAAAGCTCCTGAAGAAACATGACACAGAAACAATTTTGCAGCATCAGTGGTGGCTCTAGCTCCTGGTCTGCGAACTGTAGGGAGACTCAGCAATCAGTCTGGGGGTTAATCATTCTTGCTTTAAACTTCCTGGATCTGGATTGTGGTCTGGGGCGGGGGGGTTTGGGGTGGGTATCAAATTTGCCAGAGGGGTTGGAAGCTTTGCATAGGCCACCCAACTGGCGGAAGTTGTGAAGACCCCATGTTTGGGATGGAAGCTCTCCTTTCTGGTGGCAGAATATTACTGTGGCAGCAAGCCCAAAAATCAAGTAATTAAGTGGCAACATGCCTAGGCAAAAGAAACAAAATATACAGAAAAATTCAACATTGGACTCCTATTTTAGGGGCAAAGATGATCAAAGCAAGGAGGAGGACTGCGAGGTCAGAACTCCTGCACCAAAAGCCCCAAATGAAAATACAAGCTGGCTACAGGCTATAGAGGACCTTAAGAAGCAGATAAGAGATGTGGGGGGAAAATTGGGAAGAGAAATGATAAAGATGCACGAAAAGTATGAAATGACAGTCAACAGCCTGACTGAGGAAAATAACACCTTAAAAAATAGACTACCTCAAATGGCAAAAGAGGCTCAGAAAGGCAATGAGAAGAATGCCTTAAAAAGTCGAATTTGCCAGATGGAAAAAGAATCTCAAAAGCTCACTGAGGAGATTCATTCCTTCAGAGTTAGACTGGAGCAAATGGAAGCTAGTGACTTTATGAGAAATCAAGATACTATTAAACAGATCCAAACAAATGAGAGACTAGAAGGCAATGTGAAATATCTCATGGGAAAAACCATTGACCTGGAAAATAGATCCAGGAGAGACAATTTAAAAATTATTGGAGTACCTGAAATCCAAGATCAAAGAAAGGACCTAGAAATCATCCTTCAAGAAATTCTCAAGGAAAATTGCCCTGATGTTTTAGACCCAGTGGGGGAAATGGAGGTTGAAAGAATCCACCGATTGCCTCCTGAAAATGATCACAAAAAGAAAACTACTAGGAATATTATAGCCAGGCTCCAGAATCCCCAGATCAAGGAGAAAATACTACAAACGGCCAGGAAGAAACAATTTTAATATTGTGAAAACACAATCAGAATAGCCCAGGACCTGGCAGCTTCTACACTGAGGGATAGAAGGGCATGGAATATGATATTCCAGAGGGCAAAAGAGCTGGGATTGAAGCCAAGGGTCACCTACCCAGCAAAACTGAGTATCTTGTTTCAGGGGAAAATATGGTCATTCAGTGGAATAGAGGACTTTCAAGCATTCTTGATGAAAAAATCAGAGTTGAATAGAAAATTTGACATTCAGACACAAGAAGCAAGAGATGCTTGAGAAGGTAATCAGGGAAAAGAAATCAAAAGGAACTTATCAAAGTCAGACTATTTACATTCCTACATGGAAAAACAACAACTGTGTTTGATGAAACCTCTCTCATTATGAAAATAATTGAAGAAGGGTACATGGCATATGTTCACAGGTATACATGGATAGAGGGCACAGGTTGAATTTGATGGGAAGGGATGATTCCTTTTTTTTTTTTTTTTGGAGGGCAATTGGGGTTGGGTGCCTTGCCCGGGGTCACGCGGCTGGGTTTTTGTTTGTGTGTTTGGTGTCTGGGGCCGGATCCGAGCTCGGGTCCTTCTGACTCCAGGCCCAGTGCTCTGCTCCCTGCGCCACTTAGCTGCCCCAAGGAAGGAATGATTCTTAAGGGGTGAAGTCAAGAGGTGAGAGAGGAAAGTGGCAAGAGGAGATGGAGAGAGACAAGGTAGGGTGAACTATCTCATGTAGAAGAGGCAAGGGGAAGTAGTTGCAGGGGAGGGGAAGAACAGCAAGGCAAAAAGGCAAAAGCATATTCTCATTGAAGTTGGCTCAAGGAGAGAATCACATACATACTAAATGGAATATCTTACCCTCACTCACTCTCCTGAGTTGGAGGTTGGAAGTACCCACTATCAAAGAGGGACAGGATCAAAGTAGGGAATGGACCAGTTGGGAGGTGAGATGGGTGGGAGGGAAATATAAGCAGTCTTTTACAATATATCTACTATGGCTAATGTTTTGCATAGCTATACATGTACAACACATACTGAATTGTTTATCTTCTCAGAGGGAGTGGGTGACAAGGGAGGAAGGGAACGGATCTGAAAATAGAAGTTTTAAAATTAAATGTTTCATAAGATGTCCAGGCATTGGGGCCCAGAGATTCACCTTGCCCTAATGGAAAAGTCGAAGGGGGTATGGGAGAAGATATGGGAGATAGCAGATTGGATGAGGGGATATCTAGTGGGACTGCTATTCTGGGGTGGTGGGTGGGGAAAAATGGGGGAAAAATGTAACTCATAATCTGGTGGAAATGAATGATGTAAACCAGAAGTTCATTAAAAAAAAAAGTTAGTATGTCTTTCCAGAGGCTAACAAAGCATAGCACCAAGTCATCATTCACTGGTTAGTCTTCTAGAGTCAGTTTTCAAAGATGTCCTATTAATAAATCAGAATGTTGGCACTCAGGACTCTCTTTCCAATGGTGCAAATTAAAATTCTTTCACCCATTCTCCTTGTGTGCAATCATGGTTTATTTTCCCTATAAATTCTTCATAAAACATGTCCAAAACTGAATTCATTATCATTTCTCCAAACCCTTCTTTCTAGCGTTCCTATTATTTTTGAGGTTAGCATCATCTTTCCAGTTATTCAGGCTTACAATCAAGGCATCATGCTCAATTCTTCACTCTCACCTTTTAATATCTGCTCTGTTGCCAAGCTCTTTTTTGTCTACCTTCATGATATCTCTCACATATGTCCCATTTTCTCTTCCAACACTGGTATCATCCCAATCCAGGCCCTCATCACTTCATATCTGGAGTATGCCAGTAGGCTAGTGTTTGGTGTCTGCCTCTACTCTCTTCTCCACTCCAGTCCATTCTCCACTCAGTTGTCAAATTGATCTTCTTAAAACGCAAGAGGGAAAATGTCACGCATACTCCTGGACTGTATTCAAAATAGTCCAGAGTCTCTCCATTATTCCATGATCGAATATAAATGTGCCGTTTGACTTTTAAAGCTCTTCATAGCTTTGCCCTCTTGCATTCTTTCTATTTTTTTACACCTTTCTGCCCATTACATAATCTGTGTTCCAGTTACACTGATCTTCTTACTGGTCCTCACACAGGATTGTCTTCTGACTCTAGGAATTTTCACTGACTATGACAATGCCTGGTGTACTCTCTGTCTTCATCTATGTCCTCTGACTTCCCTTGCTAAAGTCTTACCTCCTGCAAGAAGTTCTTTCCAGTCTTCCTTAATTGAAACCTTCCCTTTGAGATTATCTCTATTTTATCCTTTCTTATCTTAATTATACATAGTTGTTTGCATGTTGACTTCTCTTTAGCCTGTGAACTCTGAGAACAAAGATTATTAATTTTTTTTTATTTCTTTCTCTCCCCATCACTTAGTCCACTCTCTGCCACACAGTGAGCTTTTAATGCTCCTTGACTTACTTTAACTTGACTTAATGTACTGGAGACCCACTTAATGTACTGGAGGTCTTTCTTCCTGAGTTTCTTTTAATTTCTCAAAGATACTAGTGTGGTACTGGAAATATCCATTTGTTATCTCAGTCTCATTTAAATTCCTTTTCTGGAGATACATTACCTCAGTAATGTCACTGATAATTTTTTTTCAGCAAACTAGCCATCTTTTATAATCTACTACAGATGCTCTTGACCCATCATTGGTCCATTTTAACTCTGAAGAAAGAAATAATGACATATATAATATTCTGTTGAAAGTAATCAGACATCACTCAGAATGGTCCACTGATATCAAGCTGTTATGCTAGCAGCATACTGAGGTAGAAAAAAGAGTGACTATTAGTTAAAATATTTGCCTTGACATTTGCTAGCTATCTGTAATAGGCAAGTCACAAAAGCTCGTTTACTCATGTGTAAAATAGAGTCGATCATACTTGTGCTATTAACATGACAGAGTTGTGAGGAAAGTGTTTTGTAAACATTAAATCTTTCCATAAATGTGAATATGATACTACTTAGCCAGGCCAAGAATCAAACCCAAGAGGATAAATACCACAGCTGAAGGGAGGAACTAAATGTTTATCCTGGAGAGAAAACTGAAAAGGAACATGATAGATTTCTTCATGTATTTGAAAGGCTCTCTCATGGAATAGGGAATGAACTTTCTCTGTTTGACCCATTGGGCAAAACCAGGATAAATTGGTGGAATCATAGAGATAAATTTACTCATATAGGGCATGAAGGTTATTCAAAAGTAAGGTGAGCTGTCTTGTGAGGTACTGGATTTCTCTTCACTCAAAGTCTTTGAGAAAAAAGTTGGATGACCATTTGTCAAGGATGGTGGAGAGAGGATTCTAGTTCAGATATGGGTGGGATTCAAAGATGTCTGAAGTCACACCCACCTCTCAGAGTACCTGATTATGTCACTCATCTTCTCAAAACCTTCCCATCAACTATAGGATAAAGCCAAACTAACTTTGTCTACCGATTCAGCACATTTATTAAGCACCTACTGTATACAGCTCATTGTGACACTAATAAAAGATGTGATAAAGCTTAGATAAGATAGGCTTTTTGTCTTTATGAAACTTTCTATACCTAACTGAAGGCAAGAAGCCTTCTGTAGTTTGGCTTCCATTCCTGTTCTTATTGTTTTTACTTCTCCTAAGCACAGCCTTATCTAGATCCAGATTGCTTTTCCCTGTTGCCCCTAAGCATTCCTTGTTCATTCCCATGCCCTATTCCTCCACTCCACCTCAGTCATTTAAACATGGTCATACCTTTGCTCTTTTCATCATCAACAACTATTTCCCTTACATTGTGTATATATACATATATACATATATATTGCATGAATATATAATTATATACATATATACACATCTACATATATACACACACGTGTGTATAAATATATATGTATATATACATACACATACTATGTACATACTATATATATAATGTTTGTCTGTCTGATCAAAATGTGTGATCCTTGAGGACAAGGATTGTACTTTTGACTTTGTCTCCCTAGTGCTGAGCATTGCACCTGAAATATAATAAGTACTTAATTCTAAGCGACTTCAAGTTTATCAAAGCAATTGGCAACACCTTGTCAGGAAAGCATACTATAGGGCAACAGGTCAATTATTTGTCAGGTATGTTATAATGGGGATAGATTATATGAACATTGATTCCAGTGTGACTCCCTATATGATTCTCTGAATTCTACTAAAATCTCTGTGGCACCAATTAATTGCCCACAGGCTGTACTTTTTATGTCTTGGGGCAAGGAAGCCATACAAATAATTCAAGCTTTGTGCCCCAATGTCTACCAAATAATTCAAGCTTTATGCCCCAATGTCCACCAAATCCTAAGAAAAATTTTACTACTCACATATGGGGAAACAGGTCAATTTATGTAACACAGCCATCGTACTTACTCTATCATGTCCTCATCTGAAATTTTCTTATTTCTGCTTTTTGCCTATCTGATTCCAACTCACCTTTCTTTTTTTTTTTCAGCTTACATTTCAAAGACCAAATGAAATATAACTTCCTCTGTGAAGCCTTCCTTGCCCACTGTGGTCTTACACCATTCATCTTCTGATCTCCTATGTCTATACTTTTTACCTGGTGCCTTTCCTATTCTATCTGATATTGTTAGGTATGTCTCTGTATATATGCCTCTCCAAATACATCGAGGTTTCCTTGAAGAACAACAGCACTCTGTGTCCTCCAGTGTGCTGTTTATACAAAAAGTGTTCAAGTCATGACTTTTCCATGACTGTGGAAGCTTATCAAAGATTAAGCAAGAAATAAATAAAAAAACATTTATAAAGTGTTTACTATGTGCCAAGAACTATGCTAAGCCCTGGGCAAACAAATACAACAGTGAAGACAGTTCCTGCCGTCAAAAAATTACATTCAAAAACAGGAAAGAAAAATATAGAGAGGACTAGTGACCAGAGATGCATAGTGTCTTTTGGAAAGAGCCAGGGTGATGAATGCAGTCATAGATGAGTATATTGGAGTGCTCTTTTTAGTAGAATTAGTGGTACTGATTTGGTTGTGGTTGCCAAATTTTAAAGTGAAAGAATAAGATGAAGAGGAGAGGGGAATAGGTTAGATATGCAGGTGGCTGAATAGAAAATGGCCCAGGAGTAAAGTTTCTAGCATGGCAGGAGCTGGTCTATATATTATGGGGAGCTACACATGGAGTTCACAAATCAAGAAAATGAGACCCAGGGTGGGACTTCCAGAGTATAAATTCTTAAGTTTTCAAGGCTTGTCCTCTGGTTTAAATGACAAATTGCCTAATGAGAAGATGATTGTGGAATAAAGTGCTAGACAGTCTGGGAATACTAAGATTCAGGACAACAACAATTGCTGCTGTCTATTAGAATTTCCCATTTCAGCGGCAGCTAGGTGGCACGGTGCGTAAGAGCGCCGGCCCCGGAGTCGAGAGAACATGGGATCGGTTCCAGCCTCAGAAAATGAGCACCCACACATAATAATGACTGGCCATGTAACCTTGAGCAAGTTACTTAACCCCAATTGCTTAAAAAAAAAAAAGAATTTCCCATTTCATATTTCACAGGACAGAGATGAGCTTTCCTATATTTTCAACATTATTTCTTTTGCTCTTCACTTTAATCTATTATTACATAGAGGCTATTTTTTATGTACCAAATTTTATGGTTGAGAAAACCAAGGTTCAGAGGAGTGATGCTAAACTTTGGATGCCATTTTAGTGGCTCTTTCCCCTGGGCTTCTTCAGGATCACTTGCTCACACAGGATTGACATCAAAAACATATATTTTAGAGATGAAGTTATAAAGCCAAGGGGCTCTTTAACACAAGCCTGTCCCTTCTTCTCATTCTGATCCAATCATGAAAATAGGACTGAGGGTGGGTAGGACTTAACTTGAGCCTCCTGGCACAAAGAATTCATCATGTGTGTCTTAGTTGCAAAGGTTGTGTTGGGATCATCATTAAACCTTCCAAGGAATTCCAAGAGTTTTCCAGAGAAATAGAGGGTTCTTCCTCCTTGTGAAACTGCAAATTTTGCCTCCATACAGAATAGACTGTGTTAGGGCCAGAAGTTGTTTTAAAATACTCAATTCCATTTGAATGATTTTATCAGCATAAGGAGTGGCATTTCAACAATTTGGACTCCCATGTTCTCTTTCTATTCACCAAATATTTATTTAACACATAACTATTCAAAACAAAGACAAACAGGTTCCTGTCAGTAATATACAACCTTTTCTTTCCTGCTAGATTAAAAAACATGTTCATCTTACTCTTTCAGAGACTAAAGATTTATTTTTTCTCTCTGTTATTTTTCATTTTTACATCCCTATTATTTCTGAACGTATTTCCACTCACCCCTCCTCCCACAAGTGGAGCTCTCATTTATTTAAAAAAAACACTTTACAAAAAGGAAAAGGGGGAAAATCAACAAAGCTAAACAACACATGCATCAAATCTTACAATAGATACAATTTCATAGAACTTTGTTTTCCAAACCTATATAGGTAGGAAGATACTTTTAAAGATCTTTATCTTTTTTAAAAATACACCCGTAGGTGTGAAACAACAGGCCCAATGAAGAGAATCTGATGAACTTGTAATTGAAAAGAACTTTGTGTGCTGAGAATACACTGTAGCTGGTAACCCTCAAAAGATGGCTTCCAGGGGCGGCTAGGCGGCGCAGTGAGTAAGAGCGCCGGCCTTGGAGTTGGGATGACCCGAGATCGAAACTGGACTCAGAAAACGAGCACCCACACATAAATAATGACTAGCTGTGTAACCTTGAGCAAGTTATTTTACCCCAATTGCTTTAAAAAAAAAGATGGCTTCCATACTAGAAAGGATGGAATAATATTCAGAACTGAAATACATTTCCAAGAAAAGGTTATTTGGAAACCCTGATATTACCACTTTTATTATAACTAGGATCCATCTGTAAGACTCTCTTTTGGAAGACTTTGTGACATTGTGGGGATTGATGAAATCAGTACAATTTTATCTGGAAATAGTAGCATGCAAAAAAATTTGCCATCTATAGCATTTGGAGTGTGTGTGTGTGTGTGTGTGCGAGTGTGTGTGCATGCTTAGCATAGTTCTTTGTGCACATACACACACACACACACACATATACACACACTCCATGATAGCATATGACTTTTGGCAAACCAATGTCTCCTATTTTCATATCTTTGAGTGATCAGAAAGTTATCACTATTCGTACTTCTTTCAAGGATTCTCAGACAACTAAACTTGGGGAAATATCATTACAGAACCAGGGCTCAAACCCCAGCCACCTTACTCTGAATACAGGACTCTTTCTACCCTTGTTAATTAAATGGTCATGAATGTTCCAACAAATGATCCCCAAGAAGCTTGACATGGTGGTATGTCTTGAGGAAGAATAAACATGGTATTACCAGAAGATTGTAGGTCTTGGTGTCAGAAGACATGAACTCAATTCTCTTATGCTAGGGATATGGCCCCTGGCAAGTCATTTTATCTCTGTCATTAATTTTAGTGCCCTTTAATTCTCAAAGTTGCAGTGAAGAGAGTGATTTAGAAGTTTTAAAATTTTTTAGACATGTGAGTCATTATTATAATAACTATCATTTCGATGATCTCATCCTCATCTTTTTAAATAAGATTTGAATAGAAACAGTACTGGGACAAATCCCTCTCTTCCTATTATTCTTATATATTTAATATTCTACGAACTATCTCAGAGGCAGATAAAATTAACTTCTTTTGGAAGTTAAATAAAATTATTAGGTGAAATTTCATGCTTTGCAGGCTCATTACAAGAATGTTCAGTAAAACTCCAATGGCAGACAGGATGAAAGAAACATGTGTCTCATTCTGTTCCTATGTTACTTTGATTTCCTCTATTAGATATCCATATTTTAGAAGATTTTCATTATGTGTTAAATTAGAGATTGTATATATTTGATACAGTGACATCTATTAACAAAATTCTTATTTTTTCCTCCTTCATCTGTATGTCCAGGCAGTTGTGGACAGCCTCAGTCTGGGATGATGGTCCAATTCCATTATGCTGTTGGCTGATTTCTCCATAACATTTTGAGGACTGTCTCTTTTCTAGGGCAGGGTTTTGTCATCAGTCTGTCCACAAAAGATACTGAGCTTCTGTGTATGATTTGATCCACCAAATCATGTCATAGTAAGCATTTAGTTGGTAGTATGTTTTTATAGCTTGAAGGGATTGAGTTGGACAGTTCCCACTGTTTTTTATCATATATCCATCACTAAATAAAGGTTAATAGGATAATACTTCTGTAATTTGTGTGGCTATGACCTAATCCTGGGTCACTATCATAAACTCTTCCATTTCCACAAACATATTCTGATGACTCAGCCAGTTGTTCAGTGCTTCCTGGTTGACATATTATTGATGGAGTTTATATGGATGTTGTTCTTGGAGGTTCTTTCTATTCCTCTCTTGGATCTTGGTTGCTTCATAGGTTCCAACAAAAGGCAAACCACATTTGATTACATTCAACAAATCAAATGATGTATATTTGTTTTCATCCTTGACTCCTACTTGGTGAAAGGTCTTCTTTGCTGTGAATTATTGACCAGCTCACTGTGTACTCCAAGGATATCTATAAATCTTCTTCCTCCTTTTTTATGTGAGAAATGTAATTCTTTCCATACTTAACTTAAGATTAAGGAAACTCTGTCACATTAACATTGTAGAGGTTTTTCTTGGGATAATTTCCAAATTTGTTATGGTTCATTTTATAGTTTTAAAAACATATTTTCCAAATGTCATGATCCATTTTACAACTCCTACCAGCAAGGTTCTTTAAATACTGAGCTTTGATTTTATGATGCAGTCCAGTCTCTTAACATATTCAGACAGTTGATTATTGTGTATATATATAATATTTATGCTCAATATGACTTTTCTAAAAAAAATAACACATTTATAGGTTCATGCCCACTATGAAGAGATTGAGCTAATAATTATGGATCTTATCTGGTTTTTCCCCCTCTATTTTTTTTTTCAGAGAAATTAAGAGTTTTGATTACTTTCATGGTCATAACAGTTCTGTTATTCATTATATTAATGATATTCAAGTTTGCAGTTTCTCATGGGATCTAATTTGCATTTCTCCTATTGTGATCATAAAGATGACCAGTGTCCCCTTTTTCTGATTTTTTTCTTTTACCTTTGAGTTCTTTATCAAGTCTCTGTAGTATGATAAAATGTTGAATCGTTATTTTATTATTTATGTTGCTTTCATTCCGAGGATAGCCTTAACCTTTTAAAGATGATGATGGTGATGATGATGATGAAAAGAATAACAACTAGTATTGATGGAGTGCTTTAAGTTTTGTAAAGCACTTTACAAATATTATCTCACTTGATCTTTTGACTGGTGCTTTCATTTGCTGATTGAAGGAATTCAGAATTTTTTTTCCTTTTTGGAGGGCAACTGGGGTTAAGTGACTTGCCCAAGTTCACAGGGCTAGTTTTTTTGTTAAGTGATTGAGGCTATATTTGAACTCATGTCCTCCTGACTCCAGGGCTGGTGCTCTATTCACTTCTCCACCTAGCCACCCCAAGAAATTCAGAATTTCTGACATGGTTTTGTTTTCTTGTGCCTTTTCTTATTTTTTTCATTTATTACCTTAAAATTGGGCAGTGAAAGTTCAAGTTTTCTACTGGGTATAAGTTATCAAATATCATTTAACATTTTTCTATAGATTTATGATTAGAATTCCCAAGTTGCTTCCAGCATGGTGAGGTTGGATGCCTCTTTTAACTGATATTCCTTGTTGGTTTTACCTTGTCTTGTGTTTTTGTTTACATTTATTCATTTTCAGGCCATGGAAACTGCTTCCATGTATGGTAGTATGTGTGTATGCGTGTGTGCACATCTTGAAATGGTCCAATACTACAATAATTGCTAGCATTTGTGTGATATTTCAAGCTTCGAAAAGTGTATTACAAATATTAGTTGAATGGGATAATTTGTATGAAATTTTTTCATATGTTTACAGTACAATTCAGGTACTAATACCAATCCTCAAATGATAATAGCTAACAACTGTATATGGCATAATCTTTGCAAATATACACATATGACATATCTACATATTATATGTAACATAATTTTTGCAAATGCATACAGCCACATATGTGTATATAAACATATATACATGTATGTGTGCACATGTGCACACATACACACATAGATTCATTTGATCCTTATAACAATCGTAGGAGGCTGGTGCTATTATTATACCCATTTTACAGATAAAAAAACTGAAGTATAGAGAGGTTAGATGACTTTTCTGAGGTCTCATCTGTAGTAAGTGACTGGAGTAGGATTTGAACTCAGATAACATCATCAACAACAAGAAGAATGTTGAGTGGAGGAGTGGCAATGGCAAAATCACCAGGATAATATATGGTGAGGACTCTGTGTTCCTGAAGACCAATATTATTGTTATTAGAACTGGTCAGGATCCTTGAAATTTTGTCCATTTGGCTTCCAGAGAAACCACTAATCAGGTTCCCATCCAGGGCAGTGTAATGAAACTGCTTTCCTAAATGTAAGAAATAGATAGGGCGGTATGAGGTTTTAATTTGACCCTACTTGAACCCACCATGATGATCAGCTTGGCACAGATGACAGTGAAGGTGGTGTCTTTTCTTCATATTGTAGTGTAATGTAGGGAGTTATACATGTGCCTCATAGAGAGGCAAGAACAGATATATGTCTAGAGTCTCTTCCCACCTGCCCAATCCCATTCCCACTTATCCCAAGGAGATATTAATTCCTGTTAGGAGGGGAAGCAGAAGGTTGAGGTCAGAGTCCAGCTTCCTCGGAGAAAGGGTGTATTGGGATGGAATTATATCTTCCCACTCCCTTCAATAATGTTAATTAAGGTTGGGGAAGTGATTTTAAGGTTCAAGCTAAATTCTACATTACTATTCATTAATGGGAAAAGGGAGTCCCATGCTTTATTTCTTAGACAACTTTCTTCCCACCAATTGCCAATTTCACAGTGATCACATATAGCAAATAAATCCATTTATCCAAGTTGATAACAAAACAGAAGCCAGAAAATATATACATAGGAGAATATGTACCAGAAAATGCAGTTTGAAAGAGTGTTCCATTTGAGAGTATGATCACTCAGCTCAGCCTGGAGAGATTGTCTCAGATTTCACCCAAGGGGAAATTCCCCAAATTTTCTATTGTAGCAAGCTGAAAATGAAGACATGATGTAGACTTCCAGTTCCTCAAATTGTTGGCTTCTTCTCAGAATCTTTTTTTCCCTTTGTGGCCCTAAAGAGAGGAGAACATTCCTCAAGTCTTCTCTCTTAATGCATCAGATCAAGAGATACAGCCAGTATCTGCTGATAGCCCTTAGAATTCTGAGAGTAGGGGTCTGGGTGTCATCACAGAGCTATCTTATCATGGAAGGGTGTTGGGCTTTATTTCCTGAAGGCTTTATTTCCTGAAAGAAGGCTTTATTTCCTGAAGGAAGGAGGTGCCCTAATGATAAATTTTAAGCAGATCTGAAAAGAATTCAGGATGTTCGGGGTTATATAAATCGAGCTGTCATAAATGAAGACTTCTGAGGCAACCTTGCCCAGCAGGTAAGAAAGAAAACTCCTTGTTCTCTTAATTAGGTGTCATCTGTGGGGTTGGTACAGTTCCCATAAAGAAGTTTGAAATTCAATTGGTCTCAGGTTTCACTCTAAACCCGAAACTCAGTTAGGTTCAACAAAAGTGTTGCCAAAGTTCATAAACTTTCAGGAAACATGGGTTGAGGGTTTTTTCCCCCTCCTGATAAGCTTGAATTGTTTATAATTTTAAGCATGGTTCTAGTGAATTTCATCTGGAATTTAGTGTTTATTTTCTAAACATGTGCATACACATATCAAATGCAGGTTTAAAAAATATACTCACACATATATACATATTGTGAGTATACGTTGATATATGTGTCTACACACATGTTTATGTATGTACATGTATGTGTGTGTACACACATATATAGATACATATATTTATATACATATTATCCATTGTCAACAGATTTTAGCAAAATGCTTTTTAAACCTTTCTCTCACCCACAATCTTTGGATCATTTGTCAAACCCAAAGAAATCATATGGTTTTTTCATTCTACATGGCCCCTGATATGATATTAGCCTTGATTAGTGGTCATAATAGCATGATTTTTCTGGTACAGCAATAGAGTCATCATCAGAGCTATAATTGGTACAAAATGACCAAGGCTTTGCCCCTGGACATTGCAATTTAGAGTGGACAAATATTTAACAATAATTATTTAAAATATTGGCACAATTTTAAAACTTTCAAGATTTTGTTAACATGGTCAATCTAGAGGTCAAGGAAACAACACAGATTAACACCTATAGCAAGACAATTTAAATAGGAAGAAAACCCATCATGTGTTCCCTTCAACCTTCAAGTGAGGTCTTCCAGGTCCAGCCCTTCCTATGCTACCCAGGTAGCTATCTCTCATAGAAGCCTCGGTAACCCCAATGTACCCAGGGATCTTTCCCAGAAAGGGTTGGTATCCTATAATCTCTGCTGCCCTGCATCTTCCCCACCAACACACACATATAGATAGGATCTCTCCCCCATAGGACTGATGTTAACCTCTGCCATTCTCACCATCATCTCAACCCCCACCGTCCTCACCACAAGTTGGTGCTTCTCCTACTTTGTGATCCCTTCTCTACTCTGCCTATTCCTCCCTCAACCACCACCTTTTATTTTCCAGTTGTGAATTCCAAAGTTGATTTTTGTCTCTGAAAATAATTACAGGGAAAGGATGCTGGTTTGTCAAAGATGGGGGTCAGTGGAGCACAATGTTTGGTAGTTCCTAACCAGAATCTGTGAACAACTCAAGCTGTTTTAATGGGGACCCAGATGGCCAGTAACATTTGGACAAGTCAATTCTCCTCTCCTCTTCTCTTCTCTCCTCTTTCTTCAACTATATCAGACTGCTTCTTCTATTCTTTATCTATAAAAATGAGCATACTTATATTTATGCAACACACTTTATAGGATTACAAGTATCAAATAAGCTAATATATAATATGTGGTATTACATAATAACTAGCATTTATATAACACATTCAATATTGCAGAGTTTAATTTTTTAGCATGTTATCTGATTTTAAGTCAAGTCAGTAAGCATTTATTAAATTCTTGCTATTTCCCAGGCATTGTGCTCATCAGTGAGGATACAAAGAAATGCAAAAGTCAGTTCCTGCTTTCAAAAAACTCATAGACTAATGGAGGAGACAATGTGCAAATAACTACATGTAAACAAGGTATAGACAGGATAAACGGGAAATAATCAACAGAAGGATAACCAAGAAAGACTTCCTATAGAAGGTAAGATATTACCTGAGACTTGACGGAAGCCTAAGAATACAGGAAGCAGAAATTAAGGGGAAGAGAATTCCAAACATGGAGGACAGCCAGGGAAAATGCACCAAAATTGGGAGATGGAGTGCCTTGTGCTAGAACAGGAAAGAGGTTAATGTTACTGGATTACAGAGTGCATGGAGGATTGGTGGTTTGTAAGAAGACCAGAAAGGCAAGACAGATAGGTCACGGGTATTAAAGAGCTTTGAAATCCAAATAAAGTATTTTATATTTGACTCTGGAAATGATAGGGAGTCACTGGAGTTTATTGAATAGGAGGAAAGAGGTGATATGATCATACTAGTCCTTTAGGAAATTTACTTTGGTTGATTAAGAGAGGATGGATTGGAGTGGGGAGAGACTTGAGTCAGACAGATCCAAAAGCACCCATTGCAGTTGTCCAGGGGAGAGGTGATGATGGCTTGTTCTAGGGTGGTGGCAGTGCCAGATTAAAGAAGAGAACATATTAGTTGTTACAAAGACAATAACAGGAAATTTAGGAGGACAGAGATTATCACATAGCAAAGAAATGTAAAAGGTGAGAACAAAATTGTTTTTCTGGCTCCAAATCCCCTGTGCCACTATCTGCCTCCATATATTTTGAAAACATAAGATAGTATCATTCTTGAGATTTAGAGAAAAACAGATCTTGGGGCGGCTAGGTGGTGGAGTGAGTAGAGCGCTGGCCCGGGAGTCAGAAGGACCTGAGCTCGGATCCGGCCTCAGACACTTAACACACACAAAGAAAAACCTAGCTGAGTGACCTTGGGCAAGTTACTTAACCCCAATTGCCCTCCAAAAAAAAAAAAAAAGAAAGAAAGCAAAGAAAAAGCAGATCATTATAAAAAGAAACAAATAAGAAAAAATTTCTCCTGTGGTCTAAGGGTGGATTCTCATTCTTTGTACTTTATAGCTCAGTTCCTGGCATATGGTAAGCACTTATTAAATGCATATAGATTGATTGCCAATTACTAGTGCACAGTGGACATTTATTAAATGCATATAGATTTATGCCTAATCTATGCGCATTTAATAGGCATCTACTAGGTTTCAATAATTACTATGTGCAAGTGGTAAATATATTCACCAATCTATATGAATTTAGTAAGTTATAGTGAAGTTTTAAGCTTCTAAAACTCAAAATTATCAAAATGAACACGATATTATATATAAATATGGGAGTCCTGGGACTTGCTTCCTTAAGATAAAGCATGTTCCTTTGTAACATTCAGGCAGGTATTCTAAAGCATTGAAGAGAACCTCTATTAGGAGAGTTGCCCTACAATGGGAAAGGGTAACCATTTTGCTAGGGAAATGGATCGATGAAGAACTGAGGGCTTTTTAGTATAATTGGGCTTGAAAGAGAGGTCACAGTGAATTACCACTGAGCAGAATAGCTGAGGAAAAGACCACTAGGACAGTCTTTAAGGTCAAAAACAACAAAGAGAAAGAGAAAACAGATACCTGGGGTATAACGTACAGTTGATGTAGAGTTGGCTGGCTGAGAGCGCATAAGTGGGAGAAAAGGGAGTCAGATTCCAGTCGTTACATTCTAGGGTCACACTTGCCAAGCTCATGAAACTGTCCTTGGTGTTCAGTGTTCTGGATGTTCAGGGTTCTTGGTGCCATATTTTAGAAAGGTCATACTTTATAAACTTAACTGTTTATCTAGGTTGGAGGATGGAGGGAATGAGAGGACTGGCCAGTAAGGTCCTAGACTTTGGAACATAGACAATTTGTGCATATGTCCCATCTGATTACAATTGAGGAGGTTTGTTGAGTCTACTTATGGCTGTAGGTGACTGAAAATTGGGAATTATGTTGACAAAAATGTCTTCTCATTTGTCCAGGAGCCTGAATTGAGGGTGCCTATAAAAGGTTTTAACCAACCATCTCTTCCTCAATGGTTTTCAAGTAAAGAGAATTTCTGTATTCCTATCTCCTACTTGGTCTGTTTCTATGGTGTTTCTTTTATCTTAGGTGAATAGCAATCTGCAGATGGAACAGACCAACTTATGGAATTTTGAGCCTCTAAAAGTTGGAAGAGCAATCAAATATTTTCCTTGGGAACCTGAGTTGGTATCAGAAACAACAGAGGTTAATAGTAACATTGGGTTAGATGGGAAGCCAGCCCTGAAAAGTGGCATCCTTGATTCAGCACACCCCAGATTTGCCCATGAGCCAAGAAATGGCATCCTAAAAGTGCCTAACTCAATTAGTTACATTACACCCTACAGTAATTTGTCAGGAACTATTTGAAACCAAAAACCAAATCCTAAATCCAGGAGGCATGAGATAGCCTTCTGCCCCACATATTCCCTATATGGACATTTTACTATTGGTATGCTTTGTTCCTTCTCTTCAGAGGGATGTTGTGCAAGTCATTTGAACTTTTTTGCCTCAGTTTCCCCATATATAAAATGAGCTAGAGAAGGAAATGGCAAACCACTCCAGTATCTTTGCCAAGAAAACCCCAAAAGAGGTCACAAAGGGTTGGATATGAATGAACAAGAGTAATTAATTAGCTCTTTATTCCTGTACTCCCACCATTTCTGCTTCATCTCAATTCTCTCACTCCCATGATTCAGCAATGGGTTCTATGATTCTTGTGGCAGCTGCAGTTTTTGACATTCAACTTTTGGAGTTAACCCTTTGTCAATTTCAAGAGCTAGGGAAGATTTGAAGGGTTACCCACTCCCAGGGCAAGCAGAGACACTAGTAAAGATTCTTTTGCTTATACCTTTGTTTTC
Organism: Gymnobelideus leadbeateri; assembly: GCA_011680675.1. NCBI lineage: Eukaryota > Metazoa > Chordata > Mammalia > Diprotodontia > Petauridae > Gymnobelideus > Gymnobelideus leadbeateri. Next base: position 621,473 of record WOXC01003744.1, read on the forward strand.
CTGCTTTCCTCTTCCATTTTGAGAGCTCCTCCTTTGGTTCTGAAACACTCATCATGTTGCAATTTAGACATACCAAGTATGGAGTTAACCACTACTAAAGTGTTTAAGGCCTGTCAATCAGGATAAGGAAAGAGGGCCACTGTGGAGGAATGGGGAACCCAGGAGGCAAGAAATTAGAGGAGGAAATGAGAAACACAGTGGATTAAAATTAATTAATACAACACAGGAGGGCTAACATTTGACCAAAAGATGACAGCTTATTAATTTTTTTGCAAGTCTCTTCAGCCCCTCAACCACAAAATAAAGGAATTATCTTCAGATATAGAGTAATTAAGTCTGGCTTCATAGGCTAAGAAGACAGAATCCCCAGACTAGGCAAAAACAACAGATATTAAAACTTGGGAAATTTAATACTTAGAGGTCCCATTCTGCACCCCGTCCCCCACCCACTTCAACATGTACATGACAGAGAGCATAGCCTATAACCCAAAATGACAGTACCCAGTGAAAAGAACTTATTATTAATTTAAAAAAGAAGTAAAAATAAGGTACTTCTACAATAAGGGAAACATTTGAGGCATTCTTGAAGGGGAAGGTAAATGGATTATTTGATTTGCAAACTCACTAACAACAAAAGCACAGGAAAGGTAAATAAGCACAACCATTAGAAAAAGAGTAAAAAGAATTAAATTATTTATTGTCCTTGAGAGGTTATCCTTCCTTAAAGGAGAAATTGATTCATGGGCCCCCAAAGAGGGACTATTGAATGAAAAACTGCTGAAGGGACTAAAAAATTATCAAAAAATTTGAAGTAGTAAAAGCAAAACATGGAACAATTGAACTAGTGGTCATAAAGCTTAAATCCCAGACTCCCTATAGGTGAATTGATGTCTATAGTGGGAAGGAATAGTCAAGCAGAAAGCTGAATAAGTGGAAAGGGAAGTTGGGGAGGATGGAAGAGGAACCTTAGCCAATCCCTAAGTGAACAGGATGGGGTAGGTGATTTTTGCGATTTCTACAGAAAAAGAAAGCAAAGGAGATCAAACTATGGGATAATGGACTGAAGGTCATGGAGAGAAGAACCTACAACTAAGGACCTAGAAACTGAAGGAATCTTATGCTGATGGGTAGGTACTGAAGAACTTTCAAAGGAGCTGGAAGTGTGTGTCTTTAATGAGAGAGAAACTCATGAATAGTTTAGTTTGGGAAGAATTTGCATATTGGGAGACCTCTATATCTGAGATTATTATACTTCTACATCCTGAATCTTGCCCCAAGAAAAGGGTATGTGAGTTTCTAGGATCAATTGGAAGACAGAGAAATGTGCAAGTAGGAAGATGTTGAGCCATAGATGCAATGGCATGACTTTTAGTATGGAGGCTGATCATGGTAGTGGGAGGGGTAGGTCTGGGTCCCATTATTTTGGAAATAAGGTGACTTCTATGAAAAGAAATTGATTCCCTCCAACATTACTTCCAATCAAGGACTGGTATTAGTAAAAGTAGGTCTGCAACAAAGAGGAATGATGAGGATAATATATCCAGGAAGAAAATAACAAAGAAATTGGATAGAAGGGATAACTCTAGCTGGGGACTATAAAATCTTTAAGATCATGAGGGGCAGGAAGATTTAAATCTATGTATCTATGTATCTATGTATCTATCTATCTATCTATCTATCTATCTGTCTGTCTGTCTGTCTATCTATCCATTATCTATCATTGAATATCATCTATCTTACAAATAAGAAAATATCAGAACAGTGGAAGGTAAGAGTCAGCAGTCCAATCCATTAATATTTATTAAACATCTACTATATGATAGGTCAGTACTATCTGTCCTATCATGTATCCCTAGTTAATACTTAGAGCTCCCATTAAGCACCCTATCCCCCACCAACCTCAACATATCCATGACAGAGAGCATAGCCAACAACCCAAAATGACAGCACCCAGTGAAAAGAACTAATTATGAATTTAAAAAGAAAGAAAAAAATTCTTCAACAATAAGGGAAACATTTGAGGATCATGGTAGTGGGAGGGGTAGGTCTGGATCCCATTATTTTGGAAATACAAAGAGATACAATTTTCACTAGGTATAAAAATAAAGGCAGAGGGATACAAAGAAAGGCAGAGAAAAAATCACTGCCTTCAAGGGTCTCATGTTCTGATGTGGGAAATAAGATTAAACAATTATTTAAATACAGGATATAATTTAATAGATAGCTAGATAAATGATGGATGTAGATAAATATAGATATGGTATATATGGTCACATGGTATATATAGACAGATATATATATATGTTTTATATTATTATATTTATGATAAATTTATAAACTATTACATTTATATATCAGTAAATTGGACATAATCTCAGGAAAAAGTATTAGTATTGAGAGAGACCAGGAAAGTCTTCTCACAGTGGATATTTTAACTGGGACTTGAAAGAATCCAGTGATGTCAAGAGGCATAAGTGGAAATGGATAGCATTTCCAGGCTAGCAAAAATCCACAGATTTTAGAAATAAAGAGTCTTCTATAAGAAATAGTAAGGGCCCATGTGTCACTGAATTGCAGGATATATGGAGAGGACTAAGGTGCAAGATGACTGGAAAGGTAGGGAAGCATTAGGATATAAAAAAGCCAAACAGGATTCCACATTTGTTTTTTGAGAACACATGGAGCTTCTATAGTAAATTGAGTAAGGGGATGATATGATTAGACCTGTACTTTAGGAGTGTCAAGTTGAGAGTTGAGTGGATGATGGAATAAAGTGTGGAGAGATTTTAGGCAAGGAAAACAAATAGTAAATATTAGACCAGACATGAGAGATGATGGCAAAATGGTAGTAGTATTAAAGGAGAGGAAAGGGCAAGCTATTTAATGTCTATGTGCCTCAGTTTCTGCATGTGTAAAATGGGTACAATTAATAACACTTACGTCCAAGACTCGTTTTGAGAACCAAATGGAAATATTTGTAAAAGCTCTTAGTACAGTATCTATCACGTAGTAGGAGCTTAATAATGTTTTATTTCCTTGCTTACATTTATAAAGAAGACAGAGAACTTAAAGGATTAAAGGTAGTAGTAGTGGTAGTAGTAGTAGTAGTCATAATAGTAGCAGTAGTAGTAGCGGTGGTGGTGGTGGTGGTAGTGGCGGTGGTCATGGTGGTGGTAGTAATGATGTCAGCAACAATAAAAGCTAGTATTTATAGAGTATTTTCTGTTCTGCAATCTCCACTACAAACATACCCTTTTCTTATCCTCATAACATCCCTGGGATGTTGGTGCTATTATTATACCCATTATATAAATGAGTAAACTGAGACACACAAAAGATAAGAAATCTGTTCAGGTTTACACAGCAACTGAGGCAGGATTTGAACTCAGATTTTCCTGACTCCAAGTCCAAAATTTGAACTAATGCATCACCAAAGGATATAGACAATTAATCAAATAACAAAATTTAGAATCAACTGCAAAGAAAGTGAATCAACAAAAAATATAGTGCAAGACAAAAATCCCTTATCAAAAAGTTCAATACAAAATTGTAAAGGGATTTTTTAACTAATAACTTAACTGAGAGAAAGAAAAGAAGTGACAATAAAGGGGTGAAAAGAGTTAACTGTTAGAAAAGTGAAATTAATTAAAAAATTCAAGTGAAAACCCCAAACCCAGAAGAAGGGCTGGCAAAATGGAATGCAGGGATGATTATATGGTTCCATCATAGAAGGTTAGACAAAATTAAATGCAAGTAAAAATGACAGACTTCAAAGAAGGGAATTTTAATCTACAAAAAGCAACAAATTGATACAAACACAAGACTAAATATTATAATTTTACAAAAAATGCACTAAGCCATCCAATAAGACAAAAGAGACTGATAAGGAAAAGAAAACTAACTTCTCAATTGGTTGCATGCAAGAAAAACATCTACAAAATAAATATATACACTGAATTAAAATAGAAGGCTAGACCCAATAGCTGTCATGTAGAATTAAAAAAAAATTAGTTGGATAGCATGAAGACATAGAGGATAATAAAATAATAAAGATTTTAATATTCCTCTCTTAGAACTGGACAAATGCAATGGAATGAAAAAAAATAAAAGGGAACACAAAGAACTGAATGATTTAGAGTTAAAAGTTTTATGATGGTATTTTGAATAGAAACATTTAAAAATGCATCTTTTTCAGTACCATACCTTTAAAAGCACTGAAAAAGTGAAAACTTAAACTTGTGATTTTATTGGGATAGGAAATCCCAGGTAAAGAAAATCTTTCTACCACTTTAGGTGAATAACTTTTCTTCAATTTATGATCTTAAGAGAGATGCCTAGAGAAGGAGTTAGCAAACTACTATCTATGAGCCTAATCTAGCTTAGTATCTTCCTTTTTATTGCCTTGGGTCATTTTTTTTTACATTTTTAAATAAAATATTATTGTATTTAGAAATGTAAAATACTTCTTAGCTTATGGGTCTTACAAAAGCAGTTACTGGGTTTTATTTATATCTTTGACTATGATTTGCTGATGTCTGGCAAAGTGACTTTGCCAGAATCACACAGCCAGTATATAACAGAGGCAGACTCAAAACCTAATCTTTCTTTATCTGATGTTGGTTTCCTACTCCATCTGTAAATTGCTTCCCAAACCAAGTACTAAGTCATAGAAAAACAATAAATAAATGTATAATATCTCAGTTATTAAATGTAATCTTTAAAATCCACAATGCTGCCAATAATAATAATGCCAATTCTTAAATGTAGCACAAGAAAAAGAAGCAGAATCAAAGAGACACTTAATAATAACATTTTGAAAAAAAAATGAGTGTGTCCAAGGAACAAATTATGGTAAAAGGATAACAGTGTGAGAGATAATTATAATCATGAGAGAATATAAAAATAAGTATTGGGCACAGATAATAGTTTCCAAAGGAAAACTACATCCCTAAAGATATGCATTTTCAAAATAGAAAAATAATTTATGAACTAAATATGCAAAAAATATAAAAAGCAAATAGAAGAATCAAAAATAAGTACAATAGTTGAAATCTTAAAAGTTAGAAGAAAAAAGATAAATTAAAAAGTCTATATTTAAAGCAAAACTAAAAGTGTCTTCCAAATAATAACAAAACTATCAAACCTTACACAATCTGATTAAAAATGAGGAAAACTAACTTTTAAAAATTAACAAAGAGAAATCACAATAAATATAGAAAATGAAAAGATCTATAATAATCTACTAAATACAATTATATGTCAGCAAAACACAGAATTCAATAGAAGTAGATTATCATAAAATAATTAATCAAACTTAAAATATAGTTCTTAAATAATCTAATTTCTTAAATGTGAATTGAACTGTCTGTAAAGGAACTATGAAACACATTTTTAAAAGTTCTTTTGCTTAGATGTATTTGTAGAAGAAGTCTATCAAAAAATTTAAGAAGAATAATTAAAATTAAACAAATTATTTTCAAAAATTGAGGAAAGAAAAAAATATTCTACCAAACTTTTTCATGGGTCAAAGATAGAGAAATCTATAGCAAGAAAGACAATGATAGACCAACATCATTAATTGAAAATTAAGTAAAATTATGGCAAAAAAACCTATAGAAATCTATCCATATACACCACTTGCAATAATTGAATAATATTTTTTGAGGGAATCAAAGACTGTTATGCATTAAGAAAACTATTATAATATGTTAAAATTCTTTATAAAACTATATAATTATAAGAATAGATATAGAAAAAGAGCCTTTAACATATAAAACATCCATTTCTATTACAAACTCTACAAAGGATAAGCATAGACTGACCTCTTTCTTTTTTAACATGATAAAAAGTATCAGAAACCAAAAGTTAGCATTACATGAAATGGGAGAATATTATAAAGCTTTCAATGAAAAAATAATGGGGTAAATAAAGAATTTCTCTTTCTTTGGGCTGGGTCTGACTCAGAATAGTTCTTTGACAGTAAATATTCAACACTGAAACAAAATTAGACATTTTAAACTCATTAAATGATTAACAAAAGGAGATTTATTTAGCCAAAGTAAGAGGATATTCACTAAGTACTACAAGAATACCCTGAGGAGGGATGGCTAGGTGATGCAGTGAATAGAGCACTGGCCCTGGAGTCAGGAGGGCTTGAGTTCAAATCTGGCCTCAGACACTTAACAATAACTGTGTAACCTTGGGCAAGTCACTTAACCCCAATTGCCCTACCTTCCTCCCTCCAAAAAGCAAAAAAAAATTAAAAAGTATACCCTGAGCTGATTCTGGCAAACAGAGTTCCCCTTCTTTTGAGTTGCTCATAGTGGTCTGCTAGGTAAGCATCAGAGAAAGCTTGGAACTCCTCCTGTCTCTTTTTACTTGGGAAACAAAAAGTGATATGACTAGCCTGAACTTTTAGTCCCTTGAGACACTCTTCTTTTGAATACTGATTTCATTACCCGTTAAGTAAAAACTTGTGTAACTTTCATAACAGCAGGGAGGTAAGATATTTTTATCACAATTTCTACTTTTTCTGATACTTTTAATAGAGTTCTAGAAAAGCTAGAAATAATAACAAGATAAAAGAAAGAAATTTAATACATCAAAATAGGAAAAAAAGGGAGAAACGCCCAATTTTGGTAATGACAAATATTTTCTTAGAAAACCCTAGGATATAAGCAAAGAAAGTACCCGAGAACATCAAGAGTGTCAGTAGAGCAAGAGGATAAAAAATAAAATCTATAAAAATTAAAACCATTTCTGAAGAGCAATAACAATGAAGAACAGCATGGGATGGTGAAGATAGAGCTGATCCAGTGCCAAAGAAAGCTGGGTTCAAGTTTCACTTCTGATACATGCTGTCTGTGTAACCCCAGGCATTTGACTTAACCTCTCAGTGCCCATGGAAATATTTTAAAGAATATAAGTTATAGAGAAAGTGCTGGCTGGCATTTCTTCCCTTGAGAATTCTTGATAACAATAAAACACAGGTACAGATCCTACCCTAATAAAAAAACAAATCCAGGAAGAAACAATAGAAAAAGAAGTCTCATGAAAAGTAACTACAACATGGATAAAATAGTTGTATGTCCATCCAGGAAATCAAAATCAGGAACTATTTAGGCATGATTACAAAATGCTACATCATCATCACCACCACCACCAAAAACAACAACAACCACCACAAAACAACTATTTAAACTAGAGGGAAATTTGTGAACATGGGTAGAGTATGCCAATATAGTAAAAATGATTATGCTAAATAAATTAATTCACTAATTTGTTGATATGATGATTAAATTATGTAACCATTATTTTACAGCCAGACAAAATAGTAAATTTATTTGGAGGTGAAAGAAAAGATCTAGAACCTCAAATAATGAAAACAAAATTATAAATCAAAGGGGAATAGCACTTCCATATCTCAAACTCTTTCAAAAATTAGCAATCATCAAAACTATTTGCGGGGGCGGAGCCAAGATGGCAGAGTAGAAACAGCTCATCCAAGCCTCTCTGCCCCCAGATTCCCCACAAACTATGTAAAAAAGGACTCTGAACAACTTCTGGAGCCCCAGCACCCACAGAACGACACAGAGAAGCTAACCTCCCGCTGAGGACAGCCCAGCAGCCCTGCAGGAAGGACCAGCGCAGCGGTCTGGGAGCCGGCAGAGCGCAGAGCTCAGAGCGCAGGAGCCGAGCCGAGCCGAACCCAGGTCCGAGTGAGCCGAGGTTTTAGCCCGAGGGCGGCAGGGCCAGCAGCCAGCTGGAGGAACCCCAGAACACCAGGAGCGGTGGCGACTCCAAAATTATCAACATAGACACGCCTAGGACAAAGTAAGAGGTTAGTGTCCTATGGACTTTGGGACCTGTATTTGGGGAATGCGTCAGCTCCCTCCCCTGGGGGCTAGAAGCCGCTGAGGACAAACGCCATTTTGTAGTTTTCAGAGGCAGCTCTGGCTCCCAGCCTACAAATTGTGGGGAGATCCAGCGATCAGTCTTGGGGGGTAATCGCTCTTGCTTTAACCTCCCTAGATCTGGACTGTGATCTAGGGTGGAAGTTGTGGGTGGGTTCACAGCTTGCCAGAAACGGAAGTTGCCCCCCACACGTTCGGGACGAAAATTCCTCTAGCTGGCCTTAAAGCCATAGTGTGGCAACAAGCCCAAAAGTCAAGCAATTAAGTGGCAACATGCCAAGGCAAAGGAAACAGAAAAATGCAACCCTAGACTCCTATTTTGGGGGCATAGAGCGGGGAAAAGGACTGTGAGGTCAGAAGTCCTGCTCCAAAAGCCCCAGGGGAAAACATGAGCAGGTTGCAGGCCATAGAGGACCTTAAGAAGGACTTTAAAAATCAAATAAGAGAAGTGGAGGGAAAAATTAGAAAGAGAAATGAGAAGGATGCAGGAAAAGTATGAAATGAGGGTCAACAGCCTGACTGAGGAAAACAACACCTTAAAAAATAGACTAGCTCAAATGGCAAAGGAGGCCCAAAGGGCAATGAGGAGAAGAATGCCTTAAAAAGTCGAATTTGCCAGATGGAAAAAGAATCTCAAAAGTTCACTGAGGAGATTCATTCCTTCAGAGTTAGACTGGAGCAAATGGAAGCTAATGACTTTATGAGAGATCAAGATGCTGTTAAGCAGATCCAAACAAATGAAAGATTAGAAGGCAATGTGAAATATCTCATGGGAAAAACCACTGACCTGGAAAATAGATCCAGGAGAGACAATTTAAAAATTATTGGACTACCTGAAAGCCATGATCAAAGAAAGAACCTAGAAATCACCCTTCAAGAAATTCTCAAGGAAAACTGCCCTGATGTTTTAGATCAGAGGGCAAAATAGAGGTTGAAAGAATCCACAGATCACCTCCTGAAAAAGATCCCAAAAAAGAAAACTCCTAGGAATATTATAGCCAGGTTCCAGAATCCCCAGATCAAGGAGAAAATACTACAAGCAGCCAGGAAGAAACAATTTCAATATTGTGGAAACACAATCAGAATAGCCCAGGACCTGGCAGCTTCTACACTGAGGATTGAAGGGCATGGAATATGATATTCCAGAGGACAAAAGAACTGGGAATGAACCCAAGGGTCACCTACCCAGCAAAACTGAGTATTTTGTTTCAGGGGAAACTATGGTCATTCAGTGGAATAGAGGACTTTCAAGCATTCTTGAGGAAAAAACGAGAGTTGAATAGAAAATTTGACATCCAGACGAAAGAAGTAAGAGATGCCTGCGAAGGAATAAGGGAAAAGAAATCAAAAGGAACTTATCAAAGTTGAACTATTTGCATTCCTATATGGAAAAGCAATATCTGTGACTGATGATATCTTTCTCACTATGAAAACAATGGAAGAAGGGGGTGTGGTCATATGAATACATATGTGAATGTGTGTGTATATGGTTGCAGTTATATATGGATAGAGGGCGTAAGTTGAATTTGTTGGGAAGGGAGAATACTCAAGGGATGAAATTATGAGGTGAGAGAGGAAAGTGGCAAGAGGAGATGGGGAGAGACATGGTAGGGTAAACTATCTCATGTAGGGGAAGTGGTTGCAAAGGAAGGGGAGAATAAGGAAGGCTAAAAAGGCAAAATCACATTCACATTGAATTTGGTTCAGGGAGAAAATGACATACATACTAAATGGGATATCTCAACCTGCAGCAGGATAGGGGGAAGGGGGATGAGAGGAGGGATGATGGATGGGAGGGCATCCTTGGGGTGAGGGGAGGTTGGAAGTACCCACTATAGAAGATGGACAGGATCATGTAGGGAATGGACCAGGTGGGGGGTGGGATGAGTGGGAGGGAAGTATAAGCAGCCTTGTACAATATATATACCATGATAATGTTTTGCATAGCTAGACATGTACAACATATACTGAATTACTTATATCCCAAGAAGGAATGGGTGACAAGGGAGGAAGGAAATGGATCTGAAATTTGAGGTCGTAACATTAAATGTTTCAAATATATATATAAATACTATTATTAATACTCTTTTGCCTATAATTGGGAGATAAGATGTGCAGGCATTGGGACACAAAGATTCATCTTCCTCTAATGGAAAAGTCGATGGGGGTATGGGAGAAGGTATGGGAGAGAGCAGATTGGAGGAAGCGATATCTTGTGGGACTGCTATTCTGGGAGGTTGGGTAGGGGAATAATGGGGGGAAAATGATTGTAACTCAAAATCTGGCGGAAATGAATGATGTAAAACAGAAGTTAATAAAGCATTTGTTTAAAAAAAAACTATTTGCTACAGGTTAGAAATTAGAAAATAGATCATCAGAATAAGAATTATAAAAAATAATTGAATTTAATCTCCCAATATGATAAAACTGCAAATATAACTTAATTGAGTAATGACTCTATTTGGCAAGTAATGCCAGCAACGATTTATAATCTAGAAACAAATTTGAGAATAATTAGGCATATATCATATACTATATGTCAACGTAAACTAAAAATGGATATATAAAGTTAGTTATATTATTAAAAATAAAAGATAACCAAATCAAGAACTTTAAGCATGTATTACTATTGGGTGAATTCGTAATTAAAGAAGGGGTAAAGGTTAATAAATAGATCATTTTGATTACATGAAATTGAAAAGCTTTTGCTTGAACAAAATTGATAAAACAGAAAATGTTCAAATGGGGGAAAATCTGTCCAACAATTTTCTCTAAGAGTCTATTATTTATATGTACACATATAAATCTATGCATATATTAATTTATTTGTAAATAAATATATGTACTTATATGCATGTGTACATATATGTACATGTACAAAATGTTAGTGAAGCTTAATTTCTTCCTTATTTTCTAGAAAAATAAATAGATTCTAAAATTTACACAACCTATCTGTTCATTTTGTTTATACCTTAGGGCATGGGGATTTATCTGTCTATTTATCCATCTATCTCTCCATTTCTTTATCTACCTACATGTCTATCTATTAAAGAGCCATTCCCAAATATATATGTTCCAAAGAAATAGCAATAAAATAACTGTTCATTGAATTGGTAACAGTTAAACAAATTATAATACATCAAATAATGGAATATTCCTTTGCCAGAAACAATGATGAATTTGATTAATACAGAAGCATGGGAAAATGAAATGATGCAAAGTTAAAGAGGGAAAACATTGTAGGTAACAAATACAACTAACATTGGTATCATGCTTACTATATTTTAGGCACTGCGCTAAGCGCTATATAATAAGTAGCTCATTTGATTCTGACAAGGACCCTGTGAGATGATGCATTATGACCTCCATTTTACATTTTAAGGAACTGAAGTGAACAATGATATAATAACTCAATTAAGGTTGAATAGTTACTCTATTTGAATATGTCTTTGTAACACCAGGCCAAGTACTTTATCCTCACGGAATGAATTACCTTTCCAACAGTATAAATATAAAAATAAATAAATTTAATGTTGTTTAATGACAATGACTAAGCTTGACTCTGCAGGAAAAAAAAAATGGAAAAAAAATCCTTTCCTTCTTTCCAGAAGTAGGGAATCTATGGGTATGGAATATTTTATAGGATAACAGTTTTTGTTGATGTATTGTTACTGACTAAAATATTTAATAGTTTTTTTCAAATTTATTTTACCTTGTTTATTGATTCCAAGTCTATGATTTCACTATCCTAAGGGCTTTTCTGGAGTATAGATGGGAAATTCATCTATAACCCATAAATTTAGAGAGTTGGTTTCAATCTGTAGGTTATCCATCCTTTCTCTTTTTCCCCCCTCAGGTGACAGATTGAGATCAGCATGACTTTAAAAGAATAGGATTTTATATTGTGTTATTCTATAGCTTGATATAATCACTCACTAATCAATTAATCCACAAGCATTTAATAGGGATTATTATGTGCCAAGCACTACACCAAGTGCTAAGCATGCAAAAGACAAAGAATGAAACAATCACTACTCACAGATTACTCAGATTCTAATGGAAAAGTTGACAGTATTTAAACACATACAGAATGTGTGTGTGTGTGTGTGTGTGTGTGTGTGTGTGTGTGTGTGTGTGTGTGTGTGTGTGTGTATGACACAGAAAAGCATAAAAATCTCTGGGATAGATGATTGCAAGTGGTTAAACGTTTGCTGTCAGATGGAGATACACAGACACAGACACAGACACACACACAGACACACACACACACACACTCACAGACACAGAGGAAATGGAGTCAATTTTACAAGAATAAGAACCATTCTCCACTACATACATGGTCAAAGAATATGAATAAGCAGTTTTCAAAGTTAGAATTCTAAGTTATCAAACATCAATGGATGAGACAGAAAATTAGTATCAGGAGTTGATAAACTCTGGCCAATAATATACTTCCTCCATCTTCAGATGCCTATCTTTACCTCTTTGTCAGACCTGTAATCATTAAGATCAAGTATCAAAGTAACCTAAACTTTGAACCAGGGGTCTGAATTACCATAACACAAAGCATTAAATCAAGAATTTCAAATATCTGCAATCACAGATTGCAGTTTTTTCTACTATTATTAAAATGAAGTATTTTTAAGATACTGCAATTTTATCTTTATCTCATCTTTTTTAGTTTTAATTCTATGTATGTTTTATAATGTATAATATAATATATTAGAATATTCATATATATTTATAAATAAATGCACATATATCTGAATAGTATATAGATGTACAATTATAATTATATATCTATATATGTATACATATGCTCACAGGCATATGTACATATAATTATATATACATATGTTTATACACATACTTATAGATAATATTACTGAACTAATTTGTTATAAATTTAATGTGTACCAAAAATGCTTTGACCAATTTTTTCATATATAAATATAAATATATCAGTATATGAAGTGTTCTTAAATGATTTTTTTAAACTAATGAAAGTGTTTGATTAAAAAGTGTGAATGTCAATGGAATAAAGCCCCACCTAAGGGGGGACTCATATTACAGAGGAAAGAGAACCTGATTTGGGTAGATAACACCTTTTTTTTTTATTAATTTATTAGTTTAGTTTCAGTTAACAAGATTCAATTCCATAGTTCCTTGATTTTCAAATTTCCTTTACTTCCCTCCCCCCTCCCCTCATGACAGTATATAGTACAGTATAGGGTCTGCAAATGCATTCATATTAAACATTATTCCAATTACAAAGGCATATTGTACTAGGTGGGATGAAAGATGGTAAGGAAGAAGTAAAACCAAACAATGAGAAGAACAAGATCATTTAGTTTGCTTCCATCAGGATTCAGGCTCAGTTCTTTCTAGTTATATCTCTGGATGGCGCATTTCTCACTTTCTTGAGTCATTCGGGATTAACTTATATCACTGCATTGCTGAAAAGAGTCCAGTCTGTCATAGTTGGTCGTCACAGATATGGTATGTCTGTGATTGTATACAAATTTCTTCTGATTCTACTCTTCTCGCTCAGCATCAGTTTGTATAAGTCTCTCCAGGTAATTATGAAATCCGTCACCTCCTCGTTTCTTATAGTACAATAATATTCCATTACATTCATATACCACAACTTGTTTAGCCATTCCCCAATTGATGGGCACCCCTTTAGTTTCCAATTCTTTGCAACCACAAAAAGGGCTGCTAAAAATATTTTTGTACATATGGGTCTTCCTCCCACTTCTATGATCTCTTTGGGATATAACCCTAGAAGTGGTATTGTTTGGTCAAAGGGTATGAAATTATTTATAATCCTTTGGGCATAATTCCAGATTGCTCTCCAGAATGGTTGGATAAGTTCACAACTCCACCAGCAATGTATTAGTGTTCCAATTTGTCCACATCCTCTCCAGCATTTGTCACTTTCTTGTTTTGTCATCTTAGCCAATCTGACTGGAGAGATGTGGTATCTCAGAGTTGTTTTGATTTGCATTTCTCTAATTAATAGTGATTTAGAGCATTTCTTCATATGCTTATAGATATCTTTAATTTCTTTCTCTGAAAACTTCCTATTCATATCCTTTGACCATTTCTCAATTGGGGAATGACTTGTATTCATATAGATTTGGCTCAATTCTCTATAAATTTTAGAAATGAGTCCTTTATCAGAGACACAAGTTGTAAAAATTCTTTCCCAATTTCCCACCTCCCTCTTGATCTTGGTTACATTGGCTTTGTTTGTGCAGAAGCTTTTCAATTTAATGTAATCAAAATTATCCATTTTGCATTTTATAATGCTCTCTAATTCTTGTTTGGTCCTAAAATCTTCCCTTCTCCACAGATCTGTCAGGTAAACTATTCCTTGCTTTCCCAAATTGCTTACAGTATCATCCTTTACACCTAGATCATGCACCCATTTAGACTTGATTTTGGTATATGGTGTTAGATAGTGATCTATGCCCAGTTTCTGCCATACTGTATTCCAGTTTTCCCAGCAGTTTTTGTCAAATAGTGCATTCTTATCCCCAAAACTGGGGTCTTTGGGTTTATCGAACAATAGATTGCTATATTCATTAACTGCTGGGTCTCCTGCACCTAATCTCTTCCATTGATCCACTACTCTACACCTCTGGCAGTACCAAGCAGTTTTGATGACTGCTGCTGTATAATACAGATTAAGATCTGGCATAGCTAGTCCACCTTCCCTAGCATTTATTTTCATTAATTCCCTTGATATTCTAGACCGTTTGTTTTCCCAAATAAATTTTGTTATTATTTTGTCTAACTCTACAAAGTAGTTTTTTGGTAAATTGATTGGAATGGCACTAAATATATAATTTAGTTTGGGTAAAATTGTCATTTTTATTATATTAGCTCGACCCAGCCACGAGCAATTGATATTTTTCCAACTATTTAGATCTGTTTTTATTTGTGTGAGAAGTGTTTTGTAGTTGTGATCATATAGATTCTGGGTTTGTTTTGGCAAGTAGATTCCCAAATATTTTATAATGTCTACAGTGACTTTAAATGGGATTTCTCTTTCTATATCTTGCTGTTGAGTTTTATTAGAGATGTACAGGAATGCTGAGGATTTATGTGGGTTTATTTTATATCCTGCAACTTTGCCAAATTTATTTATTGTCTCAAGTAATTTTTTACTTGATTCTCTAGGATTCTCTAAGTATATTATATCATCTGCAAAGAGTGACAGCTTGGCCACTTCTTTGCCTAATTTGATTCCTTTGATTTCTTTTTCTTCTCTAATTGCTACTGCTAACGTTTCTAGTACCAGATGGAATAAGAGGGGTGATAGTGGACACCCTTGTTTCACTCCTGATCTTATTGGAAAGGCTTCTAGTTTATCCCCATTGCATATAATGCTTGCTGATGGTTTTAGATAGATGCTAGCAACTATTTTAAGGAAGGCTCCATTTATTCCTATACTTTCTAGTGTTTTTAATAGGAATGGATGTTGTACTTTGTCAAAAGCCTTTTCTGCATCTATTGAGATGATCATGTGGTTTTTGCTAGTTTTGTTGTTGATATGCTCAATTATACTGATGGTTTTCCTAATATTAAACCATCCTTGCATTCCTGGAATGAATCCTACCTGCTCAGGGTGTATTATTTTTGTGATAAGTTGTTGGAGTCTTTTGGCTAATATTTCATTTAGAATTTTTGCGTCTAAATTCATGAGGGTGATTGGTCTATAATTTTCTTTCTCTGTTTTATCTCTTCCTGATTTAGGAATCAGTACCATATTTGTGTCATAGAAAGAGTTTGGTAGGACTCCTTCTTCACTAATTTTCCCAAATAGTTTGTAGAGTATTGGAATCAATTGTTCTTTAAATGTTTGATAGAATTCACTAGTGAACCCATCTGGCCCTGGAGATTTTTTCCTAGGGAGTTCATTGATGGCTTGTTTGATTTCTTTTTCTGAGATGGGGTTATTTAGGTAATTCACTTCCTCTTCAGTTAATCTGGGCAATTTGTGATTTTGTAAATATTCATCCATTTCACTAAGATTGTCATATTTATGTGCATACAATTGGGAAAAATAATTCCTCATTATTTTTTTTATTTCCTCTTCATTGGAGGTAGATTCACCCTTTTTATTTTTGATACTCATAATTTGGTTTTCTTCTTTCTTTTTTTTTATCATATTGACTAAGGGTCTATCAATTTTGTTGATTTTTTCATAAAACCAGCTCTTAGTTTTATTTATTAATTCAATGGTTTTCTTAATTTCAATTTTATTATTCTCACCTTTGGTTTTCAATATTTCTAATTTAGTACTAAATTGGGGATTTTCAATTTGTTCTTTTTCTAGCTTTTTCTATTGCATGTCCAATTCATTGACCTCCCTTCTCTCTGCTTTAATTAAGTATGCACTCAGGGATATAAAACTTCCCCTGAGAACTGCCTTTAGTGCATCCCACAAATTTTGGTATGTTGTTTCATTATTATCATTCTCTTGAATGAAATTATTGATTGTTTCTATAATTTCTTCTTTGACCCACCGATTTTTTAGGATTAAATTGTTTAGTTTCCAATTAGTTTTTAGTCTATCTTTCCATGGCCCTTTATTGCATATAATTTTTATTGCATCATGATATGAGAATGATGTGCTTAATATTTCTGCCTTTCTGCGCTGGATTGTGAGGTTTTTATGCCCTAGTACATGGTCTATTTTTGAGTATGTACCATGCACTGCTGAGGAGAAAGTAAATTCCTTTTTATCCCCATTCAGTTTTCTCCAGAGATCCATCATATCTAGTCTCTCTAAGATTCTATTCACCTCCTTAACTTCTTTCTTGTTTATTTTGAGGTTAGATTTATCGAGTTCAGAGAGGGGGAGATTAAGGTCCCCCACTAGTATAGTTTTGCTATCTATTTCTTCCTCTAATTCCTTTAACTTCTCCTCTAGGAATTTGGATGCTATACCACTTGGTGCATATATATTAAGTAGTGATATTGCTTCATTCTCGATGGTGCCTTTTAGTAGGATATAGTTTCCTTCCTTATCTCTTTTAATTAGATCTATTTTTGCTTTTGCTTTATCTGAGATAAGTATTGCTACCCCTGCTTTTTTTACTTTAGCTGAGGCATAATAAATTTTACTCCAACCTTTTACCTTTACCCTGTGGGTATCCCTTTGTTTCAAATGTGTTTCTTGAAGACAGCATATTGTAGGATTATGGTTTTTAATCCATTCTGCTATCTGCCTCTGTTTTATGGGAGAGTTCATCCCATTCACATTCACAGTAATGATGACTATCTGTCTCTTTCCCTCCATCCTATTCCCTCCCCTGTTTATGTTTTTGTTTATTCCTTCTCCCTTCCCCTCCTTGAAGTTTTCCCTTTTGAACGCCCCCTCCCTCAGTGTTCCCACCCAATGACCCCCCTTCTTAACCTACCCTCTCCCCTTACTACTATTTCCCTCCCTTATAAT
The DNA here is from genome assembly GCA_011680675.1 of Gymnobelideus leadbeateri. NCBI lineage: Eukaryota > Metazoa > Chordata > Mammalia > Diprotodontia > Petauridae > Gymnobelideus > Gymnobelideus leadbeateri. The sequence goes on from WOXC01003744.1 coordinate 638,852, forward strand.
CCATCCCTTTAGTCTCCTCCTTTTCACCCCCCCTTACCCTCCCACTATCTATAGGACACAATAAATTTTTATTCTTATCAGAGTAAATTACTCCCCGTTTGATTCCAAACCAATGAGAGTAAATTTCAAACAGTGCTCTTCTCCCTCCCTCCAATTCCTCTATTTAATGAATTTATGTGTCAATTCACGTTAGATTCTTAAGCTTCACTGATTAATTTGATCCTTTTTTGAACCAGAACCAGTGAGAATAGTGTTTAAATGATGTTCCTCTCCCTCTTACTTTCCCTCCTTCTATAGTGTGTTTTGATGCCTCTTCAGATGGCATATTTTACCTTTTCCTAGCTCATCCTTTCCTTTTTCCCATTACAGTACCATTGATCCCCTTGATAGTCTTTTTTTTTTTTTAGGCTCCATGTTAGTGCATTCATACGCACACCCTCTAAGTATAACCCTTTTGCAGGTCATGATAATCATAAAGATTTCAAATATTGACAGTTATCAGCTCCACATATAGGGATGTGAACATTTTGCATCCCAGGTAATGAGCTTGTGTTTGTGGGTGTGGGTGTGTGCACTTCTGCATGTGTGAGTCTATGTTACCCTTGTTTACCTTTTTATGTCCTTCTGGAGTCTTGTAATTGGAGATCAAATTTTCCATTGAGCTCTGGCTTTTTCATCAGGAAAGTCTGGAAGTCCCTTACTTCATTAAACATCCATCTCCTTGCCTGAAAGATTATGCTCAGTTTTGCAGGGTAGTTAATCCTTGATTGTAGTCCTAGCTCTCTTGCCCTTACGAAATATGAAATTCCAGTCCCTCCGCTCTTTTAATGTAGAAGCTGCTAGGTCCTGTGTGATCCTAACTGTAGTTCCTCGATATTTGAATTGTTTCTTTTTGGCTGCTTGTAGAATTTTTTCTTTAATCTTATAATTCTGGAATTTGGCTACTATATTTCTTGGAGTTTTCAGTTTGGGATCTCTTTCAGGAGGAGTCTGGTGAATTCTATCAATAGCTATTTTATCTTCTGATTCCAGGACCTCAGGACAGTTTTCTTTGACAATCTCTTGGAGGATGTTGTCTAGACTGCTTTACTCATCATGGCTTTCTGGTAGACCAATAATTCTTAGGTTGTCTCTCCTGGATCTGTTCTCTAGTCAGTTATTTTTCCAGTGAGATATTTTACATTTTCTTGCAATTTTTCAATCATCTTGTTTTTTTTTTATTCACTCCTGCTGCATCATAGAGTTCTGAGTTTCAGTTTGATTGTATCTAATTTTTAGTGAATTATGGTCTTCAGTTAGTTTTTGAAGTTCCTTTTTTAGGGAGGTATTTTCTTTTTCCAAGTTGGTCATTGCCTCCCTGATTTGGTCTTTAAAATTTTTCTTAAGCTCCTCCAGGAATGCTGTTTGGGCTTGAGACCAGATCATGTTTCCTTCTGTGGTCTCTGCTGTGGGCAGAGAGTCTGTATTGTCCTGTGTGTTTTGTTGTTCTTGCCCTGCATAGTAGGCTCGAATAGACTTTCTTGCCTTCCCCTTCTCCTTTTCAGCTTCCTTCCTTCCCATTGTGACTTCCTGTTTCTTAGTGTCTCGGGCTATGAGTTTGGGGCCTGATCCCTGACTTTGAATACCTCTGGGTGGCTAGTTTATGGCTAAGTCAGGGAAGTCAGTGAGGAATGTAGATGTGTAGGTGGGGATGAGTCTGACCACTTCAGATTTCTGCCTCTATACCCCTGGGCTATAAGTAGGCTTTTGTTGGTGAGGTGAGGTGGGGCTTGTTGGGTCCCCTCCCTCTCTTCTCTTCAGATTCCTGGCTGTCTCAGTTACACCCCTTCTTGGAGATTCTCAAGCCTGAGGCTATTTCCATTAACTTGGGATTTCAATCTGGGTGGGAGACTTATCTTTGGGTTTTCTGCTTCATGAAGGAGGGATGGGAGGATCAGAGCAGCTAGAATTTACTTTGCCATTCCAGCCCCTGTATTATACAGGCAGGCAGTTTCTAAACTTCCCCGCTGTGGGCTGAATGCAGCCTGAGAAGCCACTCTCTCCACTGGGGGCCCGACTCTCCTACCTGGCTCCAATGATCCGTTCCCTCTGCGAGATGACTGCGATTCATCCTTGGTAAGTCTGCAGGCTGGGGCTTTTTCTCTCTCTGGTGTAGTCTGCTTGCCTGCTCTTAGGTCTGAGCTGTGCAGACCCCACACGCTCTGAGCTCAACCTGTGTGGACACACTGGGCAACCTCCTCGGCTGGATTCTGCCACACTCTGTCTTCCACTGGGCTCCTTCACTCCGGAATCCGCTCAGATTTACCCTTTGGGACTTAGTGACAGAGGAGCTCAGCGAGGTTACTGCTTCCTTTCCGCCATCTTGGCTCCGCCCCCCCCGCCCCCCCCCCCCAGATAACACCTTTTGAGGATATAATACCCAGGTCTACTACTTTTGTGACCTTGGGCAAATCATTGTAATTCTCTCACCTTCACTTTCCTTGTTTATACAATTAAAGAGTGATATTCCTTCTGACTCCAACTCTCTGTTTCCATAACTAACTCGGAGACTGAACTCTAAGGAAATCTAACACTGTGCTGCTCAACTCCAACTTCCTGGCTGCTTGTAGTATTTTCTCCTTGATCTGGGGATTCTGGAACCTGGCTATAATATTCCTGGGAGTTTTCTTTTGGGGATCTTTTTCAGGAGGTGATCTGTGGATTCTTTCAACCTCTATTTTGCCCTCTGGATCTAAAACATCAAGGCAATTTTCCTTGAGAATTTCTTGAAGGGTGATTTCTAGGTTCTTTCTTTGATCATGGCTTTCAGGTAGTCCAATAACTTTTAAATTGTCTCTCCTGGATCTATTTTCCAGGTCAGTGGTTTTTCCCATGAGATATTTCACATTGCCTTCTACTCTTTCATTTGTTTGGATCTGCTCAACTGCATCTTGATTTCTCGTAAAGTCATTAGATTCCATTTGCTCCAGTCTAACTCTGAAGGAATGAATCTCCTCAATGAGCTTTTGAGATTCTTTTTCCATATGGCAAATTCGACTTTTTAAGGCATTCTTCTCCTCATTGCCCTTTTGGGCCTCCTTTGCCATTTGAGTTAGTCTGTTTTTTTAAGGTGTTGTTTTCCTCAGTCAGGCTGTTGACCCTCTTTTCATACTTTTCCTGCATCCTTCTTATTTCTCTTTCCAATTTTTCCTCCACTTCTCTTATTTGATTTTTAAAGTCCTTCTTAAGGTCCTCTATGGCCTGCAACCCGCTCATGTTTTCCCCTGGGGCTTTTGGTGCAGGACTTCTGACCTCACAGTCATCTTCACACTCCATGCTTTAACCCTCCTTGCCCCCAAAGTAGGAGTCTAGGGTTGCATTTTTCTGTTTAATTTGTTTCCTTTTCCTTGGCATGTTGCCACTTAATTACTTGACTTTTGGGCTTGTTGCCACCGTATGGCTTTGGGGCCAGATAGGGGAATTTTCGTCCCGACCATGTGGGGGGCACCTTCCATTTCTGGCAAATTGGAAACCCACCCACAACCTCCACCCCAGATCACAATCCAGATCCAGGGAGGTTAAAGCAAGAGTGATTACCCCCAAGACTGATCACTGGATCTCCCTACAGTTTGCAGCCTAGTAGCTGGAGCTGCCTCTGAAAAACTACAAAATGGCGTGTATCCTCAGCAGCTTCTAGCCCCCAGTGGAGGAAGCCATTGTGTTCCCCAAATATGGTCTCAAAGTCCATAGGGCACTAATCTCTCACTTTGTCCTAGGCATATCTATGTTGATAATTCTTGAATTGCCACAGCTGCTGGTGTTCTGGGGTCTCTCCAGCCGGCTGCTGGCCCTGCTGCCCTGGGGTTAAAACCACGACTCAGGCCGACCTATGCTTGGCTCCCCACTCTCTGCGTGCTGCCAGCTCCCAGACCACTGTTCTGGTCCTTCCTGCAGGGCTGCTGGGCTGTCCTCAGCGAGATGTTAGCTTCTCTGTGTCATTCTGTGGTTTCTGGGGCTCCAGAAGTTGTTCAGAGTCCCCTTTTACATAGTTTGGAGAAAATCTGGGGGCAGAGTATTTTAGACTCCCTGTTTCTACTCCGCAAACTTGGCTCCGCCCCCCCATTTTTTCTTTACATTTGAAACATTTAATTTTAAAACTTCGAATTTCATATCCATTCCCTTCATTGCTGGTCACCCACTGGCTCTGGGAAGATAAGCAATTCAGTGTGTGTTGTACATGTATATCTATGCAAAACATTACCATAGGAAATATATTGTAAAAGACTGCTTATATTTCCCTCCCACCCATCCCACCCCCTACCTGGTCCATTCCCTACTTTAATCCTGTCTGTCTTCGAAAGTGGGTACTTCCAACCTCCCCTGCCCTGAGAATGCCCCTCCCAGAGAATGCCCTCCCTTCCATCATCCTCCCTCTGATCCCCCTTCCCACCACTCTCTGCAGGGTGAGATATCCCATTTAGTATGTATGTCATTCTCTCCCTGAGCCAAATTCAATGAGAATATGATTTTGCCTTTTTTCCTTCCTGTTCTTCCCCTCCCCTGTAACTACTTGCCCTTGCCTCTTCTACATGAACTAGCTTACCCTACCCTGTCCCTCCCCATCTCCTCTTGCTACTTTCCTCTCTCACCTCTTAACTTCACCCTTTAAGTATCACCCCTTCTCACTAAATTCAACCTGTGCCCTCTATCCATGTATATCTGTAAGCATGTATACACACATTCACATATGTATTCATATGCCCATAGACCCTTCTTCAATTATTTTCATAATGAGGAAGGTTTCATCAGTTACAGTTATTGTTCTTCCATGTAGGAATGTAAATAGTTCAACTTTGATAGGTTCCTTTTGATTTCTTTTCCCTGATTACCTTCTCAAGCATCTGTTGCTTCTTGTGTCTGAATGTCAAATTTTCTATTCAACTCTGCTTTTTTCCTCAAGAATGCTTGAAAGTCTTCTATTCCACTGAATGACCATATTTTCCCCTGAAACAAGATACTCAGTTTTTCAGGGTAGGTGATTCTTAGTTTTAATCCCAGCTCTTTGGACCTCTGGAATATCATATTCCATGCCCTTCAGTTGCTCAGTGGAGAAGCTGCCAGGTACTATGCTATTCTGATTGTGTTTCCACAATATTGAAATAAAACTCAGTGGTTCACATAACAGTAAAAACTATAATTTTAATAAAATTTAAAGCTTATTAAACACTTTATGGCTATCACAGTTGAGCTCTGCAAAAATCCTATGAGGTTAGAGGGTGGAGTCAATATGGTGGATTAGAAACAGGACTTTCACACAGTTCCAGCTTCTACCTTCCCTAATCCATGTAAAAGGAGACTCTGAACAAATTTGGAGTTAAAGAAACCACAAAATGACAAAGAGAAGCTAACCTTCCATTGAGGATAGCCCGGCAGCCCGGAAGGGAGCAGACAGCACAGGGCTCTGGGAGCTGACCCCAGCCCCATGTGAGCCAGAGGTTTTAGCCCCAGAGTGGGCCGGACCAGCAGCTGGGTGGAAAGACTCCAGAATACCAGCAGCTCTGGCCATTTCCAGAGCTATCAACACATAGATGCCAAGGACAAAGTGAGAGGTCAGTGCACTCTTGACTTTGATAGTGGAAAGAGCATTGGTTTTTGCCCCCAGGGCAAGAAGCCACTGAGAAGCTTAGGCACAGCCAGAGACACATTGCAGCTTCAACTCCTGACCTTCAGATTGTAGGTGGACTGGTGTCCAGTTTGGGTTGGGGGCAGGAGTAATCACTCTTGCTCTAACCTTCTTGGATCTGGGTTGCAGGCCAGGGTGTAGGTCCTGGGGTGTGTGACCAGCTTGCCAGAGTGTGTGGAGGCATCATAAAGTGCACCCAAATAATACCTATGGCAGCTGAGAAAAGCCCAATATTTGGGACGGAAGCTCCCCCGGCTATTGGCAGAGTCCTACTGTGGCAACAAGCCCAGAAGTCAAGTAATTGAGTGGCAACATGCCCAGGCAAAGGAAACAAAATAAACAGAAAAATTCAACATTACACTCCTATTTTGGGGGCAAAGAGCATCAGGGCATGGAACAGGAAGAAGACATTGGGGTCGGAACTGCACCAAAAGCTTCAAATGAAAATGCAAGCTGGTTGCAGGCCGTTGAGGGCCTTAAGAAACAGACAAGAGAAGTGGAGGAAAAATTCGGAAGAGAAATAAAAATGATACAAGAAAATTATGAAAGGAGAGTCAACAGCCTGACTGAGGAAAATAACGCCCTAAAAATAAACTAACTCAAATGGCAAAAGAAGATGAAAAAGGTAATGAGGAGAAGAATGACTTAAAAAGCCAAATTTGCCAGATGGAATAAAAGAATCTCAAAAGCTCATTGAGGAGCATCTTTACTTTGGATTTACAATGGACCAAAGGGAAGCTAGTGACTTTTTGAGAAAACAAGATGCTGTTAAGCAGATCCAAACAAATGAAAGAATGGAAGGCAATGTGAAATATCTCATGGGAAAAACCTGGAAAATAGATCCAGGAGAGATAATTTAAAAATTATTGGACTACCTGAAAACCATGATCAAAGGATTCTTCCAAGAAATTCTCAAGGAAAACTGCCCTGATGTTTTAGAACCAGAAGAAAAGAAAGAGGTTGAAAGAATCCACCTATCACCTCCTGAAAATGATCCCAAAGAGAAACCTCCTAGGAACATTATAGCCAGGTTCCAGAATTCCCAGATCAAGGAGAACATATTACAAGCAGCCAGGAAGAAACCATTTGAATATTGTGGAAACACAATCAGGATAACACAGGATCTGGCAGCTTCTCCACTGAGGGATCGAAGGGCCTGGGATATGATATTCCACAGGTCAAAGGACCTGGGATTAAAACCAAGAATCATCTACCCAGTAAAACTATCATGTTTCAAGGAAAAATATGGTCATTCAGTGAAATAGAGGACTTTCAAGTATTCTTTTTTTTTTTTAATTAAACAGATGCTTTATTAACTTCTGGTTTACATCATTCATTTCCACCAGATTATGAGTTACATTTTTCCCCCATTTTTTCCCTACCCACCACCCCAGAATAGCAGTCCCACTAGATATCCCTTCATCCAATCTGCTCTCTCCCATATCTTCTCCCGTACCCCCTTCGACTTTGCCATTAGGGCAAGGTGAATCTCTGAGCCCCACGGCCTGGACATCTTATGAAACATTTAATTTTAACACTTCGATTTTCAGATCCATTCCCTTGTCACCCACTCCCTCTGAGAAGATAAGCAATTCAGTATGTGTTGTACATGTATATCTATACAAAACATTACCATATTAGATATATTGTAAAAGACTGCTTATATTTCCCTCCCACTTGTCTCACCTCCCACCTGGTCCATTCCCTACTTTGATCCTGTCCCTCTTTGATAGTGGGTACTTCTAACCTCCCCTCTCCCCAGAATGCCCTCCCCTCCGTCATCCCCCCTCTCATCCCCCTTTCCCCTACTCAAGAGAGTGAGTGAGGGTAAGATATTCCATTTAGTATGTATGTGATTCTCTCCTTGAGCCAACTTCAATGGGAATATGCTTTTGCCTTTTTGCCTTCCTGTTCTTCCCCTCCCCTGCAACTACTTCCCCTTGCCTCTTCTACATGAGATAGTTTGCCCTACCCTGTCTCTCTCCATCTCCTCTTGCCACTTTCCTCTCTCACCTCTTGACTTCACCGCTTAAGAGTCATCCCTTCCTTGGGGTGGCTAGGTGGCACAGAGAGCAGAGAGCCAGCCCTGGAGCCAGAAGGACCCGAGCTCGGATCTGGCCCCAGACACCCAACACACAAAGAAACACCCAGCCACGTGAACCTGGGCAAGTCACTCAATCCCAATTGCCCTCCAAAAAAAAATAAGAATCATCCCTTCCCATCAAATTCAACCTGTACCCTCTATCCACGTATACCTGTGAACATACGCCATGTACCCATCTTCAATTATTTTCATAATGAGAAAGGTTTCAGCAAACACAGTTATTGTTTTTCCATGTAGGACTGTAAATAGTCCAACTTTGATAAGTTCCTTTTGATTTCTTTTCCTTGATTGCCTTCTCAAGCATCTCTTGCTTCTTGTGTCTGAATGTCATATTTTCTATTAAACTCTGGTTTTTTCATCAAGAATGCTTGAAAGTCCTCTATTCCACTGAATGACCATATTTTCCCCTGCAACAAGATACTCAGTTTTGCTGGGTAGGTGACCCTTGGGTTCATTCCCAGCTCTTTTGCCCTCTGGAATATCATATTCCATGCCCTTCTATCCCTCAATGTAGAAGCTGCCAGGTCCTGTGCTAGTCTGATTGTGTTCCCACAATATTGAAATTGTTTCTTCCTGGCTGCTTGTAGTATTTTCTCCTTGATCTGGGGATTCTGGAACCTGGCTATAATATTCCTGGGGGTTTTCTTTTGGGGATCTTTTTCAGGAGGTGATTGGTGGATTCTTTCAACCTCTATTTTGCCCTCTGGGTCTAAAACATCAGGGCAATTTTCCTTGAGAATTTCTTGAAGGATGATTTCTAGGTTCTTTCTTTGATCATGGCTTTCAGGTAGTCCAATAATTTTTAAATTATCTCTCCTGGATGTATTTTCCAGGTCAGTGGTTTTTCCCATGAGATATTTCACATTGCCTTCTAATCTTTCATTTGTTTGGACCTGCTTAACAGCATCTTGATTTCTCATAAAGTCACTAGCTTCCATTTGCTCCAGTCTAACTCTGAAGGAATGAATCTCCTCAGTGAGCTTTTGAGATTCTTTTTCCATCTGGCAAATTCGACTTTTTAATGCATTCTTCTCCTCATTGCCTTTCTGAGCCTCTTTTGCCATTTGAGTTAGTCTATTTTTTAAGGTGTTGTTTTCCTCAGTCAGGCTGTTGACTGTCATTTCATACTTTTCATGCATCTTTTTCATTTTTCTTCCCAAATTTTCCCTCACTTCTCTTATCTGCTTCTTAAGGTCCTCTGTAGCCTGTAGCCAGATTGTATTTTCATTTGGGGTTTTTGGTGCAGGAGTTCTGATCTCACAGTCCTCCTCCATGCTTTGAGCCTTTTTGCCCCTAAAATAGGAGTCCAATGTTGAACTTTTCTGTTTATTTTGTTTTGTCTGCCTAAGCATATTGCTACTTAAGTACTTGATTTTGGGGCTTGTTGCCACAGTAGGACTCTGCCACCAGACAGGGGAGCTTCCACCCAAATGTGGGGTCTTCACAACTTCCGCCAGTTGGGTGGCCTATGCAAAGCTTCCAACCCCTCTGGCAAATTTGATACCCACCCCAAACCCCCCCCGCCCCAGACCACAATCCAGATCCAGGCAGTTTAAAGCAAAAGTGATTAACCCCCAGACTGATTGCTGGGTCTTCCTACAGTTCACAGACCAGGAGCTAGAGCCACTATTGAGGTTGCAGAATGGTTTCTGTGCAGCTGTTTCTTCAACAGCTTTTTGCCCCCAGGGGAGGAAGCCACGTGTTTCCCTAATACTGGTCCCAAAGTCCATAGGGCACTAACCTCTCACTTTGTCCTAGGCATATCTGTGCTGATAATTCTGGAATCGCCACAATTGCTGGTGTTCTGGGGTTCCACCAGCCGGCTGAAGGCCCGGCCGCCCTGGGGCTAAAACCGAGGACCTGGGCTCAGCTCTGCGGGCTTCGCTGTTGGTTCCTAGTGCACTGTGCTGCCTGTTCTCAGAGCAATGCGCTGGCCGCTCCCCACAGGGCTGCTGGGCTGTCCTCAGCAGGAGGTTAGCTTCTCTGTGCCATTCTGTGGGTGCTGTGGCTCCAGAAGTTGTTCCACTTTCAAGTATTCTTGAAGAAAAAACCAGACTTGAATAGAAAATTTGACATTCAGATACAAGAAGTAAGAGAAGCATGAGAAGGTAAATAGGGAAAAGAAATCATAAAGAATTTATCAAAGTTGAATTATTTACATTCCTACATGGAAAAACCATAATTGTAACTGATGAAACTTTTCTCAGTATGAAAATAGTTGAATGAGGGGCGGCTAGGTGGCGCAGTGAATAGAGTGCCGGCCCTGGAATCAGAAGGACCTGAGTTCGGAGCCGGCCTCCGACACTTAATCCACACAAAGAAAAAAACCTAGCCGTGTAACCTTGGGCAAGTTACTTAACCCCAATTGCCCTAAAGGGGAGGCTAGGTGGCGCAGTGAGTAAGAGTGCCGGCCTCGGAGTTTGGATGACCCGAGATCAGATCCGGCCTCAGAAAATGAGCACCCACGCATAAATAATGACTAGCCGTGTAAACTTGAGCAAGTTACTTAACCCCAATTGCTTAAAAAAAAAAAAAAAAGAAAATAGTTGAATGGAATATAAATAAATATATATATATATATATATATGTTTCTATTCCATATATCTATTCCATATATATATATATATGTATATATATATGGAATATCTATATATATATTTCTATTCTATATACATATACATGTATATTTATATAGGTATATACATACATACATACATGCAGTCTTTATTGGAGGGTATATAGACATAAGTATACATATTTGAATGTGAATATATGTGTTTACAGGCATATATAGATAGAGGGCACTGGACCAATTTAATAGGAAGGGATGATACTCAAAGGGTGAAATCAAGAGGTGAGAGAGGAATATAATGAGAGGAGATGGGGAGAGAGAGAATGGAGCATAATATCTTATATAGAAGAGGCAAGGGTAAATGGGTACAATGGAGGGTAAGAACAGGAAGGCATAAGGGGCCAACCTTATAACCATTGAATTTGGCTCAGGGAGGGAATGACATACACATGAAATAGGATATCTAACCCTACAGGAGACTGCAGGGAAGGGGGATAGAGGGGGGATAATGGAAGGGAGGGCAGGCTGGGTGGGAGGGAAGTAGGAAGCACACACTTCTGAAAAGGGGCAGGACCAAAGTAGAGAATCGAAGAAGTGGGAGGTGGGATAGGGAAATATAATCAGTCTTCTACTATATATCTACTATGTTAATGTTTTATAGTAGCTACTACACATGCAAAACCTAGATTGAATTGCTTATTTTCCCAGTAAATATGGGTGATAAGGGAGGAAAAGAACTAATTTGGAATTCAAAGTTTTAAAACCAAATGTTTAATATGTATACTATTTATATTTTTAGCTTTTTTGGAGGGCAATTGGGATTAAAAACTTGCCCAAGATCACAAGGCTAGGTTTTTCTTTGTGTGTGTTGCGTCTGACACACTCAGTTCCTTCTGACTCCAGGGCTGCCACTCTACTCACTGTGCCACCTAGCCGCCCTACATACCCACACATATTATATATACTCACACACACATATATGTATATATACACACACATATATGTATATATACACACATATATACACACATATATATGTATATATATACATATATATATATATATACTATTATTAATACTATTTTACATGTAATTGGGAAATAAGAGGAGGTATCCTGGGAGACTGATATTTTGGGGAGGTGGGTAGGGGAAAAATGGGCAGAAAATTTATAACACAAAAACTGGCAGAAATGAATGAAGTAAAATAGAAGTTAATAAAGCACTTGAAAAAAAAAATCCCATGAGGTAGGTACACTACAAAATAATGCCATCCCCATTTTTATGAAATAAAAACTTAGAAGTAAATGACTTGCCCAGGGTTGCACAGCCAGTGTGTATCAGAGGTTATACTTGAAATCACATTTCCCCTATTTAGAGCCCTTCACCTAGTAAAGCTGACCAAACATAGGAGCAGTTTTTTCTTGGTTTATAGACTAGGTTAGTTTTATTGGAATAGTATATAATGGTCTCCATCTTAAACCTTCAAGTGACAATGATCCTGTGTTCTACTGAAAGACCTAATGACTTTAGCTTTTTTTTTTGGAGGGCAATTGGGATTCAGCAACTTCCCTAGGGCCACATGGCTAGTTTTTGTGGTTATAAAGTTTGTTCTTTTTGCTTTTCTTGAAGGGGGAAGGCAGGGCAATTGGGGTTAAGTGATTTGCCCAAGGTCACATGGCTAGTTTTGTGTTGTGTATGAGGTTGGATTTGAACTCAGATTCTCCTGACTCCAGGGCCATTGATCTATTCACTGCTCCACCTAGCCACCCCAAGTCCTAATGACTTTCAACAGATACTGGTTGTACATAAAAATAGAGTGGCATAATATCATAGTGGATAGAATCATTTTCAAAATTGTTGAGGGTCACCAGAGTGACCCTATGTGAATCACATAACCTTTCATTGATCCTAAGTAAATTTTCTTGACTAGAAATTATAGAACTTGTATATATTATTAGAAACATTTTCTCTCTTTGTAGTCCTCTATCCAAATAAAATCACAGAATCACCTTTCCCTCTTATGCTACCTCCTTTTATGAAGGAAACACCATATCTTAATTTTTTTCTAATTCCCTTCTTTCTTTAGTGACTACTTAAGGTATTAACAGTAAAGACAAAATTCCTCCAAAAGGAGCAGCATGAGGTACACTAAAATATCCTGACCTTTGAGTCAGGAGGACTTGGTCTCAAGCCCAACTTTGGAAGGTGCTAGCTGTGACAACCATGAACAATTCATTTAACTTCTGTGTCTCAGTATAATATTGCACCTACTTTATGGGATTGCCATGAGGATCAAAGAGACAATGTATATAAAGTCCTTGGCAAACATCTGAGTGCTACACAAGTGTTAGCTTATATTATCAAGCATGATGAAACCATCTCCCCACCACCATTATATCAGAATTATAATTTTACTGATATCAGGGTGAGGGGAGCCCCTTGATCAAATCAGGTTGGTGTTGGATATTTTTCTTGCATTCTTTAGTTTTATAGATTTCCCTGAGGGTACTGAGGGGTTAAGTTACTTGCTCAGGGTCACATAGCTATTAGTTGTAAGTGGCATGTCTTCCTGAACCCATATATAGTACTATATCCACTACACCATGCTGCCAAGACACATGAGGAGATATTTTATAAAGTTCTCATTATGAGCACTGATCAAAGACACAAAACACTCATTTTTCAGATGAGGAAATTGAGGTCCCAGGGATGTTAAGTGGTAATCACAAGTAATAATCATCAAAGGTAAGATTAAAATCTAAGTACTATTTTCTTTTACCTTTAATTCCCGAAGGCAAAGTGAGGCAATCTATCCTATTCCTCTCAGTTTTAAAGAACCTGCCCATTCCTTTATCCATATGGACTTTGAGCTAGGTTTCTTTTTTATTATTCAATTACTTGTTTTTAGTTTTGAACATTCATTTCCATAAGTTTTAAATTTTCTCCCACTCCCTCTCCATTCCCAAGAAAGCTTGCAATCTAATAGGGGCTCTACACATACATTCCTATTAAACACATTTCACATTAATCATATTGCATAGAAGAATTATAATGAATGGGAAAAACCATGAGAAAAAAAGAACAAAATAAAATAAAACAAAAAAGGAAATAGTCTGCTTCATTCTGCATTCTGACTCCATAGTTCCCTCTGGATGTGGATGGCATTTTCCATTGTGTGTCCTTTGGAATTGTTTTAGGTCCTCGCATTGTTGAGAAGGGCTAAGTTTATCAAAATCAGTCTTTGAACACTGTGGCTGTTACTGTGTACAATGTTCTCCTTGTTCTGTTCCTCTCACTCAGCATCAGTTCATATAAGTCTTTCCAGGTTTCTCTGAAGTCCACCTATTCATCATTTCTTATAACACAACAGTATCCCATTACGTTCACATTCCACAACTGTTTCAGCCATTCCCCAATTGATGGGCATCCCTTAAATTTCCAGTTCTTGGCCACCACAAAAAGAGCTGCTATAAATATTTTTTATATGTGGGTCCTTTTTCAATTTTTTTTTATCTTTTTGGGTAACAATTGAGCTGGGTTTCTTAACATTTTGTATATCATGGCCCACTCTGGCAGTCTGATGAATCCTAGGAACCGCTTCTTAGAATTATGTTTTTAAATGTATGAAATAAAACCAATAGTTTGATAAAAGAAATCAGTTATATTGAAATCAAGATGTATTCTTCCCCCATCCAAATCCATAGGCCTTCTGAAATACATCTGTGGACTCATGGATTCCAGGTTAAGAGCCCCTGATTTAGGAATTTTTATGATTGATTACTGATACACCTAGCCAGGCATTCCTTTGTATTTTTCCGAGATGCTCAGGCAGCCCTTTGTATCTGGTAGCTTAAAGACAGTCCGGGCCCTTATAGTGTTCAGAGACAGAATTTTCAGTCATTATAGCTTTACAGAAGAGAACAATTTTCATGACTGAGGATTCAGACTATCACTCAGTGTAGTGGCTATCGAAACTCAGAGCTGCCTGAACATGAGCTCATAAGAGTTATAATCAGGAAATTATAGTAATTTGCTCAGGAAATGAAACTAGCCAAATGTTAGGCTGCCTACCTCAACAACAGATGTATCCCTTCAGCATGCTCTTCGGGACAGATTTATTTATGTGGCTCATAGATCCTTAGTCACATTTGGATTCAACCCCAATGACAGCTGTAAATCATGAAAAGTAAATGATGATTTATAGCGTGTCAAAGCAAAGAACAATTATTCTTATGAATGGAAAACATCCTTTGTATACATTTTATAACCAGACATTATAACCATTGACCACAGAAAGAATACAAGTTAAAAGTCTGTGCCAACAACCTAGACAGAGCAGTCTCAAGGTCAAGGAATTATTTAATATGCTCAGAATAAACTGGAGAGTACTGATTAGATCGACGTTGTCATTTATATTACATCTAAGAGCAAAGAGAATTCTTAAGCATAATTTCTTCATATTTGATGGTCTCTACCACCCATTCATAATTTCAGATTGATTTCACATAATGACTTTATCTGCTTCTTTTCTGTTCTATCACCAAGGAAAATATGAATTCATTTAGAAACCCTGTCAAGGCTAGTACGGTTTTCACAGATGAAAACATTCTGTTCTTATTTGTGAGCCAAATGCTAACCTGCTTAGCACAGAGGATCTGTAACTCACATGACAACGTTGTGCACTGGGGAATTTCTCTTGGGATAAAGAGACCAGGAAGTATACAGTGATTGTAATAGACCTAAGGTATATTTGGTGCTTAATAATAGGTTCCTGAAACTTCAGAAACCCTCAATCTTCTTTTTATTTACCATGATCCAAATCTACATTATTATTTTTTTTCTTTTTGAAAGAAAAAAAAAAGTGTTCCAGGCATGTTTCCGGTTCTAAAGAACTCCCAAAAAGTCCTTTATTTTTTTTTTTTTAGCAAGTGTACCATTTTTTAAAATCCTCCAAAAGCATAGAATAAATAGTTCCAAATGTTATCAAAAGACACCTCTTTCTCAGCCTCCATTCTAATGGCACAGTCTGATAGGAGACTGAGTCAAAACAGTTTCTGTTGTTTTGACTTAGCCCAAGTCTCCAGTAAAAATCTTCCTTCCAGGATATTCCCCATTATTTGACAGATTTCTCTGCACTTTGTTTGAAAATCTAAGATAAGCTTTGCTGTAGCACATATGAAAGGAAATCAGTGGTAATACCATCTATGCAAACTTGACAAGGTTGATTCATGAAAGGGAGCTGAAAGCTCAACAGTGCCTTCGTCAGAAATGTTACAGCGCCTCCCTCCTGTCATTGTTGTGATTCTGTCTCCCCTAGCAACAGATCATGGTTTGTTTAACCTAAATAAATCTTGAAGAGGTTGACATTGAGATGATTTAATGCATAATATAGCTGGGGGCTTGTTAAACTACCAAGAATTAATCCTGCTGGGTTTCGCAAAGGGTTCCTGCTCCAGCCTGCTAGATGTTTCTGTCTACACAGCATGTGTCACAGCAAGATAATCTGGCATTGGAAGACTAAATTATTCCTCAAAATCAGATGATTGCTCTTGGAGAAAATGGGCTACTTCTTCATGACCATATTTAGTTTTGAAAAAGTGAACCCAACAGCTCAATTTCCAATAGACTTGTGCCCAGTTGACACTAACAAGGAAATGGTGGAAGGAACAAACAAAAGCCCCACTGCTTCAATAGAGAGTGGTTTAGTTTGTTTACATTTTTAAGTTGGGTCTTTACTTGTCATAAGGTGATATCATTATCCCTACTTTACAGGTGAGGAAAGTGAAGGTGAGAGAGACTAAGTGAATTGTCCAGGGAGAGTCATAGAGCTAGTAAGGATCTGAGCCAGGATTCAAATTCAGATCTTCCTATCTCCACCAAACACTGTGCCACCTACCTGCCTATTCAATTTAAATCTCAAAGAATATTTCTTAAGGCTTATTCAGTAGGCCCAGTGTGAGTAAGAGGTGGGATCTGAATGCTGGTCTTGTAATTATAGAACTAATACTCTGTCCACTCTGACATGATACCTCTCTGGTGAATAGTATGCAAGTCTTCACCACCCCTCCTTGGTCCTGGCATTCTAAGAAGGTAGGGACAAATAGA
Organism: Gymnobelideus leadbeateri; assembly: GCA_011680675.1. Lineage (NCBI taxonomy): Eukaryota > Metazoa > Chordata > Mammalia > Diprotodontia > Petauridae > Gymnobelideus > Gymnobelideus leadbeateri. Next base: position 655,295 of record WOXC01003744.1, read on the forward strand.
GAAAAATAATTTGACCAAAGACCACTGCGGGGAAGAAAAATGGGGAAGAGATGAGTTGGTGATATTCTGGTAAGAAAGGTGGGAAGGAGGACTTGCAGAATGAGGAACTTTGATCCTACTCTAATATGTCACCCCAGGGGAAATTTACATTTCCCTGGATCATGTTGGCTCTACTGATAACAGGGAATGTATTGATATTTCTGTTCTTCAGAACACAGGTACTATCCCAAACCTCAGTCCCATGTTTAAGATTTTTAAAACGACCAATTTTAGGAAACTTGAACAGATAGTCTCTATAGCCAAAAAATAAAAATCTAAAATCCTGTGACCTCAGTATTCAGTAAGCTTTTTAAATCTATCTATCTATCTATCTATCTATCTATCTATCTATCTATCTATCTATCTAGTCTGTCTGTCTATCTATCTAATCTATCTAGCCATCTATCCTTTCCTTTTAAAGGAGAGAAGAGAAGGATAGGAGAAGTACATGTGACCAAAAAAGGAGATTTTACTCTTTTTGCTCTGATTTCACTAAGTGGACAATAGAATAATGTCATGGGCAGAGCCCTGCACTGGGATTCAAAATATCTGTGTCCTCATTCCAGATGATCCTAGACAAGGGTTGCCTTGAGCTTCAGTTTTCTCATCTGTGAAATGGCAACATAGTCCTTCACTATCTCACATATCTTTTGTGGGAAATAACTTATAAATTAAAAATTGCCATGAAAAGATGGATCATGCTTATGATGAGCAAAGCTTAGGAAATCTTAGCAGTTGCCATTTACAGTACTTATATAGTACTCCATAGTTTTTGAAAGTTCTTTCCTCACTACCCTTTGATGTAGGTAATGCAAGAATCATTTTACAGAGGATCAAAGTCTTGGAAAGATTAAATTACTTGCCTTATATCATGCAATTTTAGCTAAGTCAACTTACCTAATGGCACCAAGGCTCCTTGATCCCATATCTTCTGAATTCATGCCCAGGCATCAACCTGTTCAGTAGTGCATGACCCACCATCCTAGGCCTGTGTTCAGCAACCTCTTGGCTATTTTTTCCCCCAGAAAATATTGTTCTGTTTCTCTTTGAATCTCTGGAACTAGCAAAGCCTCAGCATTGCTGAAAAGGGCAAAAGAACATGATTTTGACACTAAAGGGCACTGAGTCTAACAGGAATTATTTTTTTTATTTATTTCCATTTCAGAATTAAAGGAAGGGAAGCTGGATTAATAATGATAGTAACAAGTCTAATAGTAACTGGCATTTCTATTGTGTGTCTTATGTGCCAATTGCCTTCCAAGTATCATCTCAGTAGATGCTCATGATAACCCTGAGACATAGGCCCTATTTTTATTCCCATTTTTTTGGTAAATTTACGGAAATTGAGACAAGCAGTGTTCAAATGATTTGCCATGGTTCACACATCTAGTGTCTAAGGACAAACTTGTATGCAGGTCTGTCTGAATCCAGGCTCATCAATCTACCCACTGCACCACCTACAGCTACAGAGGAGCAATGACAAGAAATATCCATATTAGATTACCCTTTTCTTTTTCTTTTGAGAAGGGTGAATTGTACCTCTGGTTTTATTTCTACTTACCAATAATGTGAAATCAATATCACAAATATTATCTATAGATATTATGTATTATCTATAGACATAACTGTTCTTTGACTCATTAAAATTTTAGGAAAAATCTTCATACAGCTCTTCAAATCATGTAACTTCCATCTGACCACAGAATCTTTAGATTTAGAATTGGAAAGGATGTGGGAGACAGTAAGACTTTGCATTTTGAAAAGTGAAGGTTCCTTTTAATAGAATGTTTTCAGGGTCTTGGAACACCACATATTAAAGAGCAAAAGAACTCTGCTCCAGCTGAAAATATCATACCCTGCAAAGTTAGCTATTATCCTGAATTTTTAAAAAATGGAAATTTTATAAACTTTCAGATTTTCCAGACCTTGTTACAAGCAAACTTGAACTTATTAGACAATTTGACATACAAGAACCAATATAAATATAAGGCACGTAACACAGACTGATTAAAGGGATCCATAAGGACACATTGTTCACTTTTTATATATGTAAAATCCAAAATTTATGTCTAAGATTTTTGTGAATAATTGGGTAGTTCATAAGAAAGATTGGGGAGAACCTGGGCACGATATGAGTTTAAAAAGTAAAACCATTTAGGAACAGATAAAAAAGAGTAATTATTTTATACAAATGAGGTGCAAGAGGAAGAATTGATACAGAGGAATTAGATGGGGAAGGAGTGCTGGTAGTTCTCGTAACCTACTTTCATCAGGAATGGGTGTAAGAGGAAACAATACATATATTTAGAAGAGTCTAAGAAATCTTTATAAGAGCATAAGAAGTACAAGAAGTCTTCTAAATTCAGAAGAAATAAAAGGGTAGGGGGATAGGGAGCAGGGAGAGGACAAGGGAGGGATCTTCAGGGGGAGGGAGAGAGAATAAGTAAATTAGGGTGTAGAAGGGTGTTCATATTTATGGGAATGGGAGAATAGAGGAGGGATTCTTGGAACGGGGTAGGCAAATCATAAGAGGGCAAGGTAGTGGGTAAAAATAAAGTAGAGGAGGCAGGAGAGATAGGAAATAAGAGATAAGAATATACATAACAACAAAAATCAGTATAATAGGTTCGGGAATGTATATGTCTATATATGTATGTAGATGTGTATATGTGTATGTATATAGCTATAGCTATGGAGAAACATATCTAAAGTTTATTGTGGCCTTCTGAGGGGGGATTGGGAAGAGGGGAAAAAAGAACAAAGTAAAAAAGTACACTGCAGAGAACAAAAGAAAACTCACAAGGAAGCAAAGGTGGACAATTCTCAAAACAAGTATTATCATATAGGCTTTCTTTGAATGAAAATTGATTGTTACATATTTTGGATCCTCTCATGTTCTGTGATGCACATGACATGCTTTTATTTCTTTCTAACTTTGTATTTAAGTTCCAATATTTAAGTTTATAATATGTTTTTATTTCTTTTTTTTTAATTTTCTATTTGTGTTCTGGCATTTGAGTCTAAAGTAAAATTTGGGGGAAAAAAGGATATGTTATAAATCTCACCAGGACAAGTAGCATGATATATTCCTGACCTCAGCAGACATGGGGAAAGAGATAGATATCCCAGGAGACTGATCATTTATGGGGATACAACCTCATGGTAAGGAGCTTCCTAATTAAAATAACCATTTTTATAAATTAAGCTGTGGCAGTACCAGTAATATCAGTACTCTCTGAATGCAAATCCCTGGGACAAAGCCCCTCTCCTACTTAGAGTTCTTCTTTGAGGCAATCTAGTCAGTCCCCTTATTTTACATACACAGAAATTGAGGCAAATAGAGGTTAGGTGACTTTCTCAAGGTCACAAAAAATCAATGCCAGAGCCCAGAACTAAATACAGAATTCATTTTGAATTTAATTTAAAAAGTACATAGAGTCAGAAGGCAAAAGTCACTTAAACTCTCTCACCCCAGGATTTTTAACCTACAAAATGAGAATATAGAAGTAGATTGTCTTTAAGCAGAGGTATTACTAAGGAAGGAAAGCTGGGGCTTTGACCTTGGAACCTGCATCTTGAAGTTACTGACAGCACGTGAAGTCAGTCAGAGGTTTAGTCAAGACAATTAGTTCAACCTTACCCTGGTGTAAAGTCCCTCCTAGCACTAAATTTATCATCCTGTGGTCTGTAATTCATTGTACATGGTGAGTCTGTGAATCCCCATAAAAGATGTCCAGTTTTTGGTGTGTGAGAAGAAAAGGTTTTCCATGACCTTCAGATTTTAGAAGTTGAAACAACTGATCAATGTCATGGGCAGCTGGGTGGCCTAGTGCACATAGAGGAGGACCTGGATTCAGTCATGTCAAACACTAGTTATGTGACCCTGGGAAAGTCAGTTTGCCTCAATTTCCTCATTCTAGAATGAGATGGAGAAAGAAATAGGAAACCATTCCAGCCAAGAAAATCCTGAATGGGATCGTGAAGAGTGAGATAGCACTGCATGACAACAGCACCCCTTAAATGCTTATAAGTCAGCCTTCATAATGGAAACAGAAGGATTCGTGTTGTCTTCCTCCAGGCAACGTGGGTTTATCTGTGTTGCTAAGAATCCCTGCTGATTACTTGTCAAATGCAAAGCCCTGGTTTACCATATATCAGTTGCATGACTCAGCTCATGTTTATATAATGGCAAGCACATTTAAGGAAGCAATAAAAGTGGTGAATTAAGAGATGGGTGTTAGGTTCTTAGAAGAGAATCAAACGTGTGAGGAAGCAGGGATGAAAGCCCAGGGTTGTGTAAACTCTAGCTAGAGAGGAAAAAGGAAGACTACTAACTACCTCTTCTTGGATTTTATCCATGTCCCAGTGGATATGTTGCCCCAAGATGCTTTGTGGCAAGAAATGCTTGGTGACTTATGAGAGAAGCTTGTAGAGGGTGATAATCAGCACAATAACATGCTAGAAGAATTCTAGTGGAGGTTTGTTGATTTTGGAGGAGCAGAGAAGGTGAAGGAAATAACAGAGTATATTGTATTGGGTGTCAACTATTTAACATAGTCAAAAAGGGGGAGTGCCTTGTCTATAGGAAGCAGGTTGACTAGAAATCATAAAGGAAAACAATGGACTTATCTCTTATTACACTGGGAATTGAGAACAGAGAACTACTATAGTGCCCTGGAAAAGGAAATACTGGGTCTTCTTAATAAAGAGTGCTATAATCGCTCTGGAGATCAGTAGATCTAAGAAGGAAAGAGATCAAAGAGGAAAGAGATTTCCTCACACACAGACCTTGTAATCTGGGTTACATGACCCTTCTAATTGCCTGAATGAATAAACCAGTCAAGCCTGATAGCTAAATGCCCTATGTTTGAAAGTCACATGAAAGTCAATAGTATTGCCCAACCACACAGTGAAGAAATAGAATTCAAGAAGAACCACACACTGAAGAAATATAATTAAAGAAGACAGAAAACTCCAATGATATCTTCATCAATTTTCCATTTGAAAGAATAATAAATTCCACAGGATTAATTGTGTAATATGAATAAATGCTTAATGTTGGTGTTGAAAACAAAAAGCATTCCAGATTCCTCAGAAAATTATTTATGTTTTTAGAAGATAGTACCCTTAAATGATGTCATATACATGTGCTAAAGAAGGTTCTTGGTATCTTTAGAAGGCTGGCTAGCCTGATTTGGATTTGGGAGTGTTTATTAACCAATCCCAATGGTAACTGATTTTTTTAGAATAGGCCCAACTTTTGAAGTGGATTTGAGAATTTATAATGTAATGATGGAGTTTCCAAAAGAAGACATAAATATAAGTGGCCATTAGGTTCTTGAAACATTTATAACTAAGTGTAAGGAAATTGACCTTTTACAAAATTAATTGAAGAAAAGGGGCTTGGTAATAAGCTGTTAAATGAATTATGAAAATATGCAAAATGTGGTCACTGGTCAAATGATCCTGTTATGAGGTCCAAATAAGTCACATGAGTAAATGAGAAAAGAAATAATGACATAGGACCAGGAACAGAAGGCTGTACCTCCAGGTCACCTTCAGAGGTCAATTAAATCAGTCCAGGAGGAATATTAGAAAAGAACGTTGACTTCTGATGGGATGTGTAGGAGACATGTGAAGCTGGAAAAAAAGAAGCCATACTGGGGCAAAGAGAGAAGACTCACAGGAAGAGGTAACCTCATAGAGAAATGGGCCAGGAGTCTGAGAATAAAGCTGCTTGGGCTAGTCTGGAGTCAGGAGTTTCCTTCTCCCCTCCTTAACTCATCCTGGACTATAGACCCTAAAGTAGCAATGCCCTGTGTATCCACACTGAACTCCCTGGCTTCCTGTAAGGCCCCAATAAAGCCCTTCTTCTATACAAAGCATTCTTTAACACCTTTTTTTTCCCAAATGCTTTATTAACTTCTGGTTTACATCATTCATTTCCACCAGATTTTGAGTTACAAATTTTGTCTCCATTTTTCCCCTACCCACCTCCCCAAAATAGCGTTCCCACAGGATATCCCACCTCCAATCTGCTCTCTCCCATGTCTTCCCTCAAACCCCCTTTGACCCTTTGACTTTTCCAGTAGGGCATGGTGGATCTCTATTCCCTAGTGCTTGTATATATTATTTTCTAATTACATGTAAAAGAGTATTAATAATAGTATATATATATATATATATATATATATATATATATATATATTTAAACATTTGGTTTTAAAACTTTGGAAGCCAGATTTATTCTCTTCCTCCTTTGTCACCCACCCTTACTGGGAAGATAAGCAATTCAATATAGGTTGTATATGTGTAGCTAATGCAAAACATAACCACAGTAGATATATTATAATAGACTGATTATATCTCCCTCCCTCCTAATCCACCTCCCACTTGTTCTATTCTCCACTTTGGTATTGCCCCTTTTCAAAAGTGCATGCAACTTCCCTCCCTCCCCCCCAGCCTGCCCTCCCTTCCATCTTCCTCTCTCTCATCCCTTTCCACCCTACTCTACTGTAGGGTGGGATACCCTATTTAGTGTGTATGTCATTCCCTCCCTGAGCCAAATTCAGTGCAAATATGGTTGATCCATTCCATTTTGACTTCCTGTTCTTCCCCTCCATTGTAACCCTTTTCCCTTGCCCCTTTTATATGAGGTAGTTTACTTCATTTTGTCTCTCCCCATCTCCTTTCATTATATTCCTCTCACACCTCTTAATTTCACGTTTTAAGTATCATCCTTTCCTATTAAATTGGTCCTGTGCCCTCTATCTATGTATACCTGCCAACATATATATATATATATGTCTGTGTTTGTGTGTAGGTTCACATATGTATTCATATGCCTTCTATTCCCTTCAACTATTTTCATACTGAGAAAAGTTTCATCAGTTACAAATATTGTTTTTCCATGTAGGAATGTAAATAGTTCAACTTTGATAAGTCCCTTATCATTTCTTTTCCCTGTTTACCTTCTCATGCTTCTCTTGCTTCTTTTATCTGAGTGTCAAATTTTCTATTCAGCTTTGGTTTTTTCTTCAAGAATACTTAAAAGTCCTCTACTCCACCAAATGACCATATTTCTCCCTGAAACGTGATACTCAGTTTTGCTGGGTAGGTGATTCTTGTTTTTAATCCCAGCCCCTTTGACCAATTGAATATCGTATTCTAGGTCCTTTGATCCCTCAGTGTTGAAGCTGATCCTGTGTTTCCACAATATTCTAATTGTATCTTCCTGGCTGCTTGTAATATTCTCTTCTTGATCTGGGCATTTTGGAACCTGGCTATGATATTCCTAGGAGTTTTCTTTTTTGAATCTTTTTCAGGAGGTGATTTGCGGATTCTTTCAACCTCTATTTTGCCCTCTGGTTCTAAAACATCAGGGCAGTTTATCTTGAGAATTTCTTGGAGGATAATGTCTAGGTTCTTCCTTGGATCATGGCTTTCAGGTAGTCCAATAATTTTTAAATTATCTCTCCTAGATCTATTTTCCAGGTCATTGGTTTTTCCCATGAGATATTTCACATTGACTTCTATTCTTTCATTTGTTTGGATCTGCTTAACAGCATCTTGATTTCTCATAAAGTCACTAGCTTCCATTTGCTCCAGTTTAATTCTGAAGGAATGGTTCTCCTCAGTGAGCTTTTGAGTTTCTTTTTCTATCTGGCAAATTCAGCTTTTTAAGGCATTCTTCTCTTCTTTGTCTTTTTGAACCTCTTTTGTGATTTGTGTTAGTCTATTTTTTAAGGTGTTCTCTTCCTTTGTCAGGCTGTTGACTCTCATTTTATAATTTTCTTGCATCATTCTCATTCCTCTTCCCAATTTTTCCTCCACTTCTCTTATCTGCTTATCAAGGTCCTCTATGGTCTGTAACTGGCTCGTATTTCTTTTGAAGCTTTTGATGCAGGAGTTCTGACTTCATTGTCTTCCTCCTGTTCCATACTTTCATCCTTTTTGTCCCCAAAATAGGAGTCTAATTTTGGAATCTTCTGTTTGTTTTATTTCCTTTGCCTGGGCATCTTGCCTGGGCATGTCAATTACTTGACTTTTGGCCTTATTGCCACAGTAGGACTCTGCTACCAGCCAAGGGAGATTCCATCCCAAATGCTGGGGTTTTCTCAGCTGCTGGAGATATTAGTTGGATGCCCTATCTGAAGCCTCCACATGCTCTGGAAAACTGGTCACATACCCCAAGAGCTCCACCCTAGACTGCAATCCAGATCCAAGAAGGTTAAAGCAAGAGCAATTACCTCTAAGACTGGTCACTGGTCTCCCTGCAGTCTGCAGGCCAGGACCTGAAGCTGCACTGTGGCTCCAGCTGCTGCAAAGCATCTCAGCAGCTTCTTGGCTCAGGGGGACGAGGCCGAGGCACTCCCCACTAGTGGGTCCATACTGCACTGACCTCTCACTTTGTCCTTAACATCTATGTGTTGATAATTCTGGAAATGGCCACAGCTCTGGTGTTCTAGAGTGCCTCCAGCCAGATGCTGGTCAGGCCTGCCTTGGGGCTAAAATCTCTGGCTCACATGGGGGGTGGGGTCGGCTCCCAGAGCTCTTCACTGGCCAATTCCTGCTGGGATGCCAGGCTGTCCTCAGTGGGAGGTTACCTTCTTTGTGTCATTTTGTGAGTTCTGTCGCTCCAAAGTTTATTCAGAATCCCCTTTTACATAAATTCGTGAAGGTGGGAGCCAGAGTTCCTGTTTCTATTCTGCCATTTGACTCTGCCCGCTACGTCTTTAACACCTTCTAATTCTAGTGCCTTTTCATTTGATCCTCCCAACAAGCTTGATTGATAGGCACTATTTACTATCCCCATTTTACAGTTGTGGAAACTGAGACTGATAGAGGTTAGTGTCTTGCCTAAGATCACAGCTCTAAGTAAGTGTCTGAGGCCAGATTGTGAGTTCAGGGCCAGTACTCTATTCACTAAGCCACCTAGTGACTGTAAAGAAGAGAAGTAACCTTATGTTTTGCTACTGCTGGCTAGGGGCTATGGGATCTTTCTATCTGATTGTGTATTATCTCTCCTGATTTGAATGTGAGCTCCTTGAGAGCAAGGACTGATTGACTTTCTTTTTATATATCCAGTCCTGGCACAGTGTTTTGTACATAGTGAGTGCTTAATAAATGCCTTATGTATTCACTCATGCTAATAAGGATCAGTTTTCCTCACTGATTCCTGCACATCCTTTAAGGAAGAAACGATCATTGTCATGTCACAAATTTCTTAGTCACTCTGCTTTTTATATACAGCTTGATGTGTGAATAGTTAAAATTTTATTGCCTACCATTTTAAAAAAAATCCATTTATTAAATAATAAATCAGCTTGTTTAATTCTCCTCCAATCTAGTGGTTTATAAAATGCCCTGATGAACACTTTTTTTTTCTGTTTCTGCTACTTTAATCCTCATCCAACCATTCATTACCAGATTGCTATGCCACACTTTCCACCCTCCCAAATAAAAAGAAACAACAGTAGCTGGTTTTCTGGGTAGACTTATATGCACATCTTTCTGATTAATTTACAGTATTACTCCACAGTGCCTCTTATCTACTGTGTTTCTTTTGAATTAGGCATAGTGCCCCTTGGTGATATGCTGTCCCCTTCTTTGGAGCATGAGCAAATGCATTTTCTGACTGCTTCCCATAGACCATTATAATATATCTGATCAACCACTAAGCTGGAGCTCCATGGATATACTAAAAGGCCAATCCCCACTCCTCAGGCCTCTCTTTCTTTCTGGTCTCAATGTATATGGAAAGTGCTCTGAACTCTGGAGGGTCAGTGGGGGTAGAGAGAGCCCTTGTCCTTCACCACACAAGAAGCTATGATCCCATGGGACAGGAGCACTTCCTGATTGTGTCTTCTTTACTTTGATACAAGATTTTGTGAGATCTTATAGGGTGGTGGTCATCATTTTCCCCTTCTTCCTGAATAGCCTATATTGTTTGTTGGAGATGTTACAGAGGTGGCAGCAGAAGCAAACCACCCAACAGGGAAAGAATCTCCCCCAGAGAAAGAAGCCACTCGAAAGAAAAGCCTCCCCAAGCATCACTCAGGGAGTATTCAGAGGGCATGAAATATACATAAGCTAGAGAGTATCTTATACTGGTCCCACTGGCACTTGGCTAATAGTGACTCAACTGATCTAAATCCATACTGTTTGGCATTCCCCTTCCTGGGTGAGAATAAAGCTGTTTATTCCATATTTGACTCATATTTGTCATGTGGTCATTTGCTTTGCTTCCTTTCCCCACATTTGGGAGGCCCCCTTTGAAAAGAGGTCAGAATAGAACTTTTCATCAGAAAGCTGATGTAGAAGTGGAATGGGTTTACCAGTTCAACTAGGTCCTCTGTGGAAGAGACAGGCAAGCCCAGAGAAATGAAGCCAAGGTGAAGACAGGGAAAGGACAGGGACTGGAGATCACAAGCCCTCATTGTCCCAGTTTGGTGACAGAAAAATATAACCCTTCAAGGGTATATACACGAGTATATTTTGGAGCATATGGGGTATTGAGGAAGGACTAACACTGCTGGCATCAGGGTTTCCTGAGCCATTTTATTTTTCAAAGGTGCTCAGTCAGCTTTGGAGCTCACCTGGCACCCAACTCTCACTTGTGGCTCCAAGAAGTTGTGGTACACTCAGCAGCCACACCCCTGTAAAACCATCTTGGCAGAGGGCTAAACCAGGCTGAGGGAAAGTGACCCAAACCCATCAGTGAGTTAGGAGTATGTCTACCATGAGCATGTAAAGCCTTCCCCCAGCAGAAGGGGCACATAAGAACAATTTGTTCCAACAGTCATGGAGATAGCTGAAGCAGGTGCTTGTGGAGTAATAGCACCTACCTCAACAACACCAAGATCATCCACTGCATCCTGGGCCATCACTAGTCATCTTGACTTTCATTTTGCCACTGGACCTTGATGACTCTGGAAAAGAGAGGTCAATGACTTTGTGAGACTTTACCTCACATACATTCAATTCATGTGTAAGTCATCCAATGATGCCATTGGTACTTTTCAAAAAAAGAATGAACAACAACATGAGGATATTCCACCCATGATGTCCTGTCTCACAAGATTTTTTCTTTGAAATCAAATTTGCCATTTTTTGTATTGGGCTCTCGAGTTCATCTTCTTAAAGACCCATTCTTGGTTCTTTTGTATGGATACCTGATGGGTTTCACTGCAGTTTCTTCTTTGCTATTGTCTCCCAGTAATTACTGGTGCACTTGTTTGCCAGTCTTCTTCCAGGATTGTACATTCTATATCTAAGAACATGTTATCATACTTCAGAGATCTCTGTGTGATTTTCTCTCTCCTCTAGCTTTTTAATTTAAAGTCTTTCTGGTCAGTTAGAGATATAGCACATTTTAGCAAGGGAGCTAATGGAGACCGTAATTAATTTTTGGCTGGAAGCAGGTATTAGAGGATCATGGCAAGCAGAAGGAGGGGAAAGGAGGAAATCCCAAACTATTGGAAACTTTGGGACAGAAACATAAGAAGACACTGCTGATTTCAAGGGAAGAATTTTATTATACCGGACTTCAGATAGTTATGAACAGCTGAGGACTTGTATGGCTCATAGAACTGCTTAAAAAGTGATCTGCAAAGACAAGATATGATGCTCTGCTGGCATGGGAGGAACATATCCCCTTTCCATTTCCTACCTCTCCCCTGCCTCGATGCTACTGTTCTAGTCTTTATCTTTATAACACTGAGCATAGACAAACAGTGGATATTTAATAAATACTAGTTTACCTTATTTGGTTTTGGAGAACAGGCATCACTTATTCTTGAATTTTGTTTTTTGCTATCTGTAATTTCACACTGGGTGTTTTCTCCAGATGGAAATAAGCTGATTTTCACTGCATTCTAAGCAAGTGTTTGCTATGAATGAGTGGATAACATTATGGAGGAATTACAAAGGAAACCTTTGAACAAATAACTATAGCCCTAACCAAGAGGTTGTGCTGAGGTATCTCTATTTCTGTCTCTCTCTCCATTTGTCTCTCAGTCCATCTCTTTCTTTCTGTATCTCTCTGTGCTTTTGTGTCCCTTGAAATTTCTGTTTCTGTCTCTCTCTTTGTCTCTGTTTCTGTCTCTGTCTTTGTCTGTCTGACTCTCAACAAAACGGGACTTCATAGAACAGAATTAAAACTAGAATCAGAATTCCACGATTAGATACATCGTTTTTCCTCCTGTAGGGTAGGGGCATTTAAAAGAAGAGGCAAAAGCAGGTTCACACTTTTCACCAGGCCAGAGTCTGCTGGCTAATTCCTCTTGTTATCTAGCTTGTGATAATGAGCATCCAAGTTCTAATCTCATTCCCCAACTTTTCTCTGCCCAGATATCCTAGGGATCAGAGGGAGGTCCTTGCCAACATGAACAGAAATATTGGGAGGCAGCAGCAGCAACAAACCCACTGATAGGGAAAGAATCTCCCACAGAGGAAGAAACATAGACCAGTGCTAAGCTGCTATTCTCTGTCTCTCTGTTAAACTGGAATGGCTCCTAGACTACCTTCTTGGGTTCCTCGAGGAACCTTGAGGAAGTTTATTCAAGATCTCCAAAAGCCATGAGGAACTCTGGCAATGCTGAGTACTATCCACTAGGCTTACAGGTAAACTACTTGGCCAACCAAGTCTCCTTGGTAATATCTCTTAAGGAATGGCAATTTTTAGCCAAAGAAGGGTGACACCAGTCACTTAAAGTCGCTGGGACTCATTTTTCCCCTCTCTAAAATTAGGAGGTTGGACTAGATGAACCCTGAAGCAGCTTGTAGCTTTATATCTATATATAGTATTTGAGATTCTTTCTAGCTCTGAAAATTTATGATTATAAGTTTCTCAAACTTCACCAAATCTAGATGGAGAGAAACAAATAACATTTAAAAAAATTTCCCTATTCTTTTGTCCACCTCTGTCCTTAAGAAAATTAATATCCGTCTGAGTCTATGTCCATACTACTCCCCAAATATGGGCCTTTTTCAGTCTAGTTTTAGCTTAGGTTGAGTGGCTTCTCCCTAAGCACTGAAGGAAGTATTCCTTCATTTTTTCAACTCCTGGAAGGCATAACTCTCCAGATTTATAACTTCCTGCTCTTTCTGCCCCTGAAGGGGGTGAATTGAGCATGCCACATTCTGACTTTTGTTCAATGTGTCTATTTACAGATTTCAACATCATAGTGATAGGTGCCATAGAAATGGAAAGAATAATTTGCCAACCAGAGTGTTTATCATCACATGATCTCCCAGTGTGCCAACAACAGATCTCATCAAGTCTTGTCTCTAAGACATGGGACACATTCTGGCAATTATAAACACTCAAGGCACATTTTTTAAAAACTAAAGAATCTTTCTTTGAACCAAAGTATCATTATCCATCCCTAGAATGTGAGAGAAGCAAAATTTGGACTGTCAAAATCAGTACTCAATAAAACATTGTTGGGAGAATGGGAGGGAAGGAGATTCTTGGAAACTAGTCTTGTAGGATAATATTGAGTCTTTTAAAATAAGCTATGACCACACATGCCTCATAAGCTTTTATAAGCATGTTTATAAGCTTTTATAAGAAGGAAGCATGGGAGAGAAGAAAGGCTCTGGATTCAGATGATATAGACTCTAGTCTAGATGGCCCATGTGACCCATGTCCCCACATCATCCTGGACAAGTCATTTGTCTTTCCTTGGTTTTAGGTTTTTCTTTTTTATCTGTAAAACAATGAAATCAGACCCAATAGTCTCTAAGGTTCCTTCCAGCATAGCATTCAAAACCTTGTGTTTCAAATTATGAGAGAGGGGCTAAACTAGTTTGCTTTCCCATGTCTCCAACTAGAGTAAAATTCCATGAAACAATTTTAAAAATTGTATTTCTCATAGAAACTTGAATTCCAGGAATATGTCGCGCTTTCAGTTTAAGGGGAAAGAGAAGCATCAAATGAAACAATAAAAGTTCCAGTGGCATAAAAAAATTCAACTGAAGGACAGAAAGAAGAGAGGAAATGAAATGAAATAATAAGGCTTCAAAGTGTTTCCTTACTATGGGTAAGGTGTATGGAGAGTCTCTTGCTATAACTTCCTGCATCCTTCTGGAACATGTGACAGGAGCACTTAGCACAGTACCTGCCATGTTTTTTTTTGTTCAAATGTTTTTCAGTTGTACTGGATTCTTTATGATCCCATTTGGAGTTTTCTTAGAAATGCTGCCATTTCCTTCTCCGGCCCAGGGTCGGCTAAATAATAAGAGTCTAAAACCAGATTTAAATTCATGAAGAGAAATCTTCAGCTCTTAATAAATGTTTATTGACTGACTGTCTGAGAGGAAAGGTCATCCATTAGGAGATGTCCCAGAAGATTGGATGATCAAGTCTGAAGTGTTTTTGTGAAGGCAACCTTGAAAATGAGCTGTGTCACTCTGAAGACTCTGTTGGCAAGTTCACTCATTTGATCCCTACTTTGGGGTGAGAAAAAGCACATTTGTCTCTTTTTCTCACTGAATAAAATGGAAATCTCATGATCACAACCTTTATTTATAAGAACTTAAAAAATGTCTATCAAATTCAGTCATACAAATCAAGCTCTTGATAAAGTACAGTCCCTGACAATATCAAAGTTAAACCACTGAACAGCCTGTCCATGACTAATTGCACATATCACTTTTGACTTGTGTGGTTTACTGATTATGAACAGAAATAATGTATTATTTAACTTTTTTTGGTACCAAAGTTTATGAGGTGAAGTAAATGAGTATTTATTTATTTTAACAAATGCTTTATTAACTTCTGGTTTACATCATTCATTTCTGCCAGATTTTGAGTTACATTTTTTCCCAATTTTTCACCTACCCACCACCCCAGAATAGCAGTCCCACAAGATATCCCCTCATCCAATCTGCTCTCTCCCATATCTTCTCCCATACCCCCTTCGACTTTACCATTGGGGCAAGGTGAATCTCTGTGCCCCAATGCCTGCACATCTTATCTCCCAATTACATGCAAAATAGTATTAATAATAGTATTTATATATATTTGAAACACTTAATTTTAAAACTTTGAATTTCATATCCATTCCCTTCCTCCCTTGTCACCCACTCCCTCTAGGAAGATAAGCAATTCAGTGTGTGTTGTACATGTATACCTATGCAAAACATTACCATAGTAGATATATTTTAAAAGACTGCTTATATTTCCCTCCCACCCATCCCACCCCCGACCTGGTCCATTCCCTACTTTGATCCTGTCCCTCTTTGAAAGTGGGTACTTCCAATCTCCTCTTCCCCCAGAATGCCCTCCCCTCCACCATGTTCCATCTTATCCCCCTTCTCCCTACTCTCCTGCAGGGTAAGATATCCCATTTAGTATGTATTCTCTCCTCAGCAAGTATTTATTAAGGAAATACTATATGGTAGGCATCAGATGAAGGTCTGATGATTCAATGAAAGGCAAAAACTGTCCCTGCCCACTAGAAGCTCCTAGTCTAGTGGAGGAAGCAATATGTAAATAACTGTGGATATAGCCAACAAACTATATACAGGAAAGATTGGAATAATTAACATGGGAGGGTGCTAGCAGAAGAGGAAGTAAGGAAATCTTGTTCCAGAGGGTTGGATTTTAGCTCACAATTTAAAGCAAGCCAGTAAAGCTAGGAAGCAGTGATGAGGGAGGACAGCATTCCAGGCATGGAAGGCAGGCAGTCAAAAGGAGCAGGGAACTAGAGTAGGGAGATGTAAATTCTTATAGAGGGGTGTGCTGGGGCTAACTGTAACTGACTTGAAAGAGCCCTTTGTTAAATTTTCAGTGTGTCTTGTGACATTATTGTGTTGATTGTCTAGATTTATGAAAGGGTTAATATGCCAATTAAATTTAAAAGTGAGTGTATGCATACATCCCCTCCACCCCAAGTCTAGTTGTTAAACATTTACTAGCAAATCCCTATTCTTATATGAGAAACAGAAGGTGTCACTGGATCATGGAATACAAAGAGGAAGATAAGATTTAAGATGGTTGAGAAAGTAGGAAGGAATCAGGTTTTGGAAGGCTTTAAAAAGCAAAGGATTTTATTTTTGATCCTAGAAGTGATAGGGAGACACTAGAGTTTATTGAACAGTGGAGTGACATGATAAAACTTGTACTTTAGGAAAATTAACTTGACAGCTAAGTGTAGAATAGGCTGGTGTGGGAAGAGACACAGCATTGAGACCAACCAGCAGACTATGCAATAGTCTAGGTAAGAAAGGGTGAGAACCTGCATGGAGGGATGGTGATGGTGGTGGTGGTGGTGGTGGTGGTGTTAGAGGAAAAATAAGAGTTATAAGAAATGTTTCAAAGATCAAATCAACAGGACATGACAATAGATTGAATATAGTTGGTGAAGGCAGGGTGCAAGGATGACACCTATGTGACTGGGTGACAGTGAGGATGGTGGCATCTTCAAAAGCAATAAGGTAGTTAGGAAGATAGAAAATTGGGGGAGGACATAATGTATTTAGTTTTGGACATGTTGAGTTTAAGATATCTGTAGGACATCCTGCTTAAGATGTTCAATAGGCAATTAGAGATGCAAATCTGGAAGTCAGGAGGGAGGTTTGGTAATTAATCTTTTATTTTAATATTTCTATTAGGAACTCAACAAATGACAAACATGGGTATTTCCATATATAAAGGATAGAAGAATATAAATGAAACCATGAATATGCTACATATTGATTTTTAAGTGCCTATACCATACCTGTCTGTGTATTTTTCTTGTTTCTTTAAGTTTTTCTTTTTTTTTGTTTGTTTGTTTAATTTATTAGTTTAGTTTCAGTTAAGATTCAATTCCATAGTTCCTTGAATTTCAAATTTCCTTTACCTCCTCCCCACCCCCCACAATAGCATACAGTCCAGTAATAGGATCTGCAAATGCATTCATATTAGACATTAGTCCAATTACAAAGGCATATTGTCCTAGGTGGGATGGAAAATGGTAAAGAAGAAATAAAACCAAACAATGAGAAAAAAAAGATCAATTAGTTTGCTTCCATCAGGACTGAGGCTCAGTTCTTTCTATTTATATCTCTGGATGTCACATTTCTCTCCTTTTTTTCAGGAATGACCCATATCACTGCATTGCTGAAAAGAGTCCAGTCCATCACAGTTGGTCATCACACATATGATGTGTCTGTGATTGTACACAGATTTCTTCTGATTCTACTCTTCTTACTCAGCATCAGTTTGTACAAGCCTCTCCAGGCTTGTACAATCAGTCTCCTTGTCGTTTCTTATAGAACAATAATATTCCATTACATTAATATGCCACAGCTTGTTTAGCCATTCCCCAATTGATGAGCACCCCTTTAATTTCTAATTCTTTGTGACCGCAAAAAGAGCTGCTATGAATATTTTTGTACATTTGGGTCTTCCTCCCACTTCTATGATCTCTTTGGGATATAACCCTATAACCACTGATTTGCTGGGTCAAAGGGTATGAAAGTATTTATAGCCCTTTGGGCATAATTCCAGATTGCTTTCCAGAATGGTTGGATAAGATCACAACTCCACCAGCAATGCATTAGTGTTCCAATTTGCCCACATCCTCTCCAGCATTTGTCATTTTCTTGTTTCGTCATCTTAGCCAATCTGACTGGAGAGATGTGGTATCTCAGAGTTGTTTTGATTTGCATTTCTCTAATCAATAGTTATTTAGAGCATTTCTTCATATGCTTATAGATATCTTTAATTTCTTTCTCTGAAAACTGCCTGTTCATATCCTTTGACCATTTATCAATTGGGGAATGACTTGTATTCTTATACATTTGACTCAATTCTCTGTATATTTTAGAAATGAGGCTTTTATCAGAGACATAGGTTGTAAAACTTCTTTCCCAATTTCCTACCTCCCTCTTCATCTTGGTTACATTGGCTTTGTTTGTACAGAAGCTTTTCAATTTAATGTAATCAAAATTATCCATTTTGCATTTTATAATGCTCTCTAATTCTTGTTTGGTCCTAAAGTCTTTCCCTCTCCACAAATCTGACAGGTAAACTATTCCTTGCTTTCCCAAATTGCTTATGGTATCATCCTTTATACCTAGATCATGCACCCATTTAGACTTGGTTTTGGTATATGGTGTTAGATAATGTTCTATGCCCAGTTTCAGCCATACTATATTGCAGTTTTACCAGCAGTTTTTTGTCAAATAGTGCATTCTTATCCCCAAAACTGGTGTCTTTGGGTTTATCAAACAATAGATTACTATAATTAATTGCTGGATCTCCTGCACCCAATATATTCCATCGATCCACTACTCTACTCCTACGCCAGTACCAAGGAGTTTTGATGACTGCTGCAGTATAATAAAGATTAAAATCTGGCATAGCTAGTCCACCTACCCTAGCATTTCTTTTCATTAATTCCCTTCATATTCTAGACCATTTGTTTTTCCAAATAAATTTTGTTATTATTTTGTCTAACTCTAAAAAGTAGTTTTTTGGTAAATTGATTGGAATGGCACTAAATATATAATTTAGTTTGGGTAAAATTGTCATTTTTATTATATTAGCTTGAACCAGCCATGAGCAATTGATATTTTTCCAATTAGTTAGACCTGACTTTATTTGTGTGAGAAGTGTTTTGTAGTTGTGATCATATAGGTTCTGGGTTTGTTATGGCAGGAAGATTCCCAAATATTTTATGATGTCTACAGTGACTTTAAATGGAATTTCTCTTTCTATCTTTTGCTGTTGAGTTTCATTAGAGATATACAGGAATGCTGAGGATTTATGTGGGTTTATTTTATATCCTGCAACTTTGCCAAATTTATTTATTGTCTCAAGTAGTTTTTTACTTGTTTCTCTAGGATTCTCTAAGTATATCATCATATCATCTGCGAAGAGTGATAGCTTGGTCACTTCTTTGCCTAATTTGATTCCTTTGATTTCTTTTTCTTCTCTAATTGCTACTGCTAACATTTCTAGTACCAAATTGAATAAGAGGGGTGATAGTGGACACCCTTGTTTCACTCCTGATCTTATTGGAAATGCTTGTAGTTTATCCTCGTTGCATATAATAATTGCTTATGGTTTTGAATAGATGCTATCTACTATTTTAAGGAAAGCTCCATTTATTCCCATACTTTCTAGTGTTTTTAATAAGAATGGATGTTGTACTTTGTCAAAAGCTTTTTCTGCATCTATTGAGATAATCATGTGGTTTCTGCTAGCTTTATTGTTGATATGCTCAATTATACTGATGGTTTTCCTAATATAAAACCATCCTTGCATTCCTGGATTAAATCCTACCTGATCAGAGTGTATTATTTTTGTGATAAGTTGTTGGAGTCTTTTTAGCTAATATTTTATTTAAAATGTTTGCATCAAAATTCATGAGGGAAATTGGTCTGTAATTTTCTTTCTCTGTTTTATCTCTTCCTGATTTAGGAATCAGTACCATATTTGTGTCATAGAAAGAACTGGGTAGGACTCCTTCTTCACTAATTTTCCTAAATAGATTGTAGAGTATTGGAATCAATTGTTCTTTAAATGTTTGACAGAATTCACTAGTAAACCCATGTGGCCCTGAAGATTTTTTCCTAGGAAGTTCATTGATGGCTTTTTTGATTTCTTTTTTCTGAGATGGGGTTATTTAGGTAATTCACTTCCTCTTCAGTTAATCTGGGCAACATGTAATTTTGTAAATATTCATCTGTTCCACTAGGATTGTCATATTTATGTGCATACAATTGGGAAAAATAATTCCTCATTATTTTTTTGATTTCCTCTTCATTGGAGGTGCATTCACCCTTTTCAATTTTGATACTCATAATTTGGTTTTCTTCTTTCTTTTTTTTTATCTTATTGACTAAGGGGCTATCAATTTTATTGTTTTTTTTTCATAAAACCAGCTCTTAGTTTTACTTATTAATTCAATAGTTTTCTTAATTTCAATTTTATTCATCTCTCTTTTGGTTTTCAATATTACTAATTTAGTACAAAATAATTTGTTCTTTTTCTAGCTTTTTCAATTGCATTTGTTCTTTTACTAGCTTTTTTTTTTTAAGCAATTGGGGTTAAGTAACTTGCTCAAGGTTACACGGCTAGTCATTACTTATGTGTGGGTGCTCATTTTCTGAGGCTGGATTTGATCTCGGGTCATCCCAACTCCGAGACCGGCACTCTTACTCACTGCGCTGCCTAGCCGCCCTTTTTAGGGCAATTGGGGTTAAGTAACTTGCCTAAGGTCACACGGCTAGGTTTTTGTTTTGTGTGGGTTAAGTGTCTGAGGCCGGATCTGAACTCAGGTCCTTCTGACTCCAGGGCCAGCGCTCTACTCACTGTGCCACCTACCCGCCCCCCTTTACTAGCTTTTTCAATTGCATGTCCAATTCATTGACCTCTCTTCTCTCTGCTTTAATCAAGTATGCACTCAGAGATGTAAAACTTCCCCTAAGAACTGCCTTTAATGCATCCCACAAATTTTGGTATGTTGTCTCATTATTATCATTCTTTTGAATGAAATTGTTGATTGTTTCTATAATTTCTTGTTTGACACATCCATTCTTTAGGACTAAATTGTTTAATTTCCAGTTAGTTTTTAGTCTATCTTTCTATGGCCCTTTATTGCATATAATTTTTATTGCATCATGGTCTGAGGATTATGCATTTAATATTTCTGCTTTTCTGCATTGAATTGTGAGGTATTTATGCCCTAATACATGGTCTATTTTTGAGTAAGTACCATGCACTGCCGAGAAGAAAGTAAATGCCTTTTTATCCCCATTCAGTTTTCTCTAGAGATCTATCACATCTAGTCTCTCTAAAATTGTATTCACCTCCTTAACTTCTTTCTTGTTTATTTTGAGGTTAGATTTATCAAGTTCAGAAAGGGGAAGATTAAGATCCCCCACTAGTATAGTTTTGCTATCTATTTCTTCCTCTAATTCCTTTAACTTCTCCTCTAGGAATTTGGATGCTATACCACTTGGTGCATATATATTAAGTAATGATATTGTTTCATTCTCGATGCTGCCTTTTAGCAGGATATAGTTTCCTTCCTTATCTCTTTTAATTAGATCTATTTTTGCTTTTGCTTTATCTGAGATAAGTACTGCTACCCCTGCTTTTTTTTTACTTTAGCTGAGGCACAATAAATTCTACTCCAGCCTTTTACCTTTACCCTGTGTGTATTCCTTTGTTTTAAATGTGTTTCTTGTAGACAGCATATTTTAGGATTATGGTTTTTAATCCATTCTGTATCTGCCTCTGTTTTATGGGAGAGTTCATCCCATTGACATTCACAGTAATGATGACTATCTGTCTCTTCCCCTTCATCCTATTCCCTCCCCTGTTTATGTTTTTGTTTCTTCCTTCTCCCTTCCCTTCCTTGAAGTTTTCCCTTTAGACTGCCCCCTCCCTCAGTGTTCTCACCCAGTGACCCCCTTTCCTAACCTCCCCTCTCCCCTTGCTACTATTTCCCTCCTCTCTAATCCCCCCCCTTTAGTCTCCTCCTTTTCAACACCCCCTTACCCTTCCACTACCTATACGACGTAATATATTTTTATACTTATCAGAGTAATTTTCTCTCTCTTTGATTCCAAACCAATGAGAGTAAATTTCAAACAGTCCTCCTCTACCTCCCTCCTTTTCCTCTATTTATTGAATTTATGTGTCTGTTCACATTAGAATCTTAAACTTCACTGATTAAGTTGATACCTCTTTGAACCAGAACCAGTGAGAATAGTGTTTAAATGATATTCCTCTCCTTCTTTCTTTCCCCTCTACTATAATGTGTTTTAATGGCACATTTTACTTTTTCCTATCTCATCTTTTCCTTTTTCCCATTACAGTCCCTTTGATCCCCTTAATAGTTTTTTTTTTTAAGTCTTCAGATAAGTGCATTCATACCCACACCCTCTATCTTAGTATAACACCTTTGAAGGTCACGATAGTCATAAAAATTTCGATATTGACAGTTATCAGCTCCTCACATAGGGATGTGAACGTTTTGCTCTTATTGCATCCCAAGTAATGAGCATGTGTGTATGGGTGTGGGTGTGTGCGTGTATGTATGTGTGTGTCTTTGTTTTCCTTGTTTACCTTTTTATGTCTTCCTTGAGTCTTGTAATTGGAGATCAAATTTTCCATTGAGCTCTGGCTTTTTCATAGGGAAAGTCTGGAAGTTCCTTATTTCATTAAATGACTATCTCCTTGCCTGAAACATAATGCTCAGTTTTGCAGGGTAGTTAATCCTTGGTTGCAGTCCTAGATCTCTTGCCCTATGAAATATAGAAAACCAGTCCCTCCGATCTTTTAATGTAGAAGCTGATAGGTCCTGTGTGATCCTAACTGTAGTTCCTCAATATTTGAATTGTTTCTTTTTGGCTGCTTGCAGAATTTTTTCTTTAATCTTGTAACTCTGGAATTTGGCTGCTATATTTCTTGGAGTTTTCAGTTTGGGATCTCTTTCAGGAGGAGTTTGGTGAATTCCTTTGATAACTATTTTATCTTCTGATTCCAGGACCTCAGGACAGTTTTCTTTGACAATCTCTTGGAGGATGTTGTCTAGGCTCCTTTTTTCATCATGGCTTTCTGGTAGACCAATAATTCTTAAGTTATCTCTCCTGGATCTGTTCTCTAGGTCAGTTGTTTTTCCAGTGAGATATTTTACCTTTTCTTCTAATTTTTCAATCGTCTTGTTTTGTTTGATTGACTCTCTTGGTGCATCATAGAGTTCTGAGTTTCAGTTTGATTGAATCTAATTTTTAGTGAGTTATATTCTTCAGTTAGTTTTTGAAGTTACTTTTTGGGGAGGTATTTTCTCCAATTACTTCACTGAGACTTTTTTCTAAGTTGGTCACTGCCTCCCTGATATGGTCTTTAAAATCTTTCTTAAGCTCCTCCAAGAGTGCTATTTGGGCTTGAGTCCCATTCATATTTCCTTTGGTGGTCTCAAGTGTGGTTAGAGGGTCCATGTTGTCCTGTGTATTTGGTTGTTCTTGACGTACATAGTAAGCTCGGACTGATTTTCTTGCCTTCCCCTTCTCCTTCTCAGCTTCCTTCCTTCCAATTGTGATTTCCTATTTCTTAATTTCTCAGGCTATTAGCTTAGGGCCTGGTCATCTAGTTTGTAGATAAGGCCCGAATGTCAGAGAGAGACGTAGATGTGTCTGTGGGGGTGAATCTGCCCACTTCAGATTTATGCCTCTATACCCCTGGGCTATAAGCAGGCTTTTGTTGATGAAGTGAGGTGGAGCTTGTTGGGACCCCTCCCTCTCTTTCTCTTCAGACTCCTTGTTGTCTCAGTTACACCCCTTCTTGGAGACTCCCAAGCCTGAGGCTATTTCCATTAACTTGGGATTTCAATCTGGGTGGGAGACTTATCTCTGGGTTTTCTTCTTCATGAAGGAGGGATGAGGGATCAGAGCAACTAGAATTTACTTTGTAATTCCAGTCCCTGTATTATACAGGCAGGCAGTTTCTAATCTTCCTGGCTCAGGGCAAAACGCTGTAGGAGAAGCTTCTTTCTCTGCTGGGGGCCTCACTCTCCTACCTGGCTCCAATGATTCCTCCTGTCCCCTTGTAAGATGAAGGTGATATGACTGTGATTCATCCTTGATAAGTCTGCAGGATGGGGCTTCTCTCTCTGGTTTAGTCTGCTTGTCTGCTCTTAAGTCTGAGCTGTGCAGACCCCTCATGCTCTGCGCTCATCCTGTCCAGACACACTGGGCAATTTCCTGGGCTGGATTCTGCCACGCTCTGTCTCCAAGTGGATTTTGTCATTCCAGAATCCGTTCAGATTCACTTTTTAAGGTTTAGTTACCGAGGAGCTTAGCAAGGTTACTGCTTCTTTTCTGCCTTGGCTCTTGGCTCCACCCTTGGCATCTTGGCTCCACCCTTCAAAGGACCTTTCTTTGAGTTTTTCAATGTTTTATTAACAGCCTATCTTTCTTCTCATTTATTCATTAATGGTCCTACCAACTGCATCAAAATTTTAACTCTCCTCTTCAAAAATGCTGCCTCTTGTAACACATAAGTATAAATCAAGTGACATAAGCATTATATTGGTCATGACTGAAAATGTGTGTGACATTCTGTGATTCCTGTCCATAGCCTCTCTGAAAAGAAGCAGAAAATGTGCTTCTTCATTAATCTCCCTGAGTTGTGGTTGGTCATTGCATTGAGTCATAAATGTTTGTGTGTATGTGTGTCTGTATGTATGCATCAATACTATTTGCTGTAGGAAAGTACTGGAAACAGAGAATGTTTCTTTCATCTGTGGATGGATGAACAATTTTTTGCACAGGAATATAATTAATATTATGATGTGAGAAAGAAATAGCAAAAGGTCAGAGAAACATGAAACAATGACATGAACTCATCTAGTGTGAATATATCCATAAATATGAATAGAAATAAAAGAATAAATTATACAATAACTACAATATTATAAAGGAAAATAACTCTGAAAGACTTAAGAACTTAGGTCAATACAATGATCTCTCTTTTTCTATTTCCCTCTGTCTTGCTCTTCTCTTATATATGTATATAACACATATGTGTGTTTGCATGAATACATGACTAAAAAAATAAATGATATAACTGCAATATTGTAAGGGGAAACATGTGGCAAATGTTATATATACACATGTTCATGCATGATTTTATGCATGAATATGTGCATATATAACATTTCCCATTAAAAAAAATTCTCCTTGGGGGAATCTACCTAATAATGGTATTACTGGCTCAAAGAGTAGGTAGTTTAGTGATTTGGGGGTTATAGTTATATTTTGATTTCCAGAATGCCAATTTTATTACTTTATCATCAATAGTTCATGAATATGCCTGACCTTTCAGACCTTCTCTATTAACTGTCACTTTCCTTTTTTTTCCCTTTTGGTCACCCATGGAAATCTGATGACTGTGAGGTTGAAACTCAGCATTGCTTTGATTTCCATTTCTCTTATTATTAATTATTTAGATCCTTTACCATTTATCTATTGGGAAATGGTTCTTGTTCTTATATTATATATATATATATATATATATATATATATATATATATGTATACACACACACACACACACACACACACATATATATATATATATATATTTATGGGTGTTTGTAGTTAGATAAACATATCTATATGTCCATCTATTCGGTATCAGATTTGTATTAGATAAATATATTTCAAGATAGATTGATCTATCTGTCTATCTATCTTTCTGTCTGTCTGTCTTTCTGTCTACACTGGATATCAAATCTGCATCTGATAAGTTTGCTGCAAAATATCTTATCTCAAATATTTCCCTTTTAATTCTAACTTCATCGATCTTAGTTGTGTAGATTTTGGAAAGAATTTTATGGACAGTAACAAGAACAGGACTTTTTGTTTGCTGTTTCCCATAATCTTGGGTAGGGACAGAAAGGCCAGAAGTACTGCTCTCAACATGGAGGCTTATAGTTTCTTGTCCTTACTCAAATGCAGCCAGTAAAAGACTGAGAATGAAGTGTCCCCATGGGCGTCTTTTAAATTTGAGTTCCAGGTAAGCAGCCAATCGAAAACTTTTACTTGCAACATAGTAAATGAAAAGAAAACAGCCATATAATACTGTGCATGTTCTGGATCCAAGGGCAGGGCTTTCCGACATTATTATACACTTCCACCCCCACTCCAAATCCCTAGCCAGTGTAGGTTGGGAGTGGTCAGAACATACCACATGTATTTGTTTGTTTTTTTACCCCTTGGAATTTTTCTAATTTATTCTATTTTTTAATTTGTGGAATAAAACAAGCATTTCCATAACATAGTATAATAAAAATAATGATTGCTCTTTCCGCACGGCCTTGGGACCGGCTGGTCGTGCTGCTGGTAAAGACGCTAAGGCCTGAAAGGGTACAGTGACTTGGCCAAACGCATACAGCGTGTAAGTAGACAGAGCCTCTGATCCTACAGCCGAGTAAAGTTCCCATTTTATCTCAGGCGTGTAACCATGGCTCGTGGTCCCAAGAAGCATTTGAAGCGTGTAGCAGCTCCAAAGCATTGGATGCTGGATAAGTTAACATGAGTTTTTGCTCCAAGACCATCAACAGGTCCCCACAAGCTGAGGGAGTGTCTCCCGCTCATCATCTTCCTGAGAAACAGACTGAAGTATGCCCTGACTGGAGATGAAGTAAAGAAGATCTGCATGCAGCGATTCATCAAGATTGATGGCAAAGTCCGCACTGATATTACGTACCCTGCTGGCTTTATGGATGTCATTAGCATTGAGAAGACGGGTGAACATTTCCGTCTGGTTTATGATACAAAGGGACGCTTTGCCATTCATCGTATTACAGCTGAGGAAGCTAAATATAAATTGTGCAAAGTGAGGAAAATTTTTGTGGGTACAAAAGGTATTCCCCATCTGGTGACCCATGATGCCCGTACTATCCGTTACCCAGATCCTCTGATCAAAGTGAATGACACAGTTCAGATTGATTTAGAGGCTGGCAAGATCACTGATTTTATCAAGTTTGATACTGGAAACCTATGTATGGTGACGGGTGGAGCTAATTTAGGTCGAATTGGTGTGATCACAAACAGGGAGAAACATCCTGGCTCTTTTGATGCTGTCCATGTAAAAGATGCCAATGGCAATAGTTTTGCCACCAGGCTCTCCAACATTTTTGTTATTGGCAAAGGTAATAAGCCTTGGATCTCTCTTCCCCGAGGAAAGGGTATCTGCCTTACAATTGCTGAAGAGAGAGACAAGAGATTGGCAGCTAAGCAGAGCAGTGGCTAAATGAGTGGAGATAAGGATTTGTAGGGTTTCAATCAAGTTGAGATGTTAGTTTTTAACAAAAAATGTAATTGCCCTACAAAATATAAAATACACAAAATAAGAAATAGCTTAAACAATATGGTCTCATCAAATGAAATAGAACAAGCCGTAAATGTCTTTCTCTTCTTTCCTTGGATTTAGGGTACTGTGGGTATGAATGTTGTATAGAAGATGTAGCTGTATTGGCTTTGCTTAACTGCTTTTCTTTGTTACATGGGACGGGTCTCTGATTGGAGGATGGGGAGAGGACATATCCCAAAAGGGCTGATGTGAAAACAAAAGATATCAATAAAACTTCAAGAAAAAAAAATAATGATTGCACTTCAAACTGCAGATATTTATGTCTAATGGTAGCCATCTCAAGGGCTGGGTGGGAGAGAAAAAAAGAAAAGAAAAAGAAATTCTGATGTGTTTTGAGGAGCCAAAGTTTCTTAGACAGACATCTATCACATTTCATTATGACAACTGCATTCTGCCTCCTGTGATATTGGTAAAGAACTGTTCTCCTAACTAATGTTGTGAAGTGATGGCTATCTTTCTTTTCTCTTCTAATTTGCTTATGATGTGACCTTTCATATCTACATGTATCCATTTAGAATTATTATAGAATTTGGTGCAATACATTGGTCTAAGCTTAATTTCTCCCACATGGCTTTCCACTTTTTCCCAGAATTTTAATCAACTGGTGATGTCTGTAATCAGTAGTTGGTGGTCATGGGTCTTAACAATAACAATAATAACAGCAAGAATTTCTATAGTACTTTACAAATATAAACTCGCTTTAGTCTCACTACAGTGAGACTGGGAGGCAGGCGATATTATTATGCACGTTTTACAGATAAAAAAAACAGAGGTGAAATAACTTGCCCAGGGTTATACTACTCACT
Organism: Gymnobelideus leadbeateri; assembly: GCA_011680675.1. Classification (NCBI taxonomy): domain Eukaryota; kingdom Metazoa; phylum Chordata; class Mammalia; order Diprotodontia; family Petauridae; genus Gymnobelideus; species Gymnobelideus leadbeateri. Next base: position 683,023 of record WOXC01003744.1, read on the forward strand.
AGTAAGTGTCTGAAGTCAGATTTGGATTCAGGTCTTTCTGATTCCAAGCCTGGCTCTCTATCCACTGCACTACTTCAATGCCTCTCACCTTCTCTCATTTGGTGACTTTGCCAGCTTTCGTAAATTTAATTATCATTTGCTTACAAACTTACAGACATAGTCCTATAAAGTTAAATTGTTACTGTAGTTTGTTTGTACTAATATGTACATTTCATGCCCTTTCTATTTTCAATCTTTACCAAATTAGTTTTTTTTAAAGATTCCCACATTTAAGAGTTATATGTAATTATTTCTAATGCTTATTTTTTCCTACTTTCCTTCATTATTTTTCTTTGTCATTCCATTCTTCCTCTGTCTAGATTATTTTTTGTTCTTCCAAAGAGGTTTAGATAAAATTGGCATATTTAAACAATGACAAATTAATTCCTCTCTAATTAATTATGATTGCCTCTATTTTGGAAAGGAGTATCTTGAAGCAGAATTCATAAAATTCCACTGTGTGTTTGGTAGATATATTTATAAATGTTTATGCATTCTATACTTATTTTAAGAACAGAATTTCTTTTTACCATCTTTATCAGGTTTTGTTGATAATGTACAGAAAGGCTAGTGATTTTTATGATCTTATTTTAGATCCTGCTATTGACAGGATAGGGCAGCTAGGTAGCACAGCAGATAGAGCACTGGTCCTGGAGTCAGGAAAACCTGAGTTCAAATCCAACTTCAGACACTTACTAGCTAAGTGACACTGGACAAGCCACTTAAATCTGTTTGTCTCAGTTTCCTCATTTGTAAAATGAGCTGGAGAAGGAAAGGGCAAATCAGTTCAGTATCTCTGCCCCCCAAAACAAACAAAAACCAAATGGGGTCAACAAGGGGGTGAACACAGCCAAACAACAAACTCGACTGGTTAATGTTTCTATTTGGTTCAGTATCTAAGGTCCTTTGAATGGATCATTATATCATATGCAAAAAAAGTAATTTGGTTTATTCTTTGATTCTTTGTGATTATACATTCAAGATCTTTTCTTGTTTTATTCCTCTATCAAGAATTTCTAATAGTAGTGACAAGAGACGTCTTTGCTTTACCCTACATCTTAATACAGTTTCTATTATATTTTTATTGTAAATAGATGAAATTTACCATATTAAGAAAAATACCATTTAATTTTGTGCTTTTTAATGTTTGGAAAACAAATAAAAAAGGATGTTGCATTTTGTTTAATACATTTTCTATTTAGTGATATTATGTGATTTTTGCTTTATTTTTTGGTAATGATAAAGTCTATTATGTTTAGTTTCCCTAATGTTAAATTCATCCTGTTTTCCTGGTATAAATCCAACCTTATTTTAATGGCAGCTAGTTCACACAGAAAATAGAGATTGGATTTGGATTCAGTCGTACCTGAGATTGAATCCTGACTCAGAGATTTACTAGTTACATGCCCTTGGGCAAATCACTTAACTTCTCTTTCCATTTAAATTTGTCATGGGGATAATAACGTGTATTCACAGGCTTGATAAGAGTATCAAATTAGATAGTCTATGTAAAACACTTTGCTAATCTTAAAATGCTAAATAAATGTTGGCTATTCTTATTAATATTTATTTTCAATATGTTGCAACCTCTTTACTGATACTTTATTAAATATTTCTGCAACAATATTTATTAGGAAAATTGCTTTGTAGTCTTCTTCATCTACTTTATCTTTCCCTAATTTGTTTATCAGGATCACATTTGTCTCAGAAAAGGATCTTGTTAGGGTGCTATCTTTTACTATTTTTAGAAGCAATGTATGTAAAATTGGAGTTAATGCTTCTTCAAATGTTTGATAGTCTTTACTTTTAAATCTATCTAATCCCTGGCATGTTTTCTTCAGAAGTTCACTTATGGCTTATTCTTTCTTTCCTCTGAGATTAGAGTATCTAAATGATCTGTTTCTTGATCTTCTAATCTCAGTAATTTACATTTTATAAGTATTCATCTCTCTCATTTAAATTATAAGTATGGGAGGGATATAATTTGGTAAGTAAGATTCAATTTTTGCCATCTTTACTCTTCATCTTTTAGGAATTCCCCTTTATCTTTTCTTTTATTGTCACAATTAGGACAACTTATTTATCTTTTTATAGTATTTTAAAAATCTCTCAACTTTATTATTTTGGATGTATTTACCTGTTTTGTTTTAGAATTTATACTTTTTGCTTTTAGATTTTAAAATGTTAATTTTATACATTTTTTAGTTGCATGCCTAATTCATTGATGCATTTTATTTTCTCTCTCTTCTGTTGGTGGAAATGTTTGAGGGTGTACATTTTTAACTAAGGATTGCTTTGGTAACCTCCTCAGAATTTTGGAATATTGACTCATTGCAATTTCCTTTAATGATATCATCTGTTGTTTCTATGATTTGTCCTTTGATCTACCAACTGATTATTAGTAAATTATTTAACTTCTATTTAATTTTAGATTCTTTCTTCAAATGTCTTTTGTGGATTATAATTTTTATTGAACTATAGTGAGTAAAGGATGTGTTTAATATTTCTAATTTCCTGCATTTGCTTATTACTGATAATGTTCAACTAAATTATCAATTTTTGTAAAACTGTTGTGCATAACTTACAATGTATACTCAACTTCACATTTCCCACTCAATAATCTTCAAAGATTTATCATGTTTAATGCTTCTATGATTTTCCTCAGGTCCTTAATTTCTTCATTATTTATCCTTTTATTTGTTCTTTATAGGTCTGAAGGGAGCACATTGAGACCTATAGATGCTACAACACCAGTGGTGGGCTGTGGAAGTGACAGTGGCTATAGCAATGACAGAGGCAGTATCTTGAAGAGCTCTCAACCCAGAGAGGTAAGAGGCTCAGATAACTGGTCAGAAAGAGATTATAGGGCCCCCTTTGTAGAGACTGAGTAAAGTTGATATTTATTGGCAGCTCTATTGTCTATACACAATTCTGGGGTGCATATATAGGGCAGAGAGCAGTGCTTGTGGTCAGTTATAAGGAAGCAGGGGTCCTGGTTGCAGTTCCAAGGCAGAAATGAGTACTAATGCTTGTGGCTGGAGGAGAATAGGGGGCCTGGTCATGGTCCCAGAGTCAGGAGGATCCCTAGCACTTTCGTCTGCCCTGATATAAGACTCAAGAGAAACATAAAAAGGTAAACAGGAAATAGTAACATAAGAGACCCAAAGGAGTTAAAAATCTTTATATTTCTTTATGGCTTATCCAAGCAAATATTTGTGGAATTGTACAGAATTGAAAGCTAAGAAATATCTGAGGCAACTCTTTCTTGGCCTAAATAATGCAATTTATGTTATTCTTCACCTGTTTTCAAATAGGACCCAGGCAACATTCTTATATTCACAAATGTCTTTGGTGACCTCAGGTTGGTCATAGATTTTTCTGATGCTAGGTCTCTACCAATAAACTTGCTGCCTACTATACTCCTGGGTGGTATTATTGTTTGTGTGGGTGCTGATCTGAACTACTAATTAAATACACTTCTCACTGTGGGGTGATTATGGGGACCTAGAGTCTTAGAGCAGCATTTTATACTTGTAGCTGAAAGAGGTGGAGGAATTTGCCAAGCTTGTTGGACTCTACAACCCATTTCTTTCTATCAACGTTTCTTTTCATCTTAACATTATAGAGTGTGTGTGAAAGATAGCTCGAATTTTCACAGAGGCCAAGTGAACATAATGACATTGGAAATTTAAAACTTGTTTCCATCATGGCATGCAGGCTTCTATACAAGGTGGTAACTCTTTCAAGGCCATATGTTTTTGAAACCTCAACCTGCTGTTACATGTTGAAGGGCAAGACCTCTCATACCGACTTTGCTTCAGAAGCCCTTTTGAAATGGACTTTTCAGCTCTTTCTAGATAGTGGACATTGATCCTATCAGAAAGGATACACTATCTTATTTATGTATTCATTCATTTGGTGAAATGGCAAAGATGGGGATACCAAATTCTCCTTCCCCAGATACATCAAAAACTGTCTGAAGTCATAGAGGGCACAGAAATAAGTATTAGGTTTCACTTTTGCAACCTGAAAATGCATAGATAAGCAGGAGCTGGTGTGGCATTCAGTACTCATGCAAGCTACTCTGGGTGTCTGTCTGGGACACTGACATGTTCCAGCAAGCTTGAATCTAAGCAGTATGGGAAGAAGAAAGTAATGGTCTAAAGCTCCACAGGGTTCTTCTGAAGGCAAGGGTTAAAAGGAGCAGATATTATGGCTGCAGAATACTGGGAAGGCTGAGGATGCAGGTCCGATTACTTTGGAAATAATTTAGCTCCACAAAAATGTGAGGACAAGGCCAAGAACTGGCCCTGTGGGTACCAGGGAGATTTTTATTTGAAATGGATTATGTTACTAGGCTCAATGTGCAATTTTTTTTTTTGAAAAAGAATGTTGCATGCAATATTTCCCCATGTGGATTTGAATGGAAATAACATGTCTTGCCTAGAGAAAAATTTATCTGAAACCCTGCTGGAGACAGCCTCAGAGCAGCCTTCTGTATTCCATTCACTACATGCCTGGGAAATCACTAAAGGAATATCCAAAAGACATCATTAGAGTTTTTCTTGAATCTAGGTTTCTGAAACTTTTTGGGTACCTTACTCTCTGTGATTTCTTTCCCCATGACTGAAATCAGGTTAGTGAACAGCACATTTGAAAACTACTCTCTTCCAAAGCTGTTTTTCCCAACCCTACCTTTCAGCTTCATATCATTCTAACCTCTTACTTTACCAAGAAAATCAAGGTCACTTCCCATGAATTTCTTTGTCTCCCCTTCTCCTGCAAACACTTTGAGATCTTCTCTCACTCTGTCTTCCTTTTCTCCAACCTCTGATAATGATCATACTTTCAAGCTATCATTGTAAAAGGTCTTTTCCCTTTCTCAGACTAAAAAAAAATGTTTATACTCATTACCTTCAATCCCCCTCTCTTCTCACTCTGTCCTCAAAGTTTTGCAATCTAGCTTCTGACATCATTACTAAATTGATATTGTTCTCTCCAAACTTGCAAATGACCTCTTAAATACCAAATCTGTTGATCTCCCTCAGGTATATGATTCTTGAATGTCTTGTTGCATTTAATATCATTGACTTTCCTTTCCCCTTGGATATTCCCTCCTTTCTGAAATTTAGTGGCACTTTTTCTTGGTTCTCTTGTGACATGAATAAGTGTTTCTTCTCAGGTTTCCTTGTCAGCTCATTATCTTTACCATGTTCCCGTCTCTGATTATTCCCCACAGCTCACTCCTAGGACCTGTTCTCTTCTCTCTCCTTTAGGGACCAAACAGGCTCCCATGAAATTACTTTTCATCTCTCTTCAAATGAGTTTCAGATTTCACCCTCTTTCTGTATTTCAGTCTCATGTTAACACCTGGTTCTTGGGTGTTTCAAAATGAATTTCTCAGAGATATCTCAAAATTAACCTGTCTGAAGCAAAATTCATTGCCCTCCCCCCAAATAATAAAAACTAACTAAATAAAATAGACATCTTTACCACATTTTCCTATTTCCATTGAAAGCACCTCCATACTTCTTATCTAATCACTACACACATCCATTGCTAAATCTTGATGGATTTTCTGCCATTTTTTTCTTTTATTAACTTCTGGTTTACATCATTCATTTCCATCAGATTTTGAGTTACACTTTTTCCCCCATTTCCCCCCTACCCACCACCCCAGAATAGCAGTCCAACAGGATATCCCTTCATCCAATCTACTCTCTCCCATCTCTTCTCCCATACCCCCTTCAACTTTTCCAGTAGGGCAAGGTGAATCCTTGTGCTCCAATGCCTGCACATCTTATCTCCCAATTATATGCAAAATAGTATTAATCATAGTATTTATATATTTTTTAAAATATTGATTTTAAAAAGAAGATAAGCAACTCAGTATATACTATACATGTGTAGCTATGCAAAACATTACCATAGTAGATATATTGTAAAAGACTGACCATATTTCCCTCCCTCCTATCCCACTTCCCACCTGGTCCACTCCCCACTTTGGTCCTGTCCCTTTTCAAAAGTGGGGACTTCCAACTTCTCCCCCCCAAGCCTGCCCTCCCTTCCTCTTCTCCCCTACTCTCCTGTAGGGTGAGAAACCCTGTTTAGTATGTATGTCATTTTCTCCTTGATCCAAATTCAATGAGAATAGGGTTTTGCCTTTTTGCCTTCCTGTCCTTCCCCTCACTTCTAGCCATTTTGCCTTGCTTCTTCTATATGAGATAGTTCACCACATTCTGTCTCTCCCCATCTCCTCCCATTATATTCCTCTCTCACCTCTTAATTTCACTCTTTAAGTATCATTCCTTCCTATTAAATTTGACCTGTGCCTTCTATCTATGTATACCTGAAAACATAGATACACACATTCATATATGTATTCATATGCCCATATACCCTTCTTCAATTATTTTCATCCTGAGAATAGTTTCATCAGTTACAGTTGTTGATTTTCCCTGTAGGAATGTAAATAATACAACTTTGATAAGTTCATAATGATTTCTTTTCCCTGTTTACCTTCTCAAGCATCTCTTGCTTCTTATATCTGAATGTCAAATTTTCTATTCAACTCTGGTTTTTTTCCTCAAGAATGCTTGAAAGTCCTCTATTCCATTGAATGGCTATATTTTCCCTTGAAACATGATACTCAGTTTTGCTGGGTAGATGATTCTTGGTTTAAATCCCAGGTCTTTTGCCCTGCAGAATATCATATTCCAGGCCCTTCCATCCCTCAGTGGAGATGCTGCCAGATCCTGTGTTATCCTGATTGTGTTTCCACAATATTGAAGCTGTTTCTTCCCAGCTGCTTGTAGTATTTTCTCCTTGATCTGAGAATTCTGGAATCTGGCTACAATATTTCTAGGAATTTTCTTTTTGGGATCTTTCTTAGAAAGTGATCTTTGGATTCTTTCAACCTCTATTTTGCCCTCTGGTTCTAAAACATCAGGGCAATTTTCCTGGAGAATTTCTTGAAGGATGACTTCTAGATTCTTTCTTTCATCATGGCTTTCAGGTAGTCCAATAATTTTTAAATTATCTCTCCTGGATCTATTTTCCAGGTCAGTGGTTTTTCCCATGAGATATTTCATATTGCCTTCTATTCTTTCATTTGTTTGGATCTGCTTAATATCATCTTGATTTCTCATAAAGTCACTAGTTTCCATTTGCTCCAGTCTAATTCTGAAGGAATGATACTCCTCAGTGAGCTTTTGAGATTCTTTGTCTAGCTGTCAAATTTGGCTTTTTAAGGCATTCTTCTCATTGCCTTTTTGAGCCTTTTTTGCTATTTGAGTTAGTCTATTTTTTAAGGTGTTATTTTCTTCACTCAGGCTGTTGACTGTCATTTCATACTCTTCTTGCATCTTTCTCATTTCTCTACCCAATTTTTCCCCCACTTTTCTTATCTGCTTCTTAAGGTCCTCTATGGCCTGTAGCCAGCTTGTATTTTCATTTGGGGCTTTTGGTGCAGGATTTCTGACCTCACAGTCCTTCTTCTGTTCCATGCTTTGATCCTCTTTGCCCCCAAACTTGGAGTGTAGTGTTGAATTTTTCTGTTTATTTTGTTTTCTTTGCCTGGGTATTTTGCCATTCAATTACTTGACTTTTGGGCTTATTGCCACAGTAGGACTCTGCCACCAGCCAGGGGAGCTTCTGTCCCAAATACTGGGGTTTTCTCAACTGCTGGAGGTATTAGTTGGGTGGCCTCTGTGAAGCCTCCACACACTCTGGCAAGCTGGTCACACACCCTGAGACCTCCAACCCAGACCACAATCCAGATCCAAGAAAGGTAAAGCAAGAGCAATTGCACCCCAGGCTGATCCCTGGATCCCCCTACAGTCTGCAGGCCAGGAGCTGAAGCTGCAACATGGCAATGTGGCACAAGTGGTGCCAGCTCCTCAGCAGCTTCTCACTCCCAGGGTAAAGAGGCCACATGTTCTCCCAACCTGTCCCAAAGGCCAATAGGCACTGACCTCTCACTTTGTCCTAGGCATCTATGTGTTGATACTTCTGGAAAAGCCGCAGCTACTGGTGTTCTGGGGTCACTCCAGCCTGCTGCTGGTGGGGCTCCCTGCCAGGCTGTCAGGCTGTCCTCAGTGGGAGGTTAGCTTCTCTGTGTCATTTTGCGGGTTCTGGAGTTCCAGAGGTCATTTAGAGTCCCCCTTTTACATAATTGTGAAGTGGTGTGGGCAACAGCATTGTGGAAGTGCTGTTTCTACTCAGCCATCTTGACTCCGCCCCACCACCTGTCATTTCTTAAAAAGTATTTTTAACATTCTTTTCATTTTAAATTTTGAACTCCAAATCCATTCTTTCCCTCCCACCCACTACTCCACCCACTGAGAAGGCAAGCAATATAATTATGCCTCTGAAATCATGCAAAACCTTTTTTCCATATTAGTCATATCAGAAAAAAAAAAAAAACAAGAAAAATTAAGAAAATAAGGGAAATGTGATTGAATTTGCCCTCAGAATTCATTGGCTCTCTCTATGGAGGTGGATAACTTTTTTTTTTTTTAAATCAGGAATCCTTAGGAATTGTCTCAGATTATTGTATTGGCCATAATAGTTATGTCTCTCATAGCCATTGCTGTGAACAATGATCTCTCAGTTCTCATTTCATTTTGAATCAGTTCATATAGATTATGGCATGTTTTCTTTTCCTGAAATCTCCCCCTTGTCTTTTCTTATATTAGTATTTCACCATATACATATGTCACACTTTATTCTACCATTCTCCAATTGATTAGCAATTCCCAATTCTTTGCTACCACAAAAAGAGCTGCTATGAATATTTTTTGCATGTATAGGTCCTTTTCCTTTTCCTTTTGATCACTTTGGGATATAGATCTAGTAGTATTATTGTTGGGTCAAAGGGTATACTAGTGCTATAACCCTATGATCAGAGTTACAAATTGTTCTTTGCAATATTTAGAGGAATTCACAACTCCACCAACAGTTTATTAGTGTCCCTATTTTCCCTTATTTCCCTCCAGCATTATTCATTTCTGATAGGTATGAGGTGGTGCCTCAGAGTTGTTTTATCAGTTGAGGAATAGCTCTTGCTTTTATAAGTTTGACTCAGTCTATTATATATTTGAGAAATGAGGCCTTTATCAGAGAAACTTACTGTGATTTTTTATATCACTTCATGATCAATGGTACCTTTTAGCAAAATGTAGTTTCCCTAATTATCTCTTTTAATTAGATCTGCTTTGCTTTTTATTTTTTGTCTAAAATCATGATTCCAACCCTTGCCTTTTTTTTTCATTAAACTGAAGCATTATAGATTCTCTGTGTGGCTTTTGCTTTCCAGTATGTCTCTGGTAAACAACATATTGTTGGATGTTGATTTCTATTCCAATCTGCTGTCTGCTTCTGTTTTGGGGAGTGAACTCATTCCATTCACATTCACAGTCATGATTCCTGCATATTTCCCTCCATCAGATTTTTGTCCTACCTAATTTGTCTGCTCGATAGAAGTTTCTCCCCATAAAAATCCATGCTTTATCCTGCTGTCAAAGTGATTTCCCTTAAATTAAGTTCTGACCATGTTATTTCCCTACTCAGTATTCTACAGATTCCCTATTGACCAAGTATAAAGTATAAACTCATTTTTGACTTTTAAATCTCTTCACAACGTGGTCATTATCTTTCCAGCCAACTTCTACATTATCTCCTTTCTAGCACTCTGTGATACAGCTAATTCAGCCCTCTCCTCCACATATGACACAGCTTCCCATCGATGATTTTCTACTGACCATCGTTCCACATGGAATTATGCCTCTTCCCTCCCCACCTCACAGAATTCCCTGTCTCTGTCCAAAACAAAGCTAAAAAAACCTCCCTTCTTTATGCCCCAATGCGAGTGCCCTTCCTCCTTAATAACTTTTTCTTTACCTATATTCTACATTTTTTGCCTTTCGTTGTATCTCCAAGACCTAGCAAATTATGAAACCCTTAAATGTTTATCAGTTAACTGACTGAAATTATTCTGTATATACTTACATTTTATATAATCTTCTTTGCTAGAAAGTAAGCTCCTTGAAGACAGAGAAAGCTTCAATTCTATCGTTCTATCACCAGTGTCTAGGGCAGCATAGATACAGTAGGCATTTTATAAATTCCTGTTAAAAGATTGATCATGTCCGAAATCTCTATCCTAACTACTTGTTCAGCTGCTAGATTTTACCTGAAAATTGCATTGGGTTTTGAGGGGAATGAAAATTTCTATAGATAAAGACCTATTTAAGAAAAGAAAAAGAAGAAAAAAAGACCAGATGGTAGAATGGTCCTTTGTGTGTAGGAAGAACTTACTGAATGCTTATTAAGAATGCATTATTTGCCAGGTATGGTGCTAAGCATTTTAAAAGATCATTTCATTTGACCCCTACCTTAGGCTAATCCTAAGAAATAGATGCTATTTTTATTCCTGTTTTATACTTGAGAAAATGGAGAGAAACAGAAATTCAGTGACTTCTCTAGGGACACAGCTAGTGTCCTTGAAGCTGTATCTACCCTCAAGGAGAGTTAGTGAGTGTCTGGAGTTTTGACTCCAGGCTTAGGGCTCTATACACCCTGTTGTCTACCTAATTTGCCTAGGAAGCTAACTGGAGACCTGGTCATTTTCTCACTTGCATGTTCAATGTTCAACCTGCCTCCTTACCCCTTCTTTTATCTAATTTTATTGTTCTGAGATCAAGAGTAACCCAGAAGACAAATTTAGATAATTTGCTTCTTCATTAATAGAATTTTTATCTCTCTCCCATTAGTAGTTAATTATATTGAGGTTCCATCTAAATCCATTAAATATTAATTAATCTTTAATTAAGTTAATAATTAATTTGTTGAATTACTTATATTGAAAGAACTGGGGAAAAATGATTCTCCAATAGTAATTATATGAACTTTCTATATCTAAATAAGCATTACCATTATTGAATACATATGATATACTGACAGAGGATTAATAATAAACATAAAGATATAAGTAATTGTTAATAGCATTTTGTTATGACAAAATCTTAACCAGATTCCTTTCATACCTCAATATGACAACAGATGATACCTCTTCACTTATTTTTAACATAATCCTAAATCATTCAGCTGACTTCTATTATTATTTAATATTTATTAAGAATCTTTCTTCAAATTTCTAATTGGAGCCTCACATTGGCCCTGGAAGCTAAACGCTCTTTGCTACATTACTGTTTCTAGGTGAGGACACTGAGATTCAGAGAAGCCGGGATCCTTGTCTAGTCCTATAGTTACTATGAGCTAGGGCTGGGGTTTAGCTCTCTAACTCTAGCACTCATGTCCCCAGACCCCCTTCGATGATAGCATCACACTGCTTTCCAAGTTCTGCTCCTCTGCATGTGGATTGACTACTGAGGTTTAGAGTTCAAACATAGGCTGGACAACCGATCACCTGCCACAGAGAGTGTAAAAGGAACACTTATAATGGGAGGTAAGTTGGATCGTGGGTTTCTGAGATCCCTCCCCATTCCTAAATTTCATGCTACAAAGCCAAGAAATAGAAGTAGTTCTCATTGAACACTTCCAACAAATAATCCTTTGAAGTCTTGAGAGCAAAAGTGTTATTTCCATTTTATAGAAATAAGTATTTTTTAAAATCCTCTTACAGGATGATTATAAAAATCAGGGAACCATATGAAGTAGATTCTCAGTTATTCATGGGCAACATATTCCCTTGAAAGAATTACCCATCATAAACTTTAAATCATATTTTATCTTCCCGAAGAATCCAGCATAGCTTTAGTCTATAACAGGGGTGGAGAACCTGTAACCTTGAGAATGGTCTCAAGGTCCTCACGTGTGGCCCTTTGACTGAATACAAGCTTCCCTGAACAAATACCCTCAAAAAAGGACTTATTCATGCCACCTGTGGCCTCAAGGCTACAAGTTCCCCAACTCTTGTCTGTACCTTTCTCTTCTATCTAGGATGGCTACACAATGAATGCAGGTTAACTTTCAAGGCCTTAGATTGGAAGGTCAATCTATTGAAATATCGTGCAGCATCATCCAAAGCCATATATAGATGACTTTTGAATGATTATTTATTTAGGATTATCTGACACCAAGCCCACAATGCCTTAGAGAGCAGTGACTGCTTTTATAATATTGGTTTCAAATATCTTTCTCTCAAAGACTGTGGATCATGTAGCTTTACAGGACAAAATGTTGAGCAAAACACTTTGCACTGGTAGTTACAGTGGTAATGTTCAGCAATGATCTATTGCAAATACTTCTCTCAATAGAGCCAAGGAGAATGTGGGTAGCTTGCATTTGAGTTATGAGACTTTCTAAGGAATCTGTGAAGAAGACAGAGAAGAAAAAGGTAGGGAGAAATGTCATTGTCAGAGCATAAGTCATACATTTCCAAAGAAGATAAAGAAAATTCTCTGAAGAGTATTTGAGGAGACAGAACATACAATGTATTTGGGGGTAAAATAGTTTTACTGCAGTTACTAAAAACAACTTCACCCAAAAAAGAAGCTAACTTATTTCCTAAGAAGTGGAGTTAATCATTATCCTACAGAGAAATTTGACCTGACAGAGTAAGTGAAGGGTTGGGAGTAAATTCAGAGCATATGTTATGTACTGATAAAAAACTGAAGACCAGATATATATGAAGTAACCATCAAAAGTTGTAGAAAACCCCAAGTTCTCTGGGTCTAGAACCAGAACTCTTTCCCCAATACACTTTGAGAGCCTTGGCTACTAAATTTTCTAAGTTTGGGAATTAAAATCATGTTTAAAAAGCTTTGACATCCCTCCTCCTGCCTTCATGTGATTCTCAAGGCTATTTCTGAAATGTATCTTTTCCTCCTGTATTTAAAGGGATCCAGCAAAGTACCTCTCTGTTTCTTAAATGCTCCTCTTAAAATATTTTTTCTCCTTTCCTTTTTTTTGAAGTACTTCATTTTATTTTATTTCCTATTTAAACAAATGCTTTATTAACTTCTGTTTTACATCATTCATTTCCACCAGATTTTGAGTTACAATCATTTTTCTCCCCATTTTTCCCCTACCCACCATCCCAGAACAGCAGTCCCACAAGACATCACTTCCTCCAATCTGCTCTCTCCCCTAACCACTCCTACACCCCCTTTGACCTCTCCATTAGAGGAAGGTGAATATTTGTGTCCCAATGCCTGCACATCTTATCTCCCAATTACAAGCAAAAGAGTATTAATAATAGTATTTATATATATTTGAAACATTTAATCTTAAGACCTTGGATTTCAGATCCATTCCCTTCCTCCCTTGTCACCCATTCCCTCTGGAGAGATAAGTGATTCAGTATATGTTGTACATGTCTAGCTATGCAAAACATTATCATAGTAGATATATTGTACAAGGCTGCTTATCATTCCCTCCCACTCATCCCACCCCCCCACCTGGTCCATTCCCCACTTGATCCTGTCCCTCTTCCATAGTGGGTACCTCCAACCTCCCCTCCCCCCAAGGATGCCCTCCCATCCATCATCCCTCCTCTCATCCCCCTTCCCCTCATTCTGCTGTAGGTTGAGATGTCCCACCTAGTATGTATGTCATTCTCTCCCTGAACCAAATTCAATGAGAATGTGGTTTCGCCTTTTTGCCTTCCTATTTTTCCCCTCCCCTGTAACTACTTCCCCCTGCTTCCTCTACATGAGATAGTTTACCCCACCCTGTCTCTTCCCATCTCTTCCTGCCACTTTCCTCTCTCACCTCACAACTTCACCCCTTGAGTATCCTCTTTTCCCAACAAATTCAACCTATGCCTTCTATCCATATATAACTGTAACCATATACACACACATTCACATATGTATTCACATGACCATACACCCTTTTTCCATTATTTTCGTAGTGAGAAAGATTTCCTCAGTCACAATTATTGTTTTTCCATATAGGAATGTAAATAGTTCAACTTTGATAAGTTCCATTTGATTTCTTTTCCCTGATTACCTTCTCAGGCATCTCCTGCTTCTTGTGTCTGGATGTCAAATTTTCTATTCAATTCTGGTTTTTTCCTCAAGAGTGCTTGAAAGCCCGCTATTCCACTGAATGACCATATTTTCCCCTGAAACAAAATACTCAGTTTTGCTGGGTAGGTAACCCTTGCGTTCATTCCCAGCTCTTTTGCCCTCTGGAATATCATATTCCATGCCCTTCTATCCCTCAGTGTAGAAGCTGCCAGGTCCTGTGCTATTCTGATTGTGTTTCCACAATATGGAAATTGTTTCTTCCTGGCTGCTTGTAGTATTTTCTCCCTGATCTGGGGATTCTGGAACCTGGCTATAATATTCCTGGGAGTTTTCTTTTTTGGGATCTTTTTCAGGAGGTGATTGGTGGATTCTTTCAAACTCTATTTTGCCCTCTGGACCTAAAACATCAGGGCAATTTTCCTTGAGAATTCCTTGAAGGGTGATTTCTAGGTTCTTTCTTTGATCATGGCTTTCAGGTAGTCCAATAATTTTTAAAATGTCTCTCCTGGATCTGTTTTCCAGGTCAGTGGTTTTTCCCATAAGATATTTCACATCACCTTCTATTCTTTCATTTGTTTGGATCTGCTTAACAGCATCTTGATTTCTCATAAAGTCATTAGCTTCCATTTTCTCCAGTCTAACTCTGAAGGAATGAATCTCTTCAGTGAGCTTTTGAGATTCTTTTTCCATCTGGCAAATTCGACTTTTTAAGGCATTCTTCTCCTCATTGCCCTTTTGGGCCTCCTTTGCCATTTGAGTTAGTCTATTTTTTAAGGTGTTGTTTTCCTCAGTCAGGCTGTTGACCCTCATTTCATACTTTTCCTGCATCCTTCTCATTTCTCTTCCAATTTTTTTCCTCCACTTCTCTTATTTGATTTTTAAAGTCTTCTTAAGATCCTCTATGGCCAGCAACCCGCTCATGTTTTCCCCTGGGTCTTTTGGAGCAGGACTTCTGTCCTCACAGTCCTCTTCCTGCTCCATGCTTTGACCCTCCTTGCCCCCAAAGTAGGAGTCTAGGGTTGCATTTTTCTGTTTAATTTGTTTCCTTTGCCTTGGCATGTTGCCACTTAATTACTTGACTTTTGGGCTTGTTGCAACACTATGCTTTTGGCGCCAGATAGGGAAATTTTTGTCCCGAACGTGTGGGAGGGCAACTTCCGTTTCTGGCAAGCTGTAAACCCACCCACGACCTCCACCCCAGGTCACAATCAAGATCCAGGGAGGTTAAAGCAAGAGTGCTGACCCTTCCGCCCTGATTGCTGGATCTCCCTACAGTTCACTGGCCAGGAGCTGGAGCTGCCTCTGAAAACTACAAAATGGCGTGTTTCCTCAGCGGCTTCTAGCCACCAGGGGAGGAAGCCGACTCGTTCCCCAAATACTGGTCCCAAAGTCCATAGGGCACTAACCTCTCACTTTGTCCTAGGCATGTCTATGTTGATAATTCTGGAATTTCCACAGCTGCTGGTGTTCTGGGGCCCCTCCAGCCGGCTACTGACCCTGTCGCCCTGGGGCTAAAACCTCTGCTCATGCGGACCTGTGCTCAGCTCCCCGCACTCTGCACACTGCCCTGATGGCTCCCAGACCACTGTGCTGGTCCTTCCTGCAGGGCTGCTGGGCTGTCCTCAGTGGGAGGTTAGCTTTTCTGTGTCATTCTGTGGGTGCTGGGGCTCCAGAAGTTATTCAGAGTCCCCTTTTACATAGTTTGGAGGAAATCTGGGGGCAGAGTGGCTTGGAAACGCTGTTTCTACTCCGCCATCTTGGCTCCGCCCCCTTCTTTTTCTCCTTTCAATGCTCATTTTAAAGTGATATCTGAGTGATATGTACTAAGTATGTTATTTTGTGCATTTAAACTTCTTAAAAAAAGTTCCTACTACAACACTGCACTAGAAGCAAAATAATGGAGATCTTTGTAGGCTTTAGAAGGGAAAGTGGAGAAAAGCCATGTCCTTGGCCATGACAATAACAATCTTCATGTGTACAGAACCTCTATGCCAGATTTAACAACATGCAGAGGAGCAGAACTTGGAAAGAAGTGTGGTGCTATCATGGAAGGGGGTCTGGGACCATGAGTGCCAGAGTCAGAGAGCTAAACCCCAGCCCTAGCTGGTAGTAACTATGGGACTAGACAAGGATCCCAGCTTCTCTGAATCTCAGTGTCCTCACCTAGAACCAGTAATGTTGCAAAGAGCATTTAGCTTCCAAGGCCACTGTGAGGCTCCAATTAGATCAGGCATGTGCTTTGTACACTATAAAGTTCTCTATAGTATCAATTGCTATAAAGCTTTCAGATTTAGAGACAGAAAACTTGAATTGGAGACCAGGTTATGCATCATAGGAACTTTCTTTCTTTTTCTTTTTTACAGTTTGAAGTTCCATTTTTAATACATAATAGTTGAGTGGACCCTATTCAAGTCACATAGACTCTTTTTTTTTTTTTACAGAGCAAAGGCACTATTTTATTTTATGACATTATTTTAGTATTTATTTCCTTGCTATGCAATTTTTTTGTTTATTTTTAGTTTACAAGATTCAATTCCATAGTACCTTGAGTTTCAAATTTCCCTTCCTTCCCTCCCCCCACCCACCACGAGGGCATATAGTCCAGTATAGGATCTGAAAATACTTTCACATTAGACATCATAGTAACTTTCTACAAGGAACAGGTCATTTAAACTTTCCAAGCATCATTTTGCTTAGTAATATGAGGGAGAGAATTTTGTCCAGAGAAAAAGAATTACTTTAAAGATGATGATGATGATGACAATGACCATGATGATGATGACAATGACGATGATGATGATGATAGCCAACAGTTCTATAGCACCTTAATGTTTACAAATCATTTTTACATTTTATCTCATTTGATCTCCAAAGCAATGTACCGGGGGTAAGTCCTATTATTCTCCCATTTCATAGATGAGGAAATTGAGGCTAAGATTGTGACTTGTCCAGGTCAATCAGCCAACAAGCATGTATTAAGTGCCAAGATCTAGGAGGCCACAAGGCAGCACCACATCGGATAGAATGCTGGGGCTGGAGTCAAGAAGCTATTGTTCAGCTGTGTCCCACTCTTCAGGACCCAATTTGGGATTTTCTTAGCAAAGATACTGGAGTGGTTTGCCATTTCCTTCTCCAGTTCATTTGACAGATAAGGAAACTGAGACAAACAGGGATAAGTGACTTGTCCAGGGTCACAGTAAGTGTCTGAGGCCATATTTTAACTCAAGTCTTCCTGACTTCAAGTCCAGCACTCTGTCCATTGTGCTACCTAGCTGCCCATGGAGTCAAGAAGACCTTAGGCTGAATTTGGCCTCAAACGCTTACTAGATTTGTGACCCTGAGCAAGTCACTTATCTGCTTCCTGCCTTAGTTCCTCCATGTATAAAATGGGGGTAATAATAGCACCTCCCCTGGAATTTGGTAGGACTAAATGAGAGAATAATGGTAAAGTACTGAGCACAGTGCCTGGCAAGTAGTAAAGTAATATTGCCTATTATTACATGCCAGGAAGTTTTGAAAGTGCTGAGAACATTAAACAAAGGGGAGATACAACCTGGTAAGCTTCTGAGGCAAAACTTAAACTCTTCCTCCTGGAAAAGTATTCTACAATCATTGATTAGCATGGAAACCTGAGTTATGCCTGATAGCTTTTCATTGTGCTCTGCCATTCTGCAGGGGCATTGGGCAGGAGGTGGGACAACATGCAATGTATGGGGCTTCTGTCCACAGTGATGTTGGTTGAAGGCTGTCCTTTCCCTTTTGGTTGGTGTCTCTACTGGTTGGATACCAAGAGAAAAGGAGGGACTGGGAAACATGGCAATAGAAATGCCTGAATTACGAAATCTGATATGCCACTAGGGGTAGGCACTCCGGGCAGAATGGCTTCATTTAACCATACTTCTGGCATATGGAAAAGTGCTTGCTAATTAGCTAGAAATAGGGATTGAGTGGGGAGAGGATGGCAGTATGGTGCTGCAGACAAAATCTAGTTCAAAGTCAAAAGACAGGGTTCAATTTCTCTCTCTCCATGCCTTGTAGCTTTAGTAATATCACTTCTTTGTGCCTCCTGCTTCTTCTGTGAAATGAATGTGCTGGATTCAGTGGGCTCCTAAGTTCCCCTTTTGGTGTACATCTCATGGACAAAAATCTCTGCCACAATGGTCAGGAAGACTTAAAAAAGACCTTTGTAAAGTCTGATTTGAAAACAGAGCAAAATGAACAGCTCAGATTTGTATTAATTGAATTACTTTTTCAAATTACATATTATATTTTATAATATATGTATATATAAATTATAAAATATATTTATAATATATTATATGTATATATAAATTACAAAATATATTTATAATATATTATATGTATATATATAAATTATAAAATATATTTTATAATAAACAATTTAAAATATTAATTAAAATGTGACAGTCAGAAGAATAGAAGTTTCTTGAAGACTGGGACTATTTTTTTGACTGTTTTTATATCCCTAGCCCCAAACATGGTACATTACACAGAGTGGGTTCTTTATAATTGCTTAGTGAACTGAATTGGCTTAAATTGGCTTATGTGTTTGGCATAGAGTACTCATTTAAAAGTTTGCTTCATTGAGTTGTATAAAATTACACTATCTCTGTCTGCACTGGCATCATAAAGACAAATTTCCTTAAGTGTGCTTTTAGACCCTAGAATCCACGAAGGTCAGAATTGCCTCTTATCTAAGTCTTATGATATTTCTCCCACTGCTGAGTCTCTACACACAATAGGGACTTTATGAATGTCGGTTGAGTGCAGTTGGATTAAGAGAATGCCCCACAAATCTTCCCTTAGCTTTTTGTTTTTGTTTTTTACTGGTGGGCATCTTTTATAATGAACCAAACCCCATCTTGAAGGGTCTTTGGTGATTTCAATCTGTCAGATACAAGTAGGAATAACTATTTTTTCCATCATAAAGTCATTGATTGCTTTTTCATATCCAGTCTGCAAGTGGACTAGAATGTAATCTTCTGTCTCCTTCTGATTCACCCAAATACTAGAGACTTTTCAGACTCCCTGTATTTATTATTTGACTGCCTTAATGCAAAAAGCAGTGTGGTTTGTTTTGTTAAAATGTCATGTGGTTAGCTTCATAAGAAGCAGAGAGTGAATTGTACACCAGTTGCTTGATTCACTTCTTACCACAGGAAATGGACATGGATTGAAGGTTCCTGTTTAGCATCTAACATCTGCCTGGGATAATTTTTCCAAAAACCTGACAAAAATGTCATCAAGGAATCTGAGAAGAAAATGATTCTGACAGACCTTTTCCCTTTGGGGCTTCCTTCACTCTCCATTTGCCAACCGCAGCTGTCCAAAACTAAGAGTCAACTTTGTTTACCTAGGCCTGCAGTTTCGATAGCTGTCTCAAGGAAAACAACAAATCTGGGCTCATTAGGAAAAGGAGGCCCTGTGGAAGGTGCCAGAAGACTTACCCTAACTGATAAGGGTGAGATTTGAGGCACCACTCTCTCTAAGCAAGCCTCAGAATTGGCAGATCAGACAAAGACCCCTTTGGGACACAGAAACTTTCTTTAAGAAATCTGCCTTGAGAAAACCTCTGAGGAAATGACTAGGGGAAGGGAGGAAATATGTGTGCACATGTATACATATACTATATCTTTACACATGTGGATGTATGTATGCATATATGTATATATACATGTACATACAAATGCATACAGATAATATTTATATTATAGCTTATATAAACATGTAACTATATATTTATGGTATGTGTTATACTTTTATATATATATACATATATATATATATATATATAAAGATAAATTTCATGCTAATTTAAGACATATTCATTTAAATGCCTTCTCTGTGTTGCTCTTTGTCCTTCCCTCTCAAAAAGGACCAATGCTGTGTGAAGCATTATAATGAAAATATGAAACACCTAGCAACATCTAAGAAGGACCAGTATTGAAGAAATCTGCAGGCATGGGTCTTTGATGCTCCTTAAAAAGTAAACCTTGTCAAAGAACGTGTTCTCTTTCTTTCTCGCTGTCTCTTGGCTTCCCTGGCTTCCTTCAGGTCTCGGCTAAAATTCTCCCTTCCACAAGAAGCTTTTCTCAGTTGCCCCCTTGATACTAGTACCCTCTAAGTCCCTTTCCTCTGAGATGACCTTCGTTTTATGTTGCATTTATCTTATACGAGCACACTGGTATTTCTATGCTTTTTCCCCCATTAGTTTGTGATGGCAGGTACCATGTTTTTCTTTCTGTCTATCCCTAGCACTTATCACATAGCCTGGAACACAGCACCTTTTCAATAAATGTCTCTTGACTTGCTGCTCTGGTTGGAATTGGAACTATCATACTATGTAGGGTGGACCTGATAGCCTAAGTTAGTTAAGGAAAATTACTCTACAATGTCTTATCTCCCAATTTTCAACATGTAAGATGAAAAAATCATAGGTTTAGAGCTGGAAAAGGACTTTAGATGCCAGCTGGACCTACTCCATCATTTAAGTAAACTTTATTAGCCTTTTGTGTTTTGTCCTTTCCACTATAGATATTAATTCCCTTGTTAGAGAAAATAAATGGTAACTGAGTAGCTTCACTTTGTATCTGACTTCTCTTATTAATGGTCCTTCCACTTTATAAGCTACCTTAGTCCTGCAATGCTTCTCTTTTCCCCAATACACATAAAAATTTCCTGACCTGTTGGAGCCAAGGGAGCAGAAAGGAAGCAGTAAGCTCCTCCATGAATCCCATAACTAAACCTCAAAAAGTGAATCTGAACAGATTCTGGAGTGACAGAATCCACTGGGAGACAGAGAGCGGCAGAATCCAGCCTAGAAAAGTGCCCAGGGGGTCTGGAAAGGGGGAGCACAGAGAACATGGGGTCTGTACAGCTCAGACTTGAGAGCAGACAAGCAGACTACACCAGAGAGAGAAGAAGCCACAGCCAGCCAACTTATCCATCCCAAGGAAGAATCATAGCCATCTCACTAGCATCTCACTAGGGGACAGGAGGAATCATTGGAGCCAGGTAAGAGAGGGCTCAGGGCCCCCAGCAGATTCAGCAGCTTCTCCTGGGACTATCAGCCCCCAGACTGGAAGTTTCAAAATAGCCTGCCTGTTTATGCAGGGGCTAGAATGGCAAAGTAAACTCTAGCTGCTCCCTCTGATCCCTCCTTCAGGAAGTAGAAAACCCAAAGATTTCACTCTCACCCAAAGTGAAATCCTAAGATAGTGGAAATAGCCTCGGGCTTGGGAATCATCAAGAAAGGTTTAAACTGAGGCAGCAAGGAGTCTGAAGAGAAGAGGGGGAGGGGTCCCAAGAAGCCCTACCTCACCTGGCCAGCAAAAGCCTTTCCAAGCTGTAGCCCAGGGGTACAGAGGCAGAAATCTGAAGTGGCCAGACCACCCCTACTCCACAGATTACTCTGTGCATATCAGCATACCTCCCTGAGACTCCTGCCTTAGCCTCAAACTAGACACCCAGAGGCTACAGCATTCAAAGTAAACAACCAGGCCCTTAGCTCACACCCTGAGAAATTAGCAAATAGGAAATCACAATGGGAAGAAAAGGAGCTGAGAAGAAGAAGGGGAAGGTAAGAAAATCAATTGGAGCTTATTATAGAGGTCAAGAACAACCAAATACAGAGGACAACATGTAATCTTTACTCAAACCTGAGACCACAGAAGGAAATGTGAACTGGTCTCAAGCCCAAATAGCATTCTTGGAGGAGCTTAATAAAGATTTTAAAGACCAAATCAGGGAGGCAGTGACCAAATTGGAAAAAAAAAGTTTCACTGAAGAAAAAAAAAAAAACCCTTAAAAAGTACAACTAGTGAAATAATTTGAGAAAATACCTCGCTAAAAAAAAGACCTTCAAAAACTAACCGAAGAATATAATGAGCTAAAAATTAGCATCAGTCAAATTGAAACTCAGAGCCAAGGGTCAATCAAACAAAACATGAAGATTGAAAAATTGGATGAAAGTGTAAAATATATCACTGGAAAAACAACTGACCTAGAGAACAGATACAGGAGAGATAACTTAAGAATTATTGGTCTACCAGAAAGCCATGATGAAAAAAGCAGCCTGGACAACATCTTCCAAGAGATTGTCAAAGAAAACTGTCCTGAAGACCTGGAATCAGAAGACAAAATAGTTATTAAAAGAATTCACTGGACTCCTCCTAAAAGAGGTCCAAAATTGAAAACTCCAAGAAATAGAGTAGCAAAATTCCAAAATTATGAGATTAAGGAAAAAATACTTCAAGCAGCCCCAAAGAAACAATTCAAATATCGAGGAACTACAGTCAGGATCACACAGGACCTAGCAGCTTCTACATTAAAAGATCAGAGGTGGGGGTGGAGCCAAGATGGCAGAGTAGAAACAGCACTTCCAAGGTGCTCTGCCCCACACAAATTTCAAATAATGTGAAAGGGAACTTCTGGAGACCCAGCACCCACAGAAAAACACAAAGAAGCTAGTCTCCTGCTGAGCACAGCCCAGCAGCCCTGCGGGGAGCAGCCAGCACAGGGCTCTGACAGCAGGGAGCACCTCATGCTGGGAACCAAGGGCTCATCGAACAGAGCCGAGCCCAGGGCTGAGGTTTTAGCCCCAGGGGGGCTGGGCCTTCAGCCCATTGGAGGGAACCCAGAACACCAGCAGTTGTGGCGATTCCAGAATTATCAGCACAGATATGCCTAGGACAAAGTGAGAGGTTAGTGCTGCTTGGACTTTGGGACTAGTATTTGGGGAACCCCTGGCTTCCTCCCCTGGGGGCAAAAGGCTGCTAAATAAATTCGGCACAGAAGCCATTTATCAGCATCAGTAGTGGCTCTAGATCCTGGTCTTCGAACTGTAGGGAGATCCAGCAATCAGTCTGGGGGTTAATAACTCTTGCTTTAAACTGCCTGGATCTGGATTGTGGTATGGGGGGAAGTTTGGGGTGGGTATCCAATTTGCCAGAGTGGGTGAAGGCTTTACTGAGGCCACTCAACTGGCGAAAGTTGTGAAGACACCATGTTTAGGCGGAAGCTCTCCTTTCTGATGGCAGAGTCCTACTGTGGCAACAAGCCCCAAAATTAAGTAATTAAGTGGCACCATGCCTAGGCAAAAGAAACAAAATAAACAGAAAAGTTCAACATTGGACTCCTATTTTAGGGGCAAAAAGGCTCAAAGCATGGAGGAGGACAGTGAGGTCAGAACTCCTGCACCAAAAGCCCCAAAGGAAAATACAAGCTGGCTACAGGCCATAGAGGGCCTTAAGAAGCAGATAAGAGAAGTGGAGGAAAATTTGGGAAGAGAAATGATAAAGATGCAAGAAAAGTATGAAATGACAGTCAACAGCCTGACTGAGGAAAATAACACCTTAAAAAAATAGAATAACTCAAATGGCAAAAGAGGCTCAGAAAGGCAATGAGGAGAAGAATGCCTTAAAAAGCCGAATTTGCCAGATGGAAAAAGAATCTCAAAAGCTCACTGAGGAGATTCATTGCTTCAGAGCTAAACTGGAGCAAATGGAAGCTAGTAACTTTATGAGAAATCAAGATGCTGTTAAACAGATCCAAACAAATGAAAGAATAAAAGGCAATGTGAAATATCTCATGGGAAAAACCATTGACCTGGAAAATAGATCCAGGTGGGATAATTTAAAAATTATTGTACTACCTGAAAGCCACAATCAAAGAAAGAACTAAGAAATCATCCTTAAAGAAATTCTCAAGGAAAATCGCCCTGATGTTTTAGACCAGTGGGAGAAATAGAGGGTGAAATAATCCAACAATCACCTCCTGAAAAAGTTCCCAAAAAGAAAACTTCTAAGAATTTTATAGCCAGGCTCCAGAACTTCCAGATTAAGGAGAAAATACTAGAAGCAGCCCGGAAGAAACAATTTCAATATTGTGGAAACACAATCAGAATAGCACAGGACCTGGCAGCTTCTACACTGAGGGATTGAAGAGCATGGAATATGATATTCCAGAGGGCAAAAGAGCTGGGATTGAAGCCAAGGGTCACCTACCCAGCAAAACTGAGTATCTTTTTTTCAGGGGAAAATATGGTCGTTCAGTGGAATAGAGGACTTTCAAGCATTCTTGAGGAAAAAACCAGAGTTGAATAGAAAATTTGACATTCAGACACAAGAATCAAGAGATGCTTGAGAAAGTAATCAAGGAAAAGAAATCAAAAGGAACTTATCAAAGTTGGACTATTTACATTCCTACATGGAAAAACAATAACTGTGTTTGATGAAACCTTTCCCATTATGAAAATAAATGAAGAAGGGTACATGGCATATGTTTCCAGGTATACATGGATAGAGGGCACAGATTGGATTTGGTGGGAAGGGATGATTCTTTTTTTTTTTTGAGGGCAATTGGGGTTGGGTGATTTGCCTGGGGTTGCATGGCTGGGCTTTTGTTTGTGTGTTGGGTGTCTGGGACCGGATCCAGGTTTGGGTCCTTCCGGCTCCAGGGCCAACACTCTGCTCGCTGTGCCACTTAGCTGCCCCAAGGAAGGGATGATTCTTAAGGGGTGAAATCAAGAGGTGAGAGAGAGAATCAGAAGAAATTTGTATACAATCACAGACATACCATATCTGTGATGACCAGCTATGACAGACTGGACTCTTTTCAGCAATGCAGTGATATAAACTAATCCCGAATGACTCAAGAAAGTGAGAAATGCGCCATCCAGAGATATAACTAGAAAGAACTGAGCCTGAATCCTGATGGAAGCAAACTAAATGATCTTGTTCTTCTCATTGTTTGGTTTTACTTCTTCCTTATCATCTTTCATCCCACCTAGTACAATATGCCTTTGTAACTGGAATGATGTTTAATATGAATGCATTTGCAGACCCTATACTGTACTATATGCTGTCATGAGGGGAGGGGGGAGGGAAGTAAAGGAAATTTGAAAATCAAGGAACTATGGAATTGAATCTTGTTAACTGAAACTAAACTAATAAATTAATTTAAAAAAAGAGGTGAGAGAGGAAAGTGGCAAGAGAAGATGGAGAGAGACAGGGTAGGGTTAACTATCTCATGTAGAAGAGGCAGGGGGAAGTAGTTGCAGGGGAGGGGAAGAACAGGAAGGCAAAAAGGCAAAATCATATTCTCACTGAAGTTGGCTCAAAGAGAGAATCACATACATACTAAATGGAATATCTTACCCTCACTCTCCTGAGTTGGAGGTTGGAAGTATCCACTATCAAAGAGGGTCAGGATCAAAGTAGGGAATGGACCAGGTGGGAGGTGAGATAGGTGGGAGGGAAATGTAAGCAGTCTTTTACAATATATCTACTATGGTAATGTTTTAAATAGCTATACCTGTACAACACATACTGAATTGCTTATCTTCTCAGAGGGAGTGGGTGACAAGCGAGGAGGGGAATGGATCTGAAGATCGAAGTTTTATAATTAAATGTTTATAAGATTTCCAGGCATTGGGACTCAGAGATTCACCTTGGCTGAATGGCAAAGTCAAAGGGGGTATGGGAGAAGGTATGGGAGAGAGCATATTGGATGAGTGGATATCTAGTGGGACTGCTGTTCTGGGGTGGTGGGTAGAAAAATGGGGGGAAATGTAACTCATAATCTGGTGGAAATAAATGATGTAAACCAGAATTTAATAAACTATTTGTTTAATTAAAAAAATAAAAGATCAGAGGGATTGGAATTTGATATTTCTTAGGGCAAGAGAGCTAGGACTACAACCAAGGATTAACTACCTGGCAAAACTGAGCATAATCTTTCAGGAAAGGAGATGGTTATATAATGAAATAAGGGACTTCCAGACTTTCCTGATGAAAAAGCCAGAGCTCAATGGAAAATTTGATCTCCAATTACAAAACTCAAGAAAGACATGGAAAGGTAAACAAGAAAAACACAGACTCACACATACATACATGCACACATGCACATAACTTGGGATGCAACAAGAGCAAAATGTTCACATCTCTATATGAGGAGCTGATAACTGTCAATATTGAAATTTGTATGATTATCATGACCTTTAAAAGGGTTATACATAGAGGGTGTGGGTATGAATAAACTAACCTGAAGATTAAAAAAAAAACCCTCTTTAAGGGGATCAAAGGGACTATAATGGGATAAAAGGAAAGCAGATAGAAAAAGGTTAAGTATGCCATTAGAAGAGGCATAAAAACACACTAATTCATTAAAGAGAGTAAAAGGAGGGAGGGAGAGGAGCACTATTTGAAATTTACTCTCATTGGTTTGGTGTCAAAGAGTAACAAACTGCTAGGTATAAAAATTTATTGTGTTCTATTGGCAGTAGGAAGTTAAGGGGGAGATAAAAAGGAGGAGAATAAGGGGGGGATTAGAGGGAAGGGAAATAGTAGTAAGGGGAGAGGATAGGTAAAGAAAGGGAACTGTGGGAACTGAGGGAGAGGGTGGTCAAAAGGGGAAACCTCAAGAAGAGGAAGGGAGAAGGAAGAAACAAAATCATAAACAGGGGAGGGAATAGGAGGGAGTGGAAGAGACAGATAGTCATCAGTACTGGGAATGTGAATGCATTGACCTCTTCCATAAAACAGAGGTGCATAGCAGAATGGATTAAAAACCATAACCCTTTAAAATGCTGTCTACAAGAAACATATTTGAAACAAAGGGATACCCACAGGGTATAGGTAAAAGGCTGGAGTAGAAATTATTATGCCTCAGCTAAAGTAAAAAAAAAAAGCAGGGGTAGCAATACTTATCTCAGATAAAGCAAAAGCAAAATTAGATCTAATTAAAAGAGATAAGGAAGGAAACTATATCCTGCTAAATGGCACCATAGAAAATGAAGCAATATCATTACTTAATATATACGCACCAAGTGGCATAGCATCCAAATTCCTAGAGGAGAATTTAAAGGAATTAGAGGAAGAAATAGATAGCAAAACTATATTAGTGGGGGACCTTAATCTCCCCCTCTCTGAACTTGATAAATCTAACCTCAAAATAAACAAGAAAAAAGTTTAGGAGGTGAATAGCATCTTAGAGAGAATATATATGATAGCTCTCTTGAGAAAACTGAATGGAGATAAAAAGAAATTTACTTTCTTCTCAGCAGTGCATGGTACATACTCAAAAATGGTCCACATACTAGGGCATGAAAACCTCACAATTTGGTGCAGAAAGTCAGAATATTAAATGCATCATTCGCAGATCATGATTCAATAAAAATTATATGCAATAAAGGTCCATGGAAAGATAGACTAAAAACTAACTGGAAATTTAAAAATTTAATCCTAAACAATGAGTGGGTCAAACACGAAAGTATAGAAACAATCAGTAATTTCATTGAAGTGAATGATAATAATGAGACAAAACATCAAAATTTGTGGGATACATTAAAGGCAGGTCTCAGGGGAAGTTTTATATCCCTGAGTGCATGCTTAATTAAAGCAGAGAGAAGAAAGGTCAATGAATTGGACATGCAATTGGAAAAGCTAGAAAAAGAACAAATTGAAAATCCCCAATTTAGTACTAAATTAGAAATATTGAAAACCAAAGGAGAGATTAATACAATTGAAATTAAAAAACTATTGAATTAATAAATAAAATTAAGAGCTGATTTTACGAAAAAACAATAAAATTGATAGACCCTTAGTCAGTATGATAAAAAAGAAGAAAACCAAATTATGAGTATCAAAAATGAAAAGGGTGAATCTACCTCCAATGAAGAGAAAATCAAAACAATATTTAGGAATTATTTTTCCCAATTGTATGCACATAAATATGACAATCTTAGTGAAATGGATGAATATTTACAAAATCACAAATTGCCCAGATTAACTGAAGAGGAAGTAAATTACTAAAATGACCCCATATTAGAAAAAAATCAAACAAGCCATCAGTGAACTCCCTAGGAAAAATCCCCAGGGCCAGATAGGTTCACTAGTAAATTCTATCAAGCATTTAAAGAACAATTGATTCCAATACTCTACAAACTATTTGGGAAAATTAGTGAAGAAGGAGTCCTACCAAATTCTTTTTATGACACAAATATAGTACTAATTCCTAAATCAGGAAGAGATAACACAGACAAGAAAATTATAGACCAATTTCCCTCATGAATTTAGAGGCAAACATTTTAAATAAAATATTAGCTAAAAGACTACAATAATTTATCCCAAGAATCATACACTTTGATCAGGTAGGATTTATTCCACAAATGCAAGGGTGATTTAGTATTAGGAAAACCATCAGTATAATAGTAAAACTAGCAGAAACCACATGATTATCTCAACAGATGCAGAAAAGGCTTTTGAAAAAGTACAACACCCATTACTATTAAAAACACTTGAATGTATAGGAATAAATGGAGCCTTCCTTAAAATATTAGATAGCAGCTTTTTAAAATCATCAACAAGTATTATATGAAATGGGGATAAACTAGAAGCCTTTCCAATAAGATCAGGAG
Organism: Gymnobelideus leadbeateri; assembly: GCA_011680675.1. NCBI lineage: Eukaryota > Metazoa > Chordata > Mammalia > Diprotodontia > Petauridae > Gymnobelideus > Gymnobelideus leadbeateri. The sequence goes on from WOXC01003744.1 coordinate 711,493, forward strand.
TGAAACAATGCTGTCCACTATCACCCCTCTTATTCAATCTGGTACTAGAAATGTTAGCAGTAACAATTAGTGAAGAAAAAATAATCAAAGGCATCAAATTAGGCAAAGAAGTGACCAAGCTATCACTCCTTGCAGATGATATGATGATATACTTAGAGAATCCTAGAGAATCAAGTAAAAAACTACTTGAGACAATAAATAAATCTGGCAGTCCCAGTATATAAAATAAACTCACATAAATCCTCAGCATTCCTGTATATTTCTAATGAAATTCAACAGCAAGAGATAGAAAGAAAAAGCCCATTTAAAGTCATTGTAGACATTACAAAATATTTGGGAATCTACCTGCCAAAACAAACCCAGGACCTATATGATCACAACTACAAAACACTCCTCAAACAAAGTCAGATCTAACTAATTGGAAAAATATCAATTGCTCGTGGCTTGGTTGAGCTAATATAATAAAAATGACAATTTACCCAAACTAAATTATGTATTTAGTGCCATACCAATCAATTTACCAAAAAAAAAATTTATAGAGTTAGACAAAATAGTAACACAATTTATTTGGAAGAACAAATGGTCTAGAATATCAAGGGAATTAATGAAAAGAAATGTTAGGGAAGGTGAACTAAATATACTGGATTTTAATCTGTATTATACAGCAGCAGTCATCAAAACTGCTTGGTATTGGCAGAGGAATAGAGTAGTGGATCAATGGAATAGATTGGGTGCAGGAGACCCAGCAGTTAATGAATATAGTAATCTACTGTTTGATAAACCCAAAGACCCCAGTTTTTGAGATAAGAATGCACTATTTGAAAAAAAACTGCTGGGAAAACTGGAAAATAGTATGGCAGAAACTGGGCATAGACCATTATCTAACACCATATTCCAAAATCAAGTCTAAATGGGTGCATGATCTAGGTATAAAGGATGATACCGTAAGCAATCTGCCAAAAGCAAGAAATAGTTTACCTGTCATATTTGTGGAGAGGGAAAGACTTTAGGACCAAACAAGTATTAGAAAGCAATATAAGATGCAAAATGGACAGTTTTGATTACATTAAATTGAAAAGCTTCTGTACAAACAAAGCCAATGTAACCAAGATCAAGAGGGAGGTGGGAAATTGGGAAAGAATTTTTATGACCTATGTCTCTGATAAAGGCATCATTTCTAAAATATACAGAGATTTGAGTCGAATCTATAAGAAGACAAGTCATTCCCCCATTGATAAATCGTCAAAGGATATGAACAGGCAGTTTTCAGAGAAAGAAATTAAAGATATCTATAAGCATATGAAGAAATGCTCTAAATCACTGTTGATTACAGAAATGCAAATCAAAACAACTCTGAGGTACCACATCTCTCCAGTCTGATTGGCTAAGGTAACAAAACAAGAAAATGACAAATGCTGGAGAGGATGTGGGCAAATTGGGACACTAATGCATTGCTGGTGGAGTTGTGAACTTATCCAACCATTCTGGAGAGCAAGGTGGAATTATGCCCAAAGGGCCATAAATAATTTCATACCCGTTGACCCAGCAATACCGTGGTTATATGGTTATATCCCAAAGAGATCATAGAAGTGGGAGGAAGACCCATATGTACAAAAATATTTATAGCAGCTCTTTTTGTGGTTGCAAAGAATTGGAAATTAAAGGGGTGCCCATCAATTGGGGAATGGCTAAACAAGTTGTGGTATATGCATGTAATGGAATACTATTGTGCTATAAGAAACGAGGAGCAAACGATCTCCATATTTACCTGGAGAGGCTAATACAAACTGATGCAGAGTGAGAAGATTAGAACCAGGAGAAGTTTGTATACATTCACAGACACAACATATGTGTGATCACCAAATATGACAGACTGGACTCTTCTCAGCAATGCGGTGATATAAGTCAATCCCAAAAGATTCATGAAGAAGAGAGATGCCTACATCCAGAGAAATAACTAAAACGAGCTGAGTTTGAATCCTGATGGAAGCAAAGTACTTGATCTTTTTCTTTTCATTGTTTGGTTTTATTTCCTCTTTACCATTTTTCATTCCATCTAGTACAATATGCCTTTGTAACCTGACTTATGGCTAATGTGAAAGTATTTGCAGATCCTGTACTGGACTATATGCCTTCGTGGTGGGTGGGGGGAGGTAGGTAAGGGAAATTTGAAACTCAAGGAACTATGGAATTGAATCCTATAAACTAAAAATAAACAAATTAATTTTAAAAATTCCTGACTTTCTTGATGCATATTCTTAGTAAACATGAAAACTTTAGCACTTTCAAAATTAAACATTTAGTATCGTTTCACAGTTTCAAAATCATCTTCCATTACCTACTCTGACTTCCATTTTTAGAATTCATCTTTTAAAAATCTTAAGTTGGGCATTCATATTTGTCTCAAATCAACCCACAGTATTTTCTACTTCGTGGAACTGTTTACCTTGGTCCCTTCAGAATTTAATTCCTGAAAGATTACTACTTCTTAGATGACTACCCCACTATCCAGTGATTTTAGATTATTTAGGAAATTCTACCTATCCATTCTCTAAATTCTTTGAGACCTGTTCTCCCCAAATCTAGATTACATAACAGATTATGTCCATCTTAATTAATAAAAAAAGTATTTATTAAGCACTTACTATGAGCCAAAAATAGCACTAAGTCCTGGAGACATGGAGATGAATAATGAAAAGGAATCTTATTCTCAAGAAGCTCACATTTGTAGAAGGGGGTTCAATGTGTACATAACATATATAAGTATCTACAGAAAAAATAAATTACAAGTTTCGTTTATTATTGTCCAATCATGTTTGCCTCTTTGTGACCCCATTTTGGGTTTTCTTGGTAAAGATACTGGACTGGCTTGCTGTTCTTCAGGCATTTAATAGCTGAGGAATCTGAGGCAAACAGGGTTAAGTGACTTCCCAGGGTCATCCAGCTAATAAGTGTCTGAGGCTGTATTTGAACTCATGAAATCTTCCTGGCTCCACAGGTCCAGTGCTTAATCCACTGTACCACCTAACTGCCCTTTGGCTTAATAGAATTGCTGAATATAAGCAGCATGTTATTTAATTTAATGTCAGTTCTTCTTGTGCAGAAGTATAGATTGTTTCATTAAGGGATTTGAAAATCAGGATTTTTAGGGTAGCAAAAAAGCAAAACAACAACAATGAAACCAACAACAATAACTCCAGCTCAATGAGTACAAAGAAGACAAGGTCCAAGCTTTATAAAATATTCTGTAAACAGTAATAAACATATTTTCAATAATTAGTTATTAGATTCCCTCACTAAAGGACATATCTAAAGATGAAAGTATTGATGTCAGAGATAAAGAATAATTAATCTAATAATACTATTAATAAGAAATATACCCTAAGTGGGTAGAGAATAATTAGAAAATTATCTATAGATTTCCAAAGGAATTAAAACTGGAAGAGACCTTGTTTATTCCAACCTGCTCATCTTTACAGATGAGAAATATAAGTTCCTTAGAAGGAGAAATGACTTTACTAAGGTCACGTGGTTAGTGAATATGAAAGAATGAGTTAGGATACAAAAATTTTTTGGGAGGGGGAAGCTAGGGCAGTTGGGGTTAAGTGACTTGCCTAAGGTCACACAGCTAGTTGTGTGTGTGTGTGTGTGTGTGTGTGTGTGTGTGTGTGTGTGTGTTAAGTGTCAGAGGTCATATTTGAACTAGGGTCCTCCTGACTCCAGGGCCAGTGCACTATTCACTGTGCCACCTAGCCACTCTGTTAGGATTCAAATATTTAATCTCTTGTGCCAAAGCAATTACTCCCTACTTCCATTCTCTTTGCTTAGGTCATTATGTCCACCCTTCTCAGAGTTTGAAAACAATAATTGTGATTTTTGTTCCATTAGACATCTCTAGATGTTCTGTGAAGGAAAACTGGGTCGTGTGCACCATGTTTTTTGCTGTGTTTGCTCAATCATCTTTCGATCTTTTCCAACATTCATTCAGAGTTATAGCAGGCCAAGAACCTGGAAAAGAAGATTCCACAGCTCCAGAAAGATTGAAATCTGCTGACCACAGACTGACTTCCAAAGTCCCTCCCAGGTCTATGAAGATTCAATAATGCTCAGTTTCTATGATGCCTTAAAGGAAACCCAGCAAAACAAGGGCAAGTTCCTAATCAATGACCAAGTATTCTCCATCTTCTGTCCCTGTTTCATAACATGTGATTTCCTTCGGTAAGAAACTCCATTTCATGTGCATGGGATAGTTACATGGCCTGAGTCAAAGATGTGTAGACAGGAGTGAAGTTTACAGTTACTGATAGAATGTCACATGAGCCCCTTAGCTCCAGCTGCTTATGTGTTAAATCAAACGATGCAGAATGACCTGACAATTCTCCGAAAGGCTCCACGTGATATACAGCTGTGGGCTCCTCTTCCAAGTTTCCACTTTGTCATTGCTCTTTCATTTTGGCTGAACTAACCATACACGCCATGAAATGCTGATGATTTATCACACTGCAGATCCATAAAAGCAAGCCTTCACAATAACAAAAAAAGTTCACTTTTTAGTAAAGTACATTCTCTTTACCAACCTTTATAAATTTCATCTTTTCTCTAATTATTTACTTACCGAATGCTTATTACATCAGACTTAACAAACAACAAATAGATGGATACATCCATATACAGAGTAAGAGGGCAATGCAAGACATTGCAAACTTCTATTATTTAGTTTTTTCTATTAGTTTAGTTTTTAGGTATGTAAGTTCAAGCTGCAGTTTTCATAGTTATCTTGCTTGTCTATGGAGCTTTTTTGCCTTCTTTGTCTACTCTCTCTGCTTTTTTTTTTTTTTAAAGCAATTGGGGTTAAGTAACTTGCTCAAGGTTACACGGCTAGTCATTATTTATGCGTGGGTGCTCGTTTTCTGAGGCCGGATCTGATCTCGGGTCATCCAAACTCTGAGGCCGGCTCTCTTACTCACTGCTCCACCTAGTCGCCCCTTTAGGGCAATTGGGGTTAAGTAACTTGCCCAAGGTTACAGGGCTAGGTTTTTGTTTGTGCGGATTAGGTGTCGGAGGCTGGCTCCGAACTCAGGTCCTTCTGATTCCAGGGCCGGCACTCTATTCACTGCGCCACCTAGCCGCCCCTACTCTCTCTACTTTTAAACATAACAACAACAACATCATTCTTTAACGTTTGCAAATTTCTTTATAAATATCTCATTTTATCCTCACAAATAACCTGAGAGATAGGTACTATTGCAGATAGGGAAACTGAGGCAGTCAGAAGTTAAGTTACTTGCCCAGGATCTAGTAAGTGTCTGAGATGGGTTTTGAACTTACGTCTTCCTGACTCCAGGACCTGAACCTTTTCAACTGCATTATATAGCTGCCTTCATTTTTTAACTTGATATTTTATTTTTCTTAGTTACATGTAAAAAAATGAACATTTTTCAAATTTTGCATTCCAAATTCTCTCCCTCCCTCTCTTTGATGCATTTCATTGATAAGGGAAATGCTTATAGTTTTTATTTCAGATAGGAGACCACTGACTGCTTTACTACTTTTCTTGGTTCCAAACTCTCCTACCATTACTATATAAGCTTGATCGGAAAAAAAAAATGTGATGTATTTCAGGATAATGTTTGACATATTAGGTTCAGAAGGAGGCCTCCCATTATGTATAGGATCAATCATGTGATCAGAGATTCAGAGGTAGAAGTGCTCTCTCTCTCTCTCTCTCTTTCCACTCCTCTCCTTCTCTCTCTCTCATCTGGTCAGCAGGAGGGGCCCAGATTCTATATGGGGTTGGTCTTTAATGTCCTGAAATCCAAGAAGCCACTGGGGGCCAATCAGGTCCCAGGAATCACTTTGGTGCCTATTAGGGAAAAACTAGCCTAACACATGTTGGAAGAAACCTTAAAGATATTTATCCCATCACAATTCTTATTTTATGGAAGAGGAAGCTGAGTCCCACAGAGGTTGTGACTTGCTTAAGGTCACACAAGATGTAAATGGCAGAGATGGAATGTGAAGGTGGATTCTCTGATTCCAAACCTGTCTTGCTCTTTGGAGTATATATTATGGAGGATTTATAAGGAATGAAAGATGTCTGCGCAGCACAAGAAAATGAATACGAATTGTGATGTACAAGAGGAATGACTACATACAAAGCTATAAATGGGTATCGTTTGATGTCTGAGTAAAATGCTAGCAACAGATGAAAACGGATAGATATTGCCTTGTCGGGGGGGGAGATTCTATTATGGCAAAATATAACTACATTAGTATTTAAGAATATTTGTTGATAGAATATGATGCAGAGTTTAATATGGCAAAAGACTAATACAAGTGATAATCATTAGGGAAAGGAACAGTGATTCATTGGCATAGGGAACACCCACATTAGGAAACTCCCTGTGCCAATGCTAGTGAGCACATTCTCTGCAATTGAAAATCTTAGAGAATAGCATTGAGCACTGTGAAGTTAGGCAACCTCCTGGGAGTCACACAATCAGTATGAGACAATGGAAAGACTTGAACTCAGATCTTCCTGGCTCTGGGATGCAATTTCTCACAGATAATCATTGATTTCTTGATATATACTTTAGATCTCAACCCATTAGTATTAAGATCTTGGTGTGGTCACTTTCTAGCCCAATACTGATGGTAACTCTTATAGGATATACATAGATATGTCCTATAGAGTTTGTCAAGTCAAGAAGCAATTATTAAGTACCCACTGTGTGCCAGGTGCTATGCTAAGCACTGAGAATACAAAAAAGGAACAGTCATCCATGTTGTCATGGAGTTCCCATCCAGTAAGGGAGAGAGCATGCAAACAGTCATGTGCCAAGAAGTTATGTAGTAGGACAAGTTAGAAATAAGTTCCAAGAGGAGATACTAGCATTAAAGGAACCAGGAAAGACTTCTCTGATATTTATATTTTTAAAAATGTAACATTTAATATTTATTTTTAATTTAGTTCTAAATTATCTCCCTTCCTTCCCCCCGCCCCAATGGTGAGCAATTTGATATAGGCCAGACACGAGCAGTCATGCAAAACATATTCAGCAAAGACATCTTGCAGAGGGTGAAGTTTGAGCTAAGCCTTGCAGAAGACCAGAGAAGCCAGGAAGTAATGGGAGGGAGAGAGAAAACTTCAGAAATGGGAGAAAATGGGCAAAGCAGGGAGAGATAGGGTCTCATGCCATGAGCAACAACAATCCAGAGCCACTACATTTTTTCCGCATATGCTTATTTTCAATATATTTAAACACACTTTTTTCAACTCCTATGACAGGACATCATCTCCTTTAGATTGAGGACTATTTGTCTTTTGTCTTTGTATCCCAGATAGAATGTGGCCTACATGTAGTAAATGCTTAATAAATGTTTGTTTCAAAGACTTGGAAATTATTTACTTGTATACATGGAGATTACACTTGTGTAAATGTCAGAGGAAGAATTTGAACTCAAGTCTTCTTGAATTCAAAGGGGCAACTAGTTGGTACATTGGGTAGGGTATTGGGCTTGGGATGAGGAAGACATATTAATGAGTTCAAATTTTACTTTTTTATTTAGATTACTCAGAGTGGTCTAACTTTCCTCCTTATTGCCCACCTTGCCTTGTCCTTGCTTACCCTCCCCTGCTACCCATCACAATTCCCATCTGCCCGTAAACACACACACACACACACACACACACACACACACACACACACACACACAAACACACACTGCAGGTTAGTCAAGGTGTAACATGCTCCCATTCCCAACCACATTCCTAGAGCAGGGCAAAAAATGCTTTAAACTGATATATAGCCAGAAAATTAAAGGGCATTAATCTAGTCGTTGTTTTCCTTCTGAATTGTAGTTGACTGTCCTAGGGCTAATCCTGACATTTACAAAGGAGTTATAAAAGTCACCTTTCACAAGCACACAATACAGATAAGCCTTGAACATAGCTGAAGGCAGAAGAACCACAGCTGTATAGAGGATGGAGAAGAGAAAACAGAATTTCAAAGTGCTACTGGGAATGGCAAACCCAGGAAGAAAAAGGCTTTTGTTGTAGACTGCAGAAGAGCAACAAGCCAGGGGACTGGGGAGTCTAATGCCAGGATTGAAGGAGGTGGGGCTTTGTCACAATTGCACAAAGCATTGAGGGTAGCTTTAGACTACATTAAGAACTAAGTGAGAGTCATTAAAAGAAGTTGGATGTTGATAGTATTCAGTGGAGGGCGATCAGTCATCTCCATTTTGAAATATACTGAAAAAATATTTTAATTCCAATTGAGGACTCTGGCTTTGAATCTTGACTCTGCTACTTATTACCTTTGAGTCTCAGCGTGACCCTTCCTCTATCTGGGACTCAGTTTGCTTCTCCGAAAAATAAGTCAATCAGAACTAGTGTTCCCTAAAGTCCTTTGTTATGGAAGGGTATACTCAATTTTATATATTCAATTTCTTGTATATTCAGTTTCTAAGATAAGGCACTAGCATAAAAGGAAATGAGGAAAGATTTCTTTTAAAACACACACACACATTATATAAATATTTATATGGAATTTAGAATATGTGGAATTTATATGGAAAATGGAAATATTTTGGATCATTCACTTCCTCAGCCCTGAGTGACTTGGAGAACAATGACACCTGGGAAGAGCTGGGCTTTTGGGGCAGACACACACAAAGCAATTTAATATTTATTTTTATATTTTGTTCTAAATTCTCTCCCTTCTTCCTCCTCCCAGATTATTTGTATATACAAGATTATTTACTTGCATACACAGAGATAACACTTGTGTAAATGTCAGAGGGAGAATTTAAACTTAGGTCACCTTGAAGTTAAGGGAAAACTAGGTGGTGCATTGGACAGAGCACTTGGCTTAGAATGAGGAAGACTCATCTTCATGAGTTCAAATCTGGCCTTGAGTTTTGTTTCATTTGTTTCTGTATTATTATTATGAGAGGGCTTGTGGAAGAGCATGGCAAAATTTGGTTGCCTGGAGAAGTTTATCGGTATTGTACACCAGTTTCATGATGGCATGTTTACATGGGTTCTGGAGAACAGGTGCTATTCTCATGCTTTTCCAGTCACCAATGGAGTGTAGCAAGCCTATGTGCTCATCTCCATATTTTTCAGCATAGTGTTTTCTGCAGTGTTGTCAGGTGCATTCAACAAGGATGAAAACAGCATCGAGGTCATCTGATGTTAAGCTAACTTACAAAGGATAGAAGCAAAGACTAAAGAGGAGGGAGCTTCCAAAGTGATATTTAGAAGGAGCAAAACTAACCATGTCATTGTTGTGCTGGAAAATATTCTTGTCTCCCTATGACCTCAAGGATAAAGTCTAAAATCTTGCATTGAAAATCTTCTATAATGTGACTTCCACCTATCTTTCATAGGTCACATTACTCTCTTTCATATACTCCTTGCTCAGGACATTTGGTCTATGAGCTATTTCCTGTACATAACCTTTTGCCTTTACTCTTCATATTTTTTCACCAAATATCCATCATGCCTGGAATGCTCTTGCTCCTTACCTCTTCCTCGCTCACCTCCTTCATAACAGCCAGATTCCACTTATTAAGTAAGACTTTTTCTTGATCTCCTCCCTATTACTTATGGTTGTTAGTATTCTTTAACATTTTAAATAATCTTATACTTATTTTCTTGTGAGCTTGCTGTATCCTTCCCACTCTTCCACCCAGCTCGGTAAAGATTCTTTCAATTTTGTCTGAGACAAAAGGCCTAACAGAACCTTATGCTACTCTTAAGTAGCCATTTAATAAAGGGTTAGTAATAGAGACTGGATCTATGGTTCCATTAGTATTCTGAACTCCCAGGTAAGACAGCACCTTCTACCAATGCACCTTCTCTGCCAACTTATAGTCTTAGAGAATTGTCTAGGGTAATGAGAGGTTAAGTGACTTAACTAGGGACATACTGACCACCGGTTTCAGAGAGAGTATTGTTGACTACAGGGTGATTCATTCTGGGCTACACTCCTGGAATATTCCTCTCTGGGCTAAACTCCTGACTTTGAACTTCTTTCTCTGCCATGGCCCAGTGGTTTTCTTGCACTCTGAAAGATTGCTTCATCTCAGAATCCTTCTTAGCTTGGAAAAGCAATCTGTCCTTGAAGCCCTGTGATATGATCAATCAATTCCTCTAAGAATCTCACTTTTAAGGAAAGTTTCCAAGCCATTAATTTCCACTTCTTCATTCCTCTGTGGGCTCTCCTCTTGACACTCCAGACTCCTTTTTGGACCATAAGTAGCCTCTTCTTCCTAACTCTTTTCCTTTTATATGCTGTCTTCTTCATTAGAATGTAGTTTTATTGAGGGAAGGAATTGTCTTCTTTTATTGTATTTTCATTCCCTCTGCCTAGCACAGTGTCCAGCATACAGGATTTGCTTAATAGATGCACAGTAACTTCATGTGACTTGCCTTTCTACCCATTAAGCAATACTGCCTTTAACTTAATAAAATGTATTGTATGGAATCAAATTGATGATCAAGTTACAACTTATCCTTTTATGCCACAGAAGTACAGCCCCTAAGGAAAATCTGAACTTTTTTGTCCTCATTATCCCAGTGAAATAACTTCTGAAGACTTGGTCTTTATTATATATACTGATGGCAAAGACCCTATAATTTCAAATAATCGAAGAGAGATCAAAGAAAACATTTCCTATTTATTTCCTGAAGCAGGGGTTATCAAACTTTTTCATCTCAGGACCCCTAACACCTAAACTATCTAGGACTCCAAGTTGCTTTTTATGTGGGTTACCTTTGTCAAAATTTATATTATAAAATTTTTGTTAGAAGGGATAAACCACTGAATTGGGAGGGGGTGAATATATTTAAAAATTAAGGAGATGTAAAATATACCAACAAAGAGATCTTATAAACTTGGAGAGAGGAGTATCAAATTGGGAGGGTGAATATAAGCTTGCCAAGGATGGAAAACTGAGTGGGCCGTGAAGAAATATAGGTAGAAAAGTATGTTATTGAGTAAATGAATGCATGAATATTAAGCATTTACTGTGTGCGAAGCACTAAGAAAAGCGCTAGAAAAATAAATAGAAATGTATTAGCAGATCATGTGTTCAAGGAACTCATATTCTCATTGAGGAGGAAGCACAGAAAGGAAGTATGGGATGGAAAGGGTCAGAGGCTCTTAGGGTGCAATATGCAATTACACAGCAGAGTAATGTATAGCAAAGGATAATATTTTGAGGAGATGACAGGTTCAAGGGATGTTTTAGGGGTTTTATTTTTAAAGAGTTGAAACTTCAACATGCTTGTAGGAAATGGAAAGAGATATTTGATAGGAAGAGACTATCTATGAGAGAGAGAAGGAGGGATATATTAACCAAGGTTCCAGAAGAGACAGGAAGGGATGGAGTTAAAGCACATAAGTTCTTGAGTTACTTTTGTAAGGAAAAGTGCCATCCCTTTCTCAGAAATAGGTGCAAATGATAAGGGAGTTGAAGAGCAAACTAAAGGGGATGAAGGAATTCATGACAGATACTTTCCTTATAGAAATAAATAGTAAGTGGCCATTTGTTATTACAAAAAGTTAAGGATGTGGGGCATATAGAAGTGGAGAGAGGAGGTTTGTATCAAGTGATCCATACTCTACTACAGAGAGTATGATAGAAACTCAGCAAGGGAATACTAAAAGGCTTGTCATTCATCTATGAGGATCCAGATGAGATAAGATGTCATGAAATAGTAGTGCATCTAATGAGCACAATTGCTAATTTCCTCTAGCAGGATTCACAGCTCAGGAATAGCAATGAGCAGGAGGATAGTAGCTGTGGGTTGGAAGGGCCAGGATTCAAGGGTGGAGAGTATACGGATGAATTCCTTACCTATAGCACCAAAGCTGAAAAAGAAGAGTAGTGAAACCAGAACAAGGGTGATAACCTGGGAGAACAAGGAAAGATGAAGGCAGTGGGGGTCAAAATGACTTGAAAGAATAGATTTAGGAGGGTCATAGCAGATGTAGCCTTAAGGAGTAATCAATCCACACTCCTCTTCCACAAATGGACAAACTGAGGAACAGACACTTATGTGACTTACCAGAACTGTGCATTTATTAAGTATCTGAGATAAGATTTGAACCAAAGTTTTCCACATTCCAAGGATAGAGAACGTCCTGTGCATCAAGCTGCCTCTTTTAAGGGGGATATAGAAGAATAAAAAATGTCATCAAAGAAGGTAATTATAGAATTTAAAACCATGGATGATGAAGAGTTTGGGGCACTGTGAAATCAAACACTGGCTCCATGGTGAGCAGCTGAGATAGGGTTTTGTGAAGAATTTAATGATCTAAGGGGACCGATTTTTTCAAAGGGACATGAAGATGAATGTTTATTTCTTGAAGTATGAGGTAAAGGTGTGGGGCTTGAAAAGGAAGGCAATTGTCCTTTGGGAAATGATGATCCCAGGGGGCAGAGTCAAGATGGTGGAGTAGAAACAGGACTTCCATGGGGCTCAGGCTCCTCCAATTCATGTAAAAAGGGACTCTGAACATACTTTGGAGCTACAGAACCTACAAAATGACATAGCAATGCTAACTTCCCACTGAGGACAGCCTGGCAGCCCAGCAGGGAGTGGCCAGCACAACTTATCAGAGTTGAACTATTAATATTCCTAAGTGGAAAAATGATAATTGTAACTGATGAAACTTTTCTCAATATGAAAATAGTTGAAGGGAATATATATGTTTATATCAGAGGGCATATGGGCATGTGAACACATATGTGAATGTGTATATATATGTTTACAGGTATACATAGATAGAGCGAACAGCACCAATTTAATAGGAAAGCATGATACTTAAAAGGTGAAATCAAGAGGTAAGAGAGGAATATAATGAGAGGAGATGGGGAGAGACAGAGTGGGGTAAACTAACTCATACAGAAGAGGTGAGAGAAAATGGTTACAATGGAGGCAAAGAACAAGAAGGCAAAAGGGAATGGGTCAACCTTATTCTCATTGAATTTGACTTAGGGAGGGAATTACATATGCATTAAATAGGGTATCTCACCCTACAGGAGAGGAGGGGGGAAGGGGATGAGAGGGGGGATGATGGTAGGCAGGGCAGCCTGGGGGGGAGAGAAGTTGGAAGCAGCCACTTTTGAAATGGGATGGAATCAATATAGAAAATAGAATAAGTGGGAGGTGGGATAGGAGGGAGGGAAATATAGTCAGTCTTTTACAATATGTCTACTATGGTAATGTTTTGCATTAGCTACACATATACAACCTATACTCAATTGCTTATCTTCCCAGCAAGGGCGGGTGACAAGGGAGGAAGGGAATGAATCTGGAATTCAAAGTCTTAAAATCAAATGTTTAAAATATAAATATCTATGTTTAATATATATATATATATATATATACATATATACATATACATATACTATTATTATTAATACTATTTTACATGTAATTGGGAAATAAGATATACAGGCACTTGGGCATAGATATCCACCATGCCCTAATGGAAAAGTTGAAGAGAGTATGGGAGAAGATATGGGAGAGTGAGCAGATTGGACAAGGGGATATCCTGTGGCACTGATATTTTGGGGTGGTGGGTAGGGGAAAAACAGGGAGAAAATCTGAACTCAAAATCTGGCAGAAATGCATGATGTAAATTAGAAGCTAATAAACCATTAAAAAAAATGATGATCCCATGAGGCCACTGCTCCACTCCCCAAACTTTAGAGCACTGTTCTCTCTACCTCCACCAAGCACCCAAACTTGGCTTGAAATTGCCATCTAATGGGATCCTGCTGCCATTATGTGTTCCATCAGAATGCCAGTTTTTTTTGTTTGTTTGTTTTTTGTTTTTTTATCTTTTATTTGAATTTCTACATCCTAACTTGTCTGGCTGAAGAAGAGATAGATCATTTTCCTTGAAAATCACACAATCTTTATTTTAGATAACTAATAGTAAAAACAGAAGTAAGACAAGAGAAATATAAGAAAATGATAATTGGGGAGGAGCCAAGATGGCAGAAAGGAAGCAGTAACCTCTCTAAACTCCTTGGTCACTAAATCTCAAAAAGTGAATCTGAATGGATTCCGGAGTGACACAATCCACTGGGAGACAGAGTGTGGCAGAATCCAGCCCAGGAAATTGCCCAGTGCATGCGGACAGGACAAGCACAGAGCACATGGGGTCTGCACTGCTCAGACTTAAGAGCAAACAAGCAGACTACACCAGAGAGAGAAGAAGCCCCAGCCTACAGACATAGCAAGGAGGAATCACAGTCATCTTGCCTTCATCTCACGAGGGAACGGAAAGAATCGTTGGAGCCAGGTAGGAGAGTCAGGCCCCCAGCAGAGAAAGCAGCTTCTCCTACAGCATTCTGCCCCCAGCCAGGAAGTTTAGAAACTACCTGCCTGTATAATACAGGGGCTGGAATGGCAAAGTAAATTCTAGCTGTGCTGATACTCCCATACCTCCTTCATGAAACAGAAAACCCAAAGATAAGTCTCCCACCCAGATGGAAATCCCAAGTTAATGTAAATAGCCTCAGGCTTGGGAGTCTCCAAGAACGTGTGTAACTGAGACAGCCAGGAGTCTGAAGAGAAGAGAGGGAGGGGTCCCAACAAGCCCCACCTCACCTCACCAACAAAAGCCTACTTATAGCCTAGGGGTATAGAGGCAGAAATCTGAAGTGGTCAGACTCACCCCCACCTATACATCTACATTCCTCACTGACTTCCCTAACTTAGCCATAAACTAGCCACCTAGAGGTATTCAAAGTCAATGATCAGGCCCTAAACTCATAGCCTGAGAAAGTAAGAAACAGGAAATCACAATGGGAAGGAAGGAAGCTTAGAAGGAGAAGGGGAAGGCAAGAAAATCTATTCGAGCCTACTATGTAGGGCAAGAACAACCAAATACACAGGACAATATAGACTCTCTACCCATACCTGAGACGACAGAAGGACACATGATCTTGTCTCAAGCCCAAATAGTATTCCTGGAGGAGCTTAAGAAAAATTTTAAAGACCAAATCAGGGAGGCAGTGACCAACATTGAAAAAAAAAATACCTCCCTAAAAAAGGAACTTCAAAAACTAACTGAAGACAATAATTGGCTAAAAGTTAGCTACAAGCAAACTGAAACTCAGAACTCTATGATGCACCAAGAGACTCAATCAAACAAAACAAGACGATTGAAAAACTGGAAGAAAAGTTAAAATATGTCACTGGAAAAATAATTGACCTAGAGAACAGATCCAAGAGAGACAACTTAAGAATTATTGGTCTACCAGAAAGCCATGATGAAAAAAGGAGCCTAGACAACATCCTCCAAGAGACTGTCAAAGAAAACTGTCCTGAGGTCCTGGAATCAGAAGATAAAATAGCTATCGATAGAATTCACTGGACTCCTCCTAAAAGAGATCCCAAACTGAAAAGTCCAAGAAATATAGTAGCCAAATTCCAGAATTACAAGATTAAAGAAAAAATTCTACAAGCAGCCAAAAAGAAACAATTCAAATATCGAGGAACGACAGTTAGGATCACACAGGACCTATCAGCTTCTACATTAAAAGATCGGAGGGACTGGAATTCTATATTTCATAGGGCAAGAGATCTAGGACTGCAACCAAGGATTAACTACCCGGCAAAACTGAGCATAATCTTTCAGGTAGGGAGATGGATGTTCAATGAAATAAGGGACTTCCAGTCTTTCCTGATGAAAAAGCCAGAGCTCAATGGAAAATCTGATCTCCAATTACAAGACTCAAGAAAGACATAAAAAGGTAAATAAGGGAAACACAGACTCACCCATGCATAAGTGCACACACCCACACCCACACAGACATGCTCATTACCTGGGATGCAACAAGAGCAAAATGTTCACATCCCTATATGTGGAGCTGATAACTATCACTATTCGAAATCTTTATGATTATAATGACCTTCAAAAGGGTTATATTTAGATAGCGGGTGTGGGTATGAATGAACTAACATGAAGTCTAAAAAAAAAAAGACTATTAAGGGGATCAAAGGGACTGTGATGGGAAAAAGGAATGGATGAGATAGGAAAAGATAAAACATGCCATTTGAAGAGGCATCAAAACACATTATAGAAGAGGGGAAAGAAAGAGGGAGAGGAACATCATTTAAACACTATTCTCACTAGTTCTGGTTCAAAGTGGGATCAACTTATTCAGTGAAGTTTAAGATCCTAATGTGAATAGACACATACATTCATTAAATAGAGGAAAAGGAGGGAGGGAGAGGAGCACTGTTTGAAATTTACTCTCATTGGTTTGGAATCAAATGGTGAGTAATTTGCTCTCATAAGCTGAAAATTTTATTGTGTCCTATAGATAGTGGAAGGGTAACGGGGGGTGAAAAGGAGGAGACTAAAGGGGGGAATTGGAAGGGAGGGAAATAGTAGTAAGGGGAGAGGGTAGGTTAAGAAGGGGGTCACTGGGTGGGAACACTGAGGGAGGGGGTGGTCAAAAGGGAAAACTTCAAGGAGGGGAAGGGAGAAGGAAGAAACAAAAACATAAACAGGGGAGGGAATCGGACGGAGTGGAAGAGACAGATAGTCATCATTACTGTGAATGTGAATGGGATGAACTCTCCCATAAAACAGAGGCAGATAGGAGAATGGATTAAAAACCATAATCCTACAATACACTGTCTACAAGAAACACATTTGGAACAAAGGGTTACCCACAGGTTAAAGGTAAAAGGTTGGAGTAAAATATGTTATGCCTCAGCTAAAGTAAAAAAAGCAGGGGTAGCAATACTTATCTCAGATAAAGCAAAAGCAAAAATAGATCTAATTAAAAGAGATAAGGAAGGAAAAAATATCCTACTAAAATGCACCATAGAGAATGAAGCAATATCACTACTTAATATATATGCACCAAGTGCTATAGCATCTAAATTCCTAGAGGAGAAGTTAAAGGAATTAGAGGAAGAAATAGATAGCAAAACTATACTAGTGGGGGACCTTAATCTCCCCCTCTCTGAACTCGATAAATCTAACCTCAAAATAAACAAGAAAGCAGTTAAGGAGGTGAATAGAATTTTAGAGAGACTAGATATGATGGATCTCTAGAGAAAACTGAATGGGGATAAAAAGGCATTTACTTTCTTCTCAGCAGTGCATGGTACTTATTCAAAAATAGACCATGTACTAGGGCATAAAAACCTCACAATTCAATGCAGAAAGCAGAAATATTAAATGCATCATTCTCAGACCATGATGCAATGAAAATTATATGCAATAAAGGGCCATGGAAAGATAGACTAAAAACTAACTGTAAATTAAGCAAGTTAGTCCTAAAGAATGGGTGGGTCAAACAAGAAATTATAGAAACAATCAATAATTTCATTCAAGAGGATGATAATAATGATACAACATACCAAAATATGCGGGATGCACTAAAAACAGTTCTTAGGGGAAGTTTTATATCCCTGAGTGCATACTTAATTAAAGCAGAGAGAAGGGAGGTCAATGAATTGGACATGCAATTGAAAAGGCTAGAAAAAGAACAAACTGAAAATCCCCAATTTAGTACTGAATTAGAAATATTGAAAACCAAAGGTGAGATTAATAAAATTGAAATTAAGAAAACTATTGAATTAATAAGTAAAACTAAGAGCTGATTTTATGAAAAAAATCAATAAAATTGATAGACCCTTAGTCAATATGATAAAAAAATAAAGAAGAAAACCAAATTATGAGCATCCAAAATGAAAAGGGTGAATCTACCTCCAATGAAGAAGAAATAAAAAATATAATGAGGAAGTATTTTTCCCAATTTTATGGACATAAATATGACAATCTTACTGAAATGGATGAATACTTACAAAATTACACGTTGCCCAGATTAACTGAAGAGGAAGTGAATTGCCTAAATAACCCCATCTCAGAAAAAGAAATCAAACAAGCCGTCAATGAACTTCCTAGGAAAAAATCTCCAGGGCCAGATGGGATTACTAGTGAATTCTATCAAACATTTAAAGAACAATTGATACCGATACTATGCAAACTATTTGGGAAAATTAGTGAAGAAAGAGTCCTACCAAATTCTTTCTATGACACAAATATGGTACTGATTCCTAAATCAGGAAGAGATAAAACAGATAAAGAAAATAATAGACCAATTTCCCTCATGAATTTAGATGCAAACATTTTCAATAAAATACTAGCCAAAAGACTCCAACAACTTATCACAAAAATAATACACTTTGATCAGGTAGGATTTATTTCAGGAATGCAAGCATGGTTTAATATTAGCAAAACCTTCAGTATAATTGAGCATATCAACAACAAAACTAGCAGAAACCACATGATCATCTCAATAGATGCAGAAAAGGCTTTTGACAAAGTACAACATCAATTCCTATTAAAAACACTAGAAAGTATAGGAATAAATGGAGCCTTCCTTAAAATAGTTGGTAGCATCTATTTAAAACCATCAGCAAATTTTATATGCAATGGGGATAAACTAGAAGCCTTTCCAATAAGATCAGGAGTGAAACAAGGGTGTCCACTATCACCCCTCTTATTCAATCTGGTACTAGAAATACTAGCAATAGCTAGAGAAGAATAAGAAATCAAAGGAATCAAATTACGCAAAGAAGTGACCAAGCTATCACTCTTTGCAGATGATATGATGATATACTTAGAGAATCCTAGAGAATCAAGTAAAAAAATACTTGAGACAATAAATAAATTTGGCAAAGTTACAGGATATAAAATAAACCCACATAAATCCTCAATATTCCTGTACATCTCCAATGAAACTCAACAGCAAGAGATAAAAAGAGAAATCCCATTTAAAGTCACTGTAGACAGTATAAAGTATCTGGGAATCTACTTGCCAAAACAAACCCAGAATCTATATGATCACAACTACAAAACACTTCTCACACAAATAAAATCAGATCTAAATAGTTGGAAAAATATCAATTGCTCATGGCTGGTTCGAGCTAATATAATAAAAATGACAATTTTACCCAAACTAAATTGTACATTTAGTGCCATACCAATCAATTTACCAAAAAAACTACTTTTTAGAGTTAGACAAAATAATAACAAAATTTATTTGGAAAAACAAATGGTCTAGAATATCAAGGGAATTGATGAAAAGAAATGCTAGGGAAGGTGGACTAGCTATGCCAGATATTAATCTGTATTATACAGCAGCAGTCATCAAAACTGCTTGGTACTGGCAGCAGTGTAAAGTAGTGGATCAATGGAATAAACTAGGTGCAGGAGACCCAGCAGTTAATGAATTTAGTAATCTCTTGTTCGATAAACCCAAAGACTCCAATTTTTGGGATAAGAATGCAGTATTTGACAAAACCTGCTGGGAAAACTGGAATACAGTATGGCAGAAAGTGGACATAGAACAATATCTAACACCACATACCAAAATCAAGTCTAAATGGGTGCATGATCTAGGTATAAAGGATGATACCGTAAGCAATCTGGCAAAGCAAGGAATAGTTTACCTGTCAGATTTGTGGAGAGGGGAAGACTTTATGACCAAACAAGAATTAAAGAGCATTATAAAATGCAAAATGGATAATTTTGATTACATTAAATTGAAAAGCTTCTGTACAAACAAAGTCAATGTTACCAAGATCAAAAGGGAGGTGGGAAATTGGGAAAGAATTTTTACAACTTGTGTCTCTGATAAAGGACTCATTTCTAAAATGTATAGAGAATTGAGCCAAATCTATATGAATACAAGTCATTCCCCAATTGATAAATGGTCAGAGGATATGAACAGGCAGTTTTCAGAGACAGAAATTAAAGATATCTATAAGCATATGAAGAAATGCTCTAAATCACTATTGATTAGAGAAATTCAAATAAAAACAACTCTGAAATACCACATCTCTCCAGTCAGATTGGCTAAGATGACAAAGCAAGAAAGTGACAAACGCTGGAGAGGATGTGGACAAATTAGAACACTAATACATTGCTGGCGGAGTTGTGAACTTATCCAACCATTCTGGAGAGCAACCTGGAATTATGCCCAAGGGGCTATAAATAATTT
Organism: Gymnobelideus leadbeateri; assembly: GCA_011680675.1. Taxonomy (NCBI): domain Eukaryota; kingdom Metazoa; phylum Chordata; class Mammalia; order Diprotodontia; family Petauridae; genus Gymnobelideus; species Gymnobelideus leadbeateri. Next base: position 731,548 of record WOXC01003744.1, read on the forward strand.
CATACCCTTTGACCCAGCAATACCACTTCTAGGGTTATATCCCAAAGAGATCATAGAAGTGGGAGGAAGACCCATATGTACAAAAATATTTTAGCAGCCCTTTTTGTGGTTGCAAAGAATTGGAAACTAAAGAGCTGTCCATCAATTGGGGAATGGCTAAATAAGTTGTGGTATATGAATGTAATGGAATATTATTGTAATATAAGAAACGAGCAGGTGACGGATTTCATAATTACCTGGAGAGACTTATACAAACTGATGCTGAGTGAGAAGAGTAGAATCAGAAGAAATTTGTGTTCAATCACAGACATATCACATGTGTGATGACCAACTATGACAGACTAGACTCTTTTCAGCAATGCAGTGATATAAGTCAATCCCGCACGACTCAAGAAAGAGAGAAATGCGACATCCAGAGATATAACTAGAAAGAACTGAGCCTGAATCCTGATGGAAGCAAACTAAATGATCTTTTTTCTTTTCATTGTTTGGTTTTATTTCTTCTTTACCATCTTTCATCCCATCTAGTACAATACACCTTTGTAACTGGAATAATGTCTTATATTAATGTATTTGCAGATCCTATACTGGACTATATGCTGTCTTGGGGGAAGCAGGGAGGGAAGTAAAGGAAATTTGAAAATCAAGGAACTATGGAATTGAATCTTGTTAACTGAAACTAAACTAATAAATTAGTTTAAAAAAAGAAAATGATAGTTAAAAACGTATAACAAGGATTATCAATTTAACCCCTTCATTTTAAAGAAAAACCCCGTAAGTACCAAGGAACAAAGTAAATATCCCAACATCTCACAGGAATGTTATAGCAGAACTAGAAATAGAACCCAAATCTCCTGATTTCTAGGCCAGTGTTCTTTCCACTATACCATACCATATTCTCTCACTAATCTTTTCCTTTGTATACACTTGTGGAGTCAAAACAGGAATTGAATTTCTAATCCCAGATCTGATATTTCCTAGCTGTATTATCCTGAGCAAATTACCTCCTCTCATTGAGTCTCTGTTTGTTTATATATAAAAAGTACGCAAATAATTGCACTATTTGATTCTCAGAATTTTGAGGCTAGCACTTTGTAAACCTCAAAACTATAGAATTCGGACTCATGAGATATTAATGATATAATAATATCTCCTTTCTTAGCTTCTCTTCTTTTGACTGACTCATCTTCTGCTTTCTGCTTCTTCCTATGAAGATCGAACTCAATTCTAAATTATAGGATCATAGATTTAGAGTCAGAAAAGACCTTGGTGGAGACTCTCCTTATTCTGTGAGATTGTCTAGTATATATTTAACTTGGCAGAGGCATTAGAAGTCTCATTCTTCCTAGTATGTAGAGGACTGTTACTTAATTGATGGCATAATTGTGTGATAAATATCACCTGAAGACCACAGGACTTTTCATTCTTGCTAAGTAAAGGACAACATATATGGGGCATTTGGGATGGGGGGTAGGTGAAATGAATTGAAATGTATTTTCTCTACTTATGTGAAATATTAGAACAACTGCAGGGAATCAAACTTAGAAGCAAAGAGAGCTCAAAAAGTAGACCTAAAGTACATGGTATTTTTTTCTGTCTGGAAGGGTCTGAATCACAAGATAGCTACAATAGCCCTATGTGCTATGACCTAAAAAAAGTTTTTAGTTTCCTCTAAAGGCAAAAGATTACACAGCAGCAGTAATTCAGTGAAATATCAGTAAGATGAAGTAGAGAGTATCAACAGTCTGAAGCTCAATTAAATCCTCAGACCAGCAGTTGATACTGTTGGTTTTGCAGTGAGGTAAGCAACTGTAGCTAAGGGAAATGTTCTGGTCTGCACACACAAGTTGCCTTGCATGATCATTCTCTGTGAAGCACACTCTTGAGATGCTCACCCTCAATTCACTCAAAATAGAAGTGTGATTCTGAAAGGGGTAAGTGCTACTCAAAGAGTTCTAGTATACCCTGCAGATTACTACTTCTACTACTATAACTGAGGGCACTCTTCCACCATCTTAAACTTGTACTTCCCAGTAATAATCATCTAGTATTCATAATTAGCTCTTAGAAAAGACATTGCCTAATATGGCATGGTGAAAACAGAAGCTTCAAAATATTCTTCCCATAAACTTGGGATAGACTCTAATAAATACAAAATATCCATAGGAAGAATGGACTCAAATATCAAATACAATTGTTGGGAGGCACACACATAAGATAAAAGTGTGGCAAAGGTGATACACAGTTCCAGGCACTGTGGGACCTAGAAGGCCTTTTTTTTTTCTTTATAGAGCCCTCATGGCAGATGGAACAAAAATGTTAAAACGAACTGAGAATTTTTTTCCTAAGCTGTCCAAATATACCCCTCTGAATTACTTTTTAAAACTTTGTCAAACCAAATTCTGAGAGGAAAAACCAACAAAAATAGTTTTAGTGAGTCACTTTTTGTTGCCTACAGCTCCTTAGGGAGACGGAAAGACAGAAAATTGGAGTAAGGGTTGGCCAGGAGCAGCACACCACTGACTGTAGGTCTGGGTGGTGATGACAGTAGCACTGGGAATGCCTAATGCCCAGGCATGGTAAGAGGACTGAATGCGGTCAGAAAGTGATTCTAAGGATTCCTGTATTACACTAAGCACAGAATTGGGCACCATTTGGCAACTACGTTGACTATTACTAAACTCTAGGTTGTAGTTTTAGGGTAGAGAAGAGTAGGTTGTGGTCTCAAGGGAGCACGGGCCCTTCCTGGGTAAGTATCAGTGTATAAATTAGCTTTGTCAAATATACACTGAAACATCCTATATACAGCATATCACTCTCTGTGTCCGCTCTTGCACACACTGGCAGCACCTCTGAAAGGGAAGGCAGGGCTAAAGCACCCCCCTTTGCACTTTCTATTTCAAACAAAACAGACTACTTAAACATCAATCCTGTTTTACATAAACACAATTATAAAGTACAATATTTGTGCAAGAGAGAGACTAATAGAACATATAGATAGGGTAACAGAGACCCAAAGAGAACAAAAAGCAACTGACTCCTTAGACAGCTTTCCGATGATACTCAGGAGGAGCAACCTCATGGTCACTGGCGCTAAACAGAGCTGAAGAATTCTTCACCAAATATTTTAAGAAATCATGCAAATAGTTCAACAATAAAGCCAAACTCTTCTCATCAAGGGGTATATAGGCCAGCATTGCTCCAATTCTCACAAATAATCTCAGCAGGTGCGGCGCTCCATAGACCTGTGACATTGGTGCATCGGGGTGATCGTCGAGTATCTCAGCATACTGTGGCCTCTCAAATTTGTAGAGCAGCTGAGTGCCCAACATGACATTGAAGTATTCTTTGATCCCGGCCACGACTTCATTCACAGCATACTACTTGTTATCTGTGTTTCCAAATAATTTCTTATAACTCGCATAATCTTCTAGAATTAAGTCCACATTCTTCTTGGCAGGAAGATAAAAAAGCTGTTTTTGTCTGGTAATCAAGTCCCAATCATCAACAAGCCAAGGTTTCAGCTCTTCAGGAATCTTTACTTTAACTTCAACTCTGTTCATAAATGTTTCTTCACTTTCAACTGCTGGATCCACTCGGGCCCTTTTTTTCCGAGGTGGTTGAGGTGTCTCGCTGGTACTACTACCCTCTCCAATCCCAGGAGTTTTCTGTTTGTTCTTTTTGGTTTTCGCTTCAACATTTTTCTGCTGCAGACCAGATGTCTTCTTTCCCAGAGCTGCCCCTCTCATCTTCCCTTCTTCATACTTGCTCCTGATTGGCTTTCTGAAGTTCTCTCTGTTTCTGAAGATTTGTGTCCACGTATTTGAGTACTCTGCTTTCTGGAACCCATTCATCCCAGTTTTTATTCCAACCACTGTAATGTATAATGTATTTCACTTGCTTGTCCTTTATGACAACCTTTACACACTTTGCTTCATAAAGGAGTGGTCCATGAAAACACAACACACGCTCACCCTCCTGGAATTTGGGCTTTTGGTCGTGCTTCGGCGCCATTTATGAACCACTGTCCGCCTCTGCCTCCTGCTTCTCTGCCTCCTCCCTCAGTCGTCGTCGTCGCCTAAGAAGGGATTTTTTAAAAGAGCAAAAAAAAAGTGATCTTAAAAATCAAATACAAGTGGTAGGGGATAAATTGGGAAAATAAATGACAGCAACATTAAAAACGATGAAGAGAGAATTTATCATTCAGTGCAAAAATATTGAAAAAATCCCTTCTTAAAAATCAGAATTGGCCAAATGATAAAAAGGTACAAAGCCCCCTGAAGAAAATATCTCCTTAAAAATTAAAACTAATGATTCCTTGAGATAGCAAGAAACAATAAAAGTTAAAAGGATGAAAAAATAGAAGACAATGTGAAATATCTCATTGGAAAAATAACTGACCTGGAAAATTGATCAAGGAGAGAACATTTAAAAATCAATGGACTACCTGAATGCCGTGATCACACATGTCACAAAAGGAATGTAGACATTATATTTCAAGAAATTATTGAAGAAAATTACACTCAGAACTAGAGTGTAACGGAAATTGAAAGAATCTACTGATCACTTCCTGAAAGCAATCCTAAGATGAAAACTTTCAGGAATATAATAGCCAAATTTTAGAGTGCCCAGGTTAAAAAGAAAATATTACATGTAGTCAGAAAGAAATTACTCAAATATACTGGAGTCACAGTGAGGCTCATATTAATATCCAGCAGCTACCACAATAAATGAATGGCATGCTTGGAATATAATTTTCTAGAAGGCAAAGAAGCTAGAATTACAATCAAATTTAACCTACTTAGCAAAATTGAGTATAATCCTCCAGAGGGGTGGGGAGGAGAAAGAATATTTAATGAAATGGAGAATTTTCAAGAATTCTTGATGAAAAAAAATAACAGAGCTGAATATAGCATTTGGCATTTAAACACAAGACTCAAGAGAATCATCAAAAGGTAAACATGAGTAAGAAATCATGAGGAACTTAAGAAGGTCAAACTGTTTATACTCTTATATGGGGAGATAATAAATGTAACCCCTAATAATTTTATCATCCTTAAGTCAGTTAGGAAGAGTCTACTTCAACAGACATAGGTTGGATCTTGTCATCTCCATAGCTAACTCTCTCCTCTACTTGTCAAATGTTCCATTGCTGTTCCCTGCCCCAAGCAAATGTTTTATTTTTTCTCTACCTATATTTGTAATATATTTCTTCTTCCTCAGTTATACCTTTCTCAAACTAGTGAGCTTATGAGCTTCTAGATGGGATCCTTACCTTGCAACAAGCCCTTCCTCCAAGGGATCTCCACAACAAAATGCTCAAATTCCTGCAACTTCCTTACATTGAATAGCTGTCCATATCCTATAAAAGCACTCCAATGTCTACCAAGAAAACCCCCAATGGAGTCACAAAGTTTTGGACAACGCCAAAATGACTAACATTAACAACTGCAGGAGCAGTAGGAAAGTCCAGCCATGAATCTCCTTCTGCCTCTAAATAAAAATTTCAAATTGAAATTTGAAGCCTCAAATCCATGGTATCTTACCATCCTCCTAATTCTTTCTGTTTACTCGAGCCCCACATCTATTATTCTCTTCTTTCCTGAGATGTTCTGATTTGTGTTCAATGATTTTAAGTCATATCTGACTCTTCATGACCCCATTTGGGGTTTTCTTGGCAAATATATTGATGTATTTTCCAGAGGAGAAGACTGAGGCAAACAGGTTGAGTGACTTGCCCAGGGACAGACAACTAGTAAGTGTCTGAGACCAGATTTGAGCTCATGAAATTGTGTCTTCTTAATTCCAGACTCGGCACTCTATCCACTCTGCCACCTAGCTACCCAGTTGTCCCAATGCTCATTTTCTTTTTTTTTAATTTTTTTTAATTTTTTAAACAAATGCTTTATTAACTTCTGTTTTACATCATTCATTTCCCCCAGATTTTGAGTTACAATCATTTTCCCCCCATTATTCCCCTACCCAACCTCCCTGAATAGCAGTCCCACAAGATATCACTTCCTCCAATCTGCTCTCTCCCATACCTTCTCCATACCCCCATCGACTTTTCCATTAGAGGAAGATGAATCTTTGTGTCCCAATGCCTGCACATCTTATCTCCCAATTATAGGCAAAATATAATTATAATATATATATATATATATATATATATATATATATATATATATATATATATATATATATATATATATATATATATATATATATATATATATATATATATATATATATATATATATATATTTGAAACATTTAATGTTACTACCTCGAATTTCAGATCCATTTCCTTCCTCCCTTGTCACCCATTCCTTCTTGGGGAGATAAGTAATTCAGTATATGTTGTACATGTCTAGCTATGCAAAACATTATCATGGTAGATATATTGTACAAGGCTGCTTATAATTCCCTCCCACTCATCCCATCCCCCACCTGGTCCATTCCCTACATGATCCTGTCCCTCTTCTATAGTGGGTACTTCCAACCTCCCCTCACCCCAAGGATGCCCTCCCATCCATCATCCCTCCTCTCATCCCCCTTCCCCCTATCCTGCTGCAGGTTGAGATATCCCATTTACTATGTATGTCATTTTCTCCCTGAACCAAATTCAGTTTGAATGTGGTTTTGCCTTTTTAGCCTTCCTTATTCTCCCCCTCTTTTGCAACCACATCCCCTTGCTTCTTCTGCATGGGATAGTTTACACTACCCTTTCTCTCCCCATCTCCTCTTGCCACTTTCCTCTCTCACCTCATAATTTCATCCCTTGAGTATTCTCCCTTCCCAACAAATTCAACTTATGCCCTCTATCCATATATAACTGTACCCATATACACACACATTCACATATGTATTCATATGACCACACCCCCTTCTTCCATTATTTTCGTAGTGAGAAAGATATCATCAGTAACAGTTATTGCTTTTCCATATAGGAGTGTAAATAGTTCAAATTTGATAAGTTCCTTTTGATTTCTTTTCCCTGATTACCTTCTCAGGCATCTCTTCCTTCTTGTGTCTGGGTGTCAAATTTTCTATTCAATTCTGGTTTTTTCCTCAAGAATGCTTGAAAGTCCTCTATTCCACTGAATGACCATATTTTCCCCTGAAACAAAATACTCAGTTTTGTTGGGTAGGTGACTCGTGGGTTCATTCCCAGTTCTTTTGCCCTCTGGAATATCATATTCCATGCCCTTCAATCCCTCAGTGTAGAAGCCACCAGGTCCTGGGCTTTTCTGATTGTGTTTCCACAATATTGAAATTGCTTCTTCCTGGCTGCTTGAAGTATTTTCTCCCTGATCTGGGGATTCTGGAACCGGGCTATAATATTCCTGGGAGTTTTCTTTTTGGGGTCTTTTTCAGGAGTTGTTTGGTGGATTCTTTCAACCTCTGTTTTGCCCTCTGGATCTAAAACATCAGGGCAGTTTTCCTTGAGAATTTCTTGAAGGGTGATTTCTAGGTTCTTTCCTTGATCATGGCTTTCAGGTAGTCCAATAATTTTTAAATTGTCTCTCCTGGATCTATTTTCCAGGTCAGTGGTTTTTCCCATGAGATATTTCACATTGCCTTCCAATCTTTCATTTGTTTGGATCTGCTTAACAGCATCTTGATTTCTCATAAAGTCATTAGCTTCCATTTGCTCCAGTCTAACTCTGAAGGAATGAATCTCCTCAGTGAACTTTTGAGATTCTTTTTCCATCTGGCAAATTCGACTTTTTAAGGCATTCTTCTCCTCATTGCCCTTTTGGGCCTCCTTTGCCATTTGAGTTAGTCTATTTTTTAAGGTGTTGTTTTCCTCAGTCAGGCTGTTGACCCTCATTTCATACTTTTCCTGCATCCTTCTTATATCTCTTTCCAATTTTTCCTCCACTTCTCTTATTTGATTTTTAAAGTCCTTCTTAAGGTCCTCTATGGCCTGCAACCCACTCATGTTTTCCCCTGGGGCTTTTGGAGCAGGACTTCTGACCTCACAGTCCTTTTCCCGCTCTATGCCCCCAAAATAGGAGTCTAGGGTTCCATTTTTCTGTTTCCTTTGCCTTGGCATGTTGCCACTTAATTGCTTGACTTTTGGGCTTGTTGCCACACTATGGCTTTAAGGTCAGCTAGAGGAATTTTCATCCCGAACGTGTGGGGGGCAACTTCCGTTTCTGGCAAGCTGTAAACCCACCCACAACTTCCACCCTAGATCACAATCCAGATCCAGGGAGGTTAAAGCAAGAGCGATTACCCCCCAAGACTGATCGCTGGATCTCCCCACGATTTGTAGTCTGGGAGCCGGAAATGCCTATGAAAACTACAAAATGGTGTGTCTCCTCAGCGGCTTCTAGCCCCCAGGGGAGGGAGCTGACGCATTCCCCAAATACAGGTCCCAAAGTCCATAGGACACTAACCTCTTACTTTGTCCTAGGCATGTCTATGTTGATAATTCTGGAGTTGCCACAGCTCCTTGTGTTCTGGGGTTCCTCCAGCCGGCTGCTGGCCCTGCCGCCCTGGGGCTAAAACCTCGGCTCATGCGGACCTGGGCTCGGCTCGGCTGGGCTCCTGCGCTCTGCGTGTTGCCGGCTCCCAGACCGCTGCGCTGGTCCTTCCTGCAGGGCTGCTGGGCTGTCCTCAGCGGGAGGTTAGCTTCTCTGTGTCGTTCTGTGGGTGCTGGGGCTCCAGAAGTTGTTCAGAGTCCTTTTTTACATAGTTTGTGGGGAATCTGGGGGCAGAGAGGCTTGGACGAGCTGTTTCTACTCCGCCATCTTGGCTCCGCGTCAATGCTCATTTTCAAACTGTTTGTATTTCATCCTTCACTCATCTACCAAACTCTGATGCAAAAATTCCTATTGTTTTAGTACAGATTATAGCACATGGTAGATATTCAGCAGGATGTCCCAGAAAGTAACATTACAAAGAACTCCCTATGTAATATTACACCAAGGCAGGTAATTTTGTAATGCCCAAATACTCAAATAAATTTGAGCTCACTGATTCATGAATTCCCTCCAACAATTAATCCATTGCCTATCTTATGTGATTATTTCTCATGTTCTCCTTAAATTTAACCATGGACAATCCTCTCAATGTGAAAGAGTCATTTAATGCTTTTTCCTGACAACATGAGAACACAAGTGGATCAGTTTCAATCATCCACCAGACATCCTTAACTCTTACTATGTGACCAGCCCGTTTCTACTTCTGATCATATAATTCTTTGAAAACATCCTTTACTCTAGTTCTTCATTTTTTCTTTTCTTGCAACCTGCTTATACCCAGTGCTTCTCTCCATGGTTCTCTCTGTGTGAAACTCATGTGCATTCTCAGAATCAGTCATTTTCTACCCAGGGGACTTTGCTCTCGTGGGACACTTGGGGTTAATATCAAAGCTTAGCAAATTCCCTCATAACTCAATCTCCTCTCATTCTCTGGCTCAATTCTGGGGCCCACTTGTCCATCTTTTTTGTCTCAGATATGTATACTGTTGGAAAGCTCCAACACATATCCAAACACATTAAAATCTGGGTAATAGACATTCAAAATCATCTGGTTTTTCCTGTGTTTATGGATACATGACATTCCCTTGAGGAATTACAGATCGCTTCCAAGAGGTTCTACAATGTCCTAGGACTTGATGCATTCAGTATTTGTCTACCACAAAGATGAACCCCTAAGAACCACACCATCCATAGGCAATTCCTTCCTGACTTGAACTCAGCAATGGATTTCCTCCATTACTTTGCTAGATGCCTCCAGAAAACTTCTTTCAATTTTATTTTGTTTTGTTTTTTCCTCTTGTCTGATATTTATCATCTGAGGGTCATTGAACAAGACTGTGTCTGTTACATCTTCCAAGGGAACCCAAATGATTTTTGATGTATGCATGAGAATATCTTGTATGAAGAGTGCATATAAAGCCAAAATCTGTTCTACCCAGCCTGACTTCTTCTAAAGCCCTGCTATGACAGTAAACTGGACTAGGAGCTTGGAACAAGCTTTTCTTGCTTGCAAGGTTCAGTTCCTACAGTTGCTCTGAGTCCTCAACTATTATTTCCTTGTCCTTGCACCAACACTTAGACAAAAGTCTGTGGCATCAAGTCTCCATTTCTGAGGCAGTCCTGACTGGACCAGCTGGAAATCAGCTACTTTCAATTCTTTTCTCCTAAGGGCCACAGTTTATGTACAATTCTCACCCCCTTACTTGTCTGTACATAATCACTTATAGAGAGTTGGCTCTGTCCCATGGTCAGGCCTCAGTTCATCCTCATCTGAAATTATATTGGTTTTAGAACCTGTCTCCTGTCCTCTCACTGTCTCCATATCTGAAAATCAGTCAGATCCCATGCACCCAACATTATGCTGGCTTCAGGCTGCCATAACACTCTCCATTAGACCAACCAAAGGTTCTTGGCAGTCTTCTTGTAGGGACCCAGACTTAGTGGAGGTGCTTGCTGTGGTTTTATCAACTTTTTGTTTCATCTGGCACACTCTTTCATCTTCCCTTTCACATAGCCTTTAATACAATGCCTGGAATGTAGTGAGGGCCCAATGAATGCTTATTGACTGTTGAATGACTGCTGGGGTATTTCCTAGGGAAGAAAAATCTTGGCTGGCAACATTCATGTTGTTGGTTTTTGTGAAAGGCCACTTCTTTCTCCACAAGTAGCAATAGCTGACATTTATATAGCACTCAAAGTTTGGCAAGTAACTGTCCATATATTATGGCATTTATTCCTCAAAATAACTCTGTGGGAGGTACTGCTATTATCATCATTCTGTGCAGCTGAGGATCAGAGAAGTCCAGTGTAACTTGGCGAGGGCCATGCAGGTAGAATGCTAGCTACTGAAAAAGGATTCAAAGCCAGATCTTCCTGAATTCCCATTGTGCTCTCAATATGAATTCCTCCTACCTTTCAGGGACCACAATTTTGGTCCTGGTGACAGAACCTTGAGGCCAGTTTCTCCCATAAGGCTTGGGACTCTGTTCATTCATCAAGATGAAAGGGAAATCGTTTATTTACGGCTTCCCTGATAGGATGTGCATTTGCTTACATTTTAATGTTTTCTATTGACTGAAGGTCATAAATGGGAGCTTATTGGAATGATTCAGAGAGAGCCTTTAGAATAAAGTTTTCTGTTCCTCAGTACACTAATTGTAATCACTCAGACAGGCAAGATAATAGAATGGACAGTATACTGCAACTGGAGCCGCAGAAGACACCAACAGGTAGGTGACACTGATCAAGCCACTTAATCTCTTTGAGGTTCAGTTTCTTTATCTGTAAAACAACACCCACCTTAACAGGCAGCCTGGACACAGTACAGTGGAAGGAATATGAGTTCTGTAACCATAAGACCTGGGTTCAAATCTTTGGACAAGACAGGGGCAACTGGGTGGCACAGTAAATAGAGTTCTGGGCCTCTTGTCAAGAAGACCTGAGTTCAAATCCAACCTAAGACACTTATTAGCTGTGCAGCCCTGGGCAAGTTATTTAATCCTGTTTACCTCACTCAGTTTCCTTATCTCTAAAATTAACTGAGAAAGAAAATGGGCAGATGACTCTAGGATATTGGCCAAGAAAACCACAAACAGGGTCACAAAAAGTCAGAGGACAGAAAAACAGCTGAACAACAAAACTTTGGGCAAGACACAGGCTCTCAGCCTCAGTTTACTTAACTGTAAAGTAAGATTTTTGGACTATATGGCATTTGAACTCCCTCCCATCCCTATCTGTCCAAATGATTTCAAAGATTTGTTGTGAGTCTCAAATGAGACACTGTGTGTAAAACACTTTGTAATCCCTAAAGAATTATATAAAAGCCAGCTATTATTACTCCTTGAAATGCTAGTATAGCCAATATCCTTTGCATTGATAAATAGAAATATTCTCGTTTCAAAATCTGATCTAGGACTTCGTTCATTCATGCTCGAGGCCGGGGTCGGAGGTCACAGTGAGCGTTTAGGAGGCCGAAGGAGGAAGATGGCAGTAGAGTCCCGCGTCACTCAGGAGGAAATTAAGAAGGAACCAGAGAAGCCCATTGACCGGGAGAAGACGTGTCCGCTGCTTCTGCGGGTCTTCACCACTAATAACGGCCGACACCACCGAGTGGAAGAGTTCTCCCGAGGAAACGTCCCTTCGAGCGAGCTGCAGATCTACACCTGGATGGATGCAACCTTGAAAGAATTGACTAGTTTAGTAAAAGAGGTCTATCCAGAAGCTCGAAAGAAGGGTACACACTTCAATTTTGCCATTGTTTTTACGGATCTTAAAAGACCTGGTTATCGAGTGAAAGAGATTGGCAGTACTGTGTCTGGCAGAAAGGGGACTGATGACTCCATGACCCTACAGTCTCAGAAGTTCCAAATAGGAGATTATTTGGATATAGCAATCACTCCTCCTAATCGGGCACCACCTCCCTCAGGGCGCATGAGACCATATTAAACTTTGTTTACTGTTTCTTGCATTTGTTTGACATTGTGTCAATATCAGCTCTTCTCTTTATTGCCTTTAAGCTTTGGAAGCCCTAAACCTATTTTTAAATCATCTGTTTTAAGAATTAAACGTTGGCTATGTTCTGGTAAAAAAAAAAAAAATCTGATCTAAAGGACCAAACCGTCATCTTTCCCAGAAGAATACAGTTCGTTTTATTGCTTCAAGGAAGATCTCAGTCCGCCCCACCCCATGGTAGCTACATTGATTTTTGTCCTGCTTGAAATGATTTGGCCTCTGGAAAGCCCACAATATTCAAAATACTAATTATATTTCTGTTCTCCAGACTCACGAAGGACATATGAAGACCATATGTTAAGCCATGAGAGATGGGAGAAATGAACCAGTTTAAGAAATCTGCAAAGGGCGAGTTCCATAGCTGAAATCAGGGCTGGATTTACTTAAAATTAATCTCATTGTTGGAGAACTACTGCCCTCTAGTGATTATTCATCTCCTGTCCTCATGGCCTTAAAGAATGGAGAAGTTGGCCACAAACAAAGCCAATGGGAGCTTATTGGAAAGATGGAGAGGGTACCCACAGTCAAATTCCTCCTTTATCACTTAGGACGAAAGTTATTTCCATTCCTTAAACTGGTAGCATTCCACCTAACTGAACCGATGGCACCAGTTAGCTTTTTTTTTTTTTACCACCAGGTAGCTTTTATACAAGCTTTTATTCAGCAAAAGTGTGTTTACTTACTCTCTACTGATTTGGAATGAGTTTTAGGGAAGTGTCAATCTGAAAATTACTGTTGCCTGTTAAACTTTCCTGATTAGTCTTACAAATTAATAGAACTTCAAGCTGGTAGGGTACTTACAGATTAGTACAACCCCTTCATTAATAGATGAAGAAGTGGACCCAGATAATGACACTTGCTCAAGGTCAGAGTGGAATTTTAGGTAATTATTGAAAGAGACAGGATTTGGACAAGGGCACTATAACATATTCAAGTTAGGGATTCTTAATCTGAGGTCTTTGTACTTATTTGTCGTTGTTAAAAGTTTTGATAACTATTTCAGCATAATTTGTTTCCTTTGAAATTGTAGGTATTGTATTTTATTCACTTAAAAATATCTCTCTAAAAAGAGGTTCATGGGATTTACCAGATTTACAAAATGATCTATTATATTAAAAAAAATAACAAAAAATCCTGGCAAGGGATTTAATTAATTTAATTTAAACATTATGCATATATAAATAATTGTTTGATGAATGTCAAACCAGTAATTATTTTTGTTCATATGAATCATTCTCACCTATTCATTAAAGCAATTTACCCAAAGATTTGTATTAGACAACAATGAAACATTAGTTATAGTCAGGAAAATATGTAAAAGTTCTAAAACCACATTCTTTTATGAGTCAAAATTTCACTAATTCTGGATAGTTTAATTGATTTAAATCAGTGAAATATCTACCTATAATAAGTTTCTAAAATAAGCTCAATCATTATAGTAATCTCTAAACCATTATCTGGCAAAAATTTTTTATGTCCTGTCCCTGCACACTTATAGTTAAAAAAGTGAACAATCTTTTAACCCAGTGACAAAAGATAGAGAAATACATTCTGGATTGAATGTTAAAGCAGACCAGTACTATTTTTTCCTATATCAATAAGTATTGAGACAAATAATGTATACTGGGCAAAATTTTCAAAAGTTTTATATACACCTGTATATCCTTGAAGCTAAGACTCAGGAAAAAGTAAGGTTGAAGTTAAGGTTGAAGTTATCTTCACGATAAAAGGTTAAAAAATTCAGACACACAATCTCCTTTTTTTGACCTTTTTACAAAATGTCTCTCGGACTTTTTTGACCATCCATACAAATTGCCTTAATATGGCTTAACATACTGTGAATGTACATAGTTGATGTATTGTTACTTCTGCTACATTTGTCACAGTCCCATAAGTTTATACAACACCAGACTCATACTTCACAATGTATGCAATTAAGCTTTATTCATCACAGCATGTAAATAGTACCCTCTTCTAAGGACAAACCACCAACCTGAATCTTAGCAGCTCTGATAAGCTTTCTTCTTACCAAATGCAGCAAAGTTCCCTCTCTGGTCAGCTAAAGGTGGTGTTGTCTTTCTCTGATGTCTGACAAGTGTCTGTCATTCAGACCTGTCCTCAAGAAAACACAGGCTTCTTGAGTCTCAAGTGTGGGATCACAGAATCCAATCCTTGTCTTGGGCCTCTGATGTCTTTGTGGATGTCCCTACATTATTTACCATATAATTTAATTGGTATATTTATATTTAATTGGTAATTTATTTCATGTACTATTTTTAAAAGTTGTTTATAATGGTTTCCATTGGTGGTCACTCTTCTTAGAGGGTTTACATGTGTTTATCAGTTGTTTTGTACATACTTGTTCTTTACTATATTATACCACACAAGTGCTTATCTTATTGTCAAAACAACTTGGAGGAAAAGAAAAATTTACTCAAAACAACTGAAGCACAAGTTGGATGTTTAAAGAGTTAGTTATGCTAAGTTGACAAACTTATACCTGCTAGCTTACTAATTTGCTTAAACATGATTCTTGTTACATAGGAAGCAAGTATAAATCAGTAGTTAATCTGTTCAGTGATAAGACAGTGTATTATTCATTAGACTGAATATGAGGAGTTTAGTTTTGTTTGGCATCGTATTCTGTGTTAAATATTATCAGCTATATAGTAATACATGTTTCACCTTTAGCAGGTACCAAAGTGTGGTAGGAAGAACATATGTAGATTAACATAGTTTTTCAACATCTATTAAGGTCTCTGCTATATATGCTATGTTAATTTTTCTCTAAACAGGCAATGAAACCATGATGAATATTTTATAGGTTCTGGATATTGAGTCCAGAACCATTGGCAGCAGTTTTCTGATTGTTGATGGCATCAAAATGTCAGATTAGCAGAAGCCTGGGTTTCTCCCTCTTGATGGGACTCCCTACTGCTATGTGAGTTACATTAATGACAAGGCATGTCAATATATGAAAATGAGGAGAGCTACATTCATCTGATATAATGCTATACCTTTCCTGAACATCAGTCCCATGTTATTGTTAAGTAAACGTCTGCAAAATGCCCTGTGCTGTATGAGTGTCTTGCATTCCAGTCTCAAGTCTGAAACATGGGACTTCGTTCAATCAGGCCCCATTCCAATGGAAGAGGACAAAACATAAAACAAAGTTGAAAAATGTGCTTGTGCTGCCACAAAAGGAAGAATGGTCATCAGAGCTCTTCCCTGACCACCTATAGTTTCACTCTCCATAGCCCTTATAAAACTAAAGCTTTTCAAAAGCCCTTATCAGTTCCAGACTAAGATCTTTGGTCCTATTTTAGGGGAGACCAGAAATAATAAATGAGAATATTGTCCATGAGGGACAGAATTATCAGAGAAACAGGAAAGTATCGATGACTCCACGGATAAAGATCTTTATGTGTTTGACAAAGTTCAATTTATTGTGCATGAACATGGCTTCTTAGCTTATGCTACATGAAATCTATATGAACCTCTTGTGTGTAACTGGTATTTTTCAGAGACTATATTTTTGAACAGGGGAAAACTATGAAAATCTCCACTCCCTTCCCTTTTTCTACTTCCTGTCCCCCTTTTCCGTCCTCTCTTTGCCTTCACCTCCCCCTTTCCCTTTCCTCTTTCCTCTTTCCTCTTTTCCCCTCTCCTTTGATTCCCCCATTCCTTTCCTCTCCCTTTCTCTTCCTTTCCTTCTTTTTTCTCTTCCTTCCTTCCTTTCCATACCCCTCCTCTTTCCCTCATCTTTTCTTGTCCTCTTCTTCTCTTTATCAGTTGTTTCACACACACACACACACACACACACACACACACACACACACACATTTACTAGATGATATCATCGTACTGAATAAGTGCAGTTCAGTTTTGCTTGGAGTCTTATTCTATACTTAAACGTTATGAACTAGATAGTAGTTGCTGCCTCCCCAGGGCTGTTGTGACCCTTAAATGATATAATATTTATAAAGCTCTTTGCAAGCCTTATAGTGCCTTCTAAACACTAGGCATTGTTATTAATGTTGCTCTTTCTTTTTTCTTTCCTTTTTTATCCTACCTCTAGTTTTTCTGTCCTATCTCTGTCTTTTTCCCTCTCTTCTCTGTTTCTGCCTCTATCTGGTTCTATTTTTCTCTTTAGAGAGCACTTCCTGTTTCTAGCTACTCACTGCAAAGTGAAGCTGCTAATCTGTCTCACAAGCCCCTGAAAATATCTGGAAGTCTCACTATAATGAGCCTTTCATAGCACATAAGAACCATAAACGAGTGCACTCTGTAAGAGTCCTATCTTGGATAATCTGGCAAGGGAATTTAATCACTGAAAATAATACATCAGGATTCTTATGACATACACACATGTATATAAATAGTCATACATATATACATGTATATATATATATGGGTCTATGTATGTATGTATATATAATATATAAATATGCATTATATATATATATATATATATGAGAGAGAGAGAGAGAGAGAGAGAGAGAGAGAGAGAGAGAGAGAGAGAGAGAGGATGTATATGTATAGAAGCTCTCCAAGTTTCAGTTCTTTTTTCCATGACCCTTGATTATATTTTTCTACAAAAAAGATATCCTCACATTTCCTACACTTAGAAAAATCTTTTTCTGAGTTTCCTCTGGCTCCTCTGGCCATGTTAGCACATGTAAAATATGTGGAATATAATGCAGATTTTAAAAAAATCTTATTAGGTATCAATTCTTTTGTTTTCTTTAATTACGAAGGAGAAGCATTTCTCTAGGGAAAGACAGATGAGTGGGGCTTCAAACAGGCAGATCTCATCACTAATTGGCAGCCTGAACTCAATTAATTTCCGATGGGACAGACCAGGTGGTCGGATCCTGGGATAGGTTTCAAAAGAAAGAACACACATTAAATATTATACACCTTCCCATCTGGCAGTCAAGGAAATTGGAGAGAGTTACAAAACAGGTTACTGGCTTATTAGTCTGTTCTAAGGCCCAGATTTTTAATGGTGTGCGTTAACAAAAGCCGCAGTTGTTTCATTGCAATTGCCTTCAAAGGTCCAACTTGGAGCTTCCCTTGATAATTAAAATGAAATCTCTGATATCTACTTGGAAGTTGGAAGGTGTGTTGCCCAAACAATAGGGAAAATGTATTCATGTTCCAACTTCTTCGAAGACTGTATTCTGTTCTTCCATGTGTTGGGAAACGTGATCTAATTTAGTTCCTGAAGGCCTGGGCGATCTAGAAAGCAATACAAGTTCACTTGCATCTTTTCTGACTCTTTTTGGGTTGGCAGTGAATAATGAAAGCCAAATGGCATCAGGACTGGGGTCAATCTATTGTCGAATGTAATATTCTTGAATTGCCTGTAATTGTGGCTGGATGTTTATGGTCAGAAAGACTTACATAACACTTATTAGATTCATCACCCTTGGCAACCTTTCTCAACCTTAGTTCCATCTGTAAAAGGGGGATAAATATACTGACAGCACTAAATTAATATGGATGTTCTAGGATTTGCTCCAAGACTCTGTCCTGATTCTTCCATTTGTCTTAGTCCTTTCTTTCTGTCTCTGTCATATGTATGTATATATGTCATATGTATGTGTTATGTATTTACAAATACATACATATTATATATATATATATTTCCTTTCTTAGTTACTTCATCACCTTCCCATTAATTACCATCTATATCATCCTATAAATCACAGATCAAATTCTATACAGAACTTCAATGTCATATCACCAACTGTTCATTGGAAATTTCAAACTGAATCCTGAAGTCATTTCAAATTCAGTATGTCAATAAATGAACTCATTTTCTTTTCTCCCAAACTTTTCCCAAAGGAACCAACATCCTTCCAGCTCCCCAGGTTCATACCGTCAGTGTTATTCTAGGCTCTTCATTCTCCCTCACTCCACATATCAATTATTTGCCAAATCTTGAAGTTTCTACCTCCACAACATTTTTCCCATCCCACTCATCCAGCTAAGCACTTTAGTCCGAGCCTTCATCACCTCTCACTTAGATTATTGCAAGAGTCTTTTGTTGAAGGTCTCCTGGCCTTAAGACCCTCATCATTTCATTCTGTTTTATTCATGCCTGTCAAAATGAATTTACTGACATATAGATTTAACAACATGACTCCCCTTTTCAATAAACTCCAGACACTTTCTGTTGTCTCCATACAACCTGGCCATAACCCATTTGTCCAGCTTCTTAGACATTATGAACATTCCCCACACTTTTCCATACAGCCACATTGACTTTCTCCTTGTTCCTTATACATGGCATGTCATCTCATGTATCTTGCCTTTTCTATTGACTACCCCATGCTTGGAATGTATTCTCCTCACCTCCACTGGATAGGATTCCTTCAAGACAATGCTTAAATACTATCTTCTATATAGAGAGAATTTCCTAGTGTCCTCATCTGCTAGTGTTCACCAAGAACCTTGTGATTAAATACTTATTAAAATGTAAACCCCTTGAGATAAGTTATTATTTCTGTCATTGCCTTTTATCTCCAATGTCTCACACAGTGTCTGACATACATTATGGGACATAGGGCACTTAAATACATATTGATTGATTGGTAGTTTCTGAAGATCAGTGTGAGACCTTCCTACTCCATTTCATTCCACATCTAATAAAGGACAAAATTCAATGGCACAACTAAGAACATTAATTGGTTAAACAAATAACTTTATTTGTTCCTTGAAATGGAAAGAAACATGTAGCTGATATATCAGGCTTCTACAGAGAAATCAAGAAAGGTTTTTTTTTAAAAAAACAATTTCATTGAGTTCATCATTTCTTACAGCACAGAGGTATTCAATCACAATCATATACCACAACTTGTTCAGGCAAGAGAACATGATATACAATAATAGTAATATTTTTTAAGAATGACTTTGAGCAAATAAGTCATTTTGATTATTATAAATACCCAAATTAAATATAAAGGACATATGAAGATAGACACTATTTTGGGATCTCTTTCAGGTGAAAATCACATTGACATATTTCCTTTTCTATTTTATCATCTGGTTCTAGGATATGAGGGCAGTTTTCCTTTATGATTTCTTGAAAGATGGCAAGGTTCTTATTTTGATAATGGCTTTCAGGTATTCCAATAATTCTTAAATGATCTCTACCTGATCTATTTTCCATGTCAACTGCTCTTCCAATGAGTTATTTCACATTGTCTTCTATTTTTCTTTCTTTTGATTTTTTTTTTATTGTTTCTTGATCCTCATGGGGCCATTAGTTTCCACTTGCCCAATTCTACTTTTTTAAGGAATTCTTTTCTTCAGTTAATTTTTGTACTTTTTTACCCACTTAGTCAATTATGCTTTTTAAGAACTTCTTTTCATTGGATTTTTGTGCCTCTTTTACCATTTGACCTTTTTGTTGTTAATGTATTATTTTATTCAGTATTTTAGTATGCCCTTTACCAAATTTTTGACTCTTTTTTTTCATGATTTTCTTACATCATGGTCATTCCTTTACCCAATTTTTCCTCTACCTATCTTTTTTTAATTTTTAAACACTTTTTGAGCTTTTCCAGAAATTCTTTTGTGGCTTGAGACCAATTAACATTTTTCCTTGAAAAGAAAATCATTTTCTTTGAAAAAAAATTTAATGTATGATTTTTATTACATGAAATTCAAAAGGTTTTACACAAACAAAACTAATGCAGCCAAAATTAAATGGAAGCAGGAAATTTGGTGGGAAATTTTACAGCAAGTTCCGCTGATAAAAGCTTCATTTTTCATATATATACTTGATATATGGGTTTGTATAAATCCATATATATTTTTAAAATTTATAAAAATAAGAGCCTTCCTGAGATAAATGGTCAAAGGACATGAAGAGGCAATTTTTGGAAGAAATCAGAGCTATCAAGCCACATTAAAAATGCTCTAAATCACTATTGATCGGAGAAATGCAAATTCTCCAATGCAGTTGTTTTGACTTTGTTGTCCTCTTCTGAGTTTGTGTTTTGATCTTAGCAGTCACTGAACTAACTTTCTGTGGTCACATTTTGTTGTTGTCATATGCTCATTTTATATCCTATTTCTTGACTTTTAACTTTATTTTAAATTTGGGCTCCATTCCCAGAGTGGAGATGGCTTTGTCTTAGGCTTCAGGCTTTCAGTGCTGCTGTTTTTATAACTAGTTCTAGAGGAATGTAAATTTTCAGTTTTTCCAAGGTGATGTGGTCTAAGGAGATGTCTAGTCACTTCTCTCCTGGACTGTGCCCTGGTCTATGAGTGACCATAAACACTCTTTTCTACCCTGCAACTGTGACCAGTGTCCCCTCTCCCTTGAAGTCATATACTCTAGTGTGCTAGTGCTCTTCCTTGCTTTGGAACTATAACCTGGAATCACTTATGGGCAACGCAACAGAATTCTGTACTCAAAGCCAGCAAAGGATTCCTTAAAATAACTGTCTGACTCCCTTACCATCTGTGGCCTGAGAGCTTTGGAAGCTGCTACTGTCAATTCATCCCCAACTCCTGCTGCTGGCTTGTCCAGGAGCTATCTACACTGGACTGCCCTCCACTGTCAAACCGGGGAGACAGACCTTTCTAGCAGACCCTTTATGTCATCTTGGGCTGGGAAATTGTTTTACCTCATTCTTTTCTTGGTTCTGCCACTCCATAATTGATTTAGAGGCTTTTAAAAGTTGTTTGAAGGAAAACTTGAGAGCCCAAGTGAATCCTTACCTTTACTTTGCCATCTTGGTTCTGCTTTTCATTTCCCCCATTGTGTATTTTGGCATAATTAGTACTTTTCCCCTGGGGCTATTGGAAAATGCCTAAAGTAACACAGTTCAAGTGGCTTACTTGTACCTTCTCAATATGACTGACTTAATGGTGGAGAGAACAGACATTTCATACAGCATCTTTCAACATCTTCAACACTTCATCCCATTTCCCTCCTCCTGTCCTCCATTCCTCCTCCTCTCCTCTTCTAAATCTTCCTCTTCTTCCTTCTCCTGCTTATTCTCCTCCTCCTTCCCCTCCTGCCTCCTTTTCTCCTTCCCTTAACTCCTCCTCGTCCTCGTCCTCGTCCTCGTCCTCGTCCTCGTCCTCGTCCTCCTCCTCCTCCTCCTCCTCCTCGTCCTCCTCCTCCTCCTCCTCCTCCTCCTCCTCCTCCTCCTCCTCCTCTCCTCCTCCTCCTCCTCCTCCTCCTCCTCCTCCTCCTCCTCCTCCTCCTCCTCCTTCTTCTTCTTCTTCTTCTTCTTCTTCTTCTTCCTTCTTCTTCTTCTTCTTCTTCTTCTTCTTCTTCTTCTTCTTCTTCTTCTTCTTCTTCTTCTTCCTATTCTTTGTCTTCACTTTGTCCAGGAGAAAGAATGAACACTAATGATACTGAATGATATTGAATAATAAGACAAGGGTTGGAAGTGCTTTTTCCTCTCTTATCATTCTGATGTCTTCAGCCAAGTCATATAACACTAATGAGCTTCAATTTTTGGATCTATAAGATGAGGTCGGTATTAGTTGTTCAGTTTATCTTACATTTTTATGATGATTAACTTAGATGATAACTGTAAAACTCTTTGTAACAATGGAGTGCTAGGAAGTTATTACTAACATAAGAGGATATATAATAAATACAAATATTTTTGTGACTATTCCATGTGTATCCATGGTCAAAAATATTCTTTAACAATCACTTCTTCCTCCTTAGGCAGGTTGATCCTCAGGAGGCAAACATAGATTTCAGACAGGACAGCCTCTATTAAAATTGGTTTTCAGGTTACAAAGGATGTCTAGTCATATGAAAGGCCCCAGTGATCAGGACCATGTTAAAATATCAATCATGAGATTATTAGGTAAGGTAAATTAACACTGGGTCCAGATGGGTTTGCGTGTTTTCTATGCAGAAATGTTTCAGCAGCCACAAATAATTAGTTATCAAAATAATATCTGTAAAATTTATACAATTTTTCTTCCTTTTCAGTCAGTCTTTTCTAGAAGCATTTCTTTATATTTTTTGGACAGTCTTGTTGAATACAGGGAGAGAGGAATGATAGAGGCAGGAAGAGAAGAGGTAAGAGAGGGATATGAAAAGAAGGGAAAGAGACAGATGTGAGAGAGTCAGGCAGAATGGAAGACTCTTGAGAAAATTTAGTCCAAAGTCTTAATTTTTCACATAAAAGAACAAAGGCCGAAGGAGGGATTGACTTGACCAAAGTCACAACGATACACAGTGGCAGAATCCAGGTTCTCTGTCTGCAAATACAATGCTTTTCAATTGTACCATCATAAGCAGATGGTTAGGCAGCCTTTCTCAGATGCCAGTATTTGAACTTTGGTAATTCAGGGACCTTAGAAATCATATCATTCAAATCCCTTATTTTAAAAAGAGGACATAAGTCTGGGACAGGTAAAATCCCTTCCCAAAACATTAAAGAGTAGAACAATGATCTGATCCTTTGTCCCCCTTCTCCCATTTTGCTTCTACACACCTCCTTCCATCCCTATTATAATAGAACCAGCAGAGAATTCTGTTTTAATATTGGGTATTTTAATATTGGGTAAATTAATGTTTTAATTTTACATGTTCTAATAAAAGAAAGAGACTTAGGAGGAATAAAATTCTGTCTGGCATTTGATAAAAGCAGACATTTTTCCTCATCAAAAACCCAAAAGAGTAGAGTATATATCATGATGAACAAAGTCAATTGTGAAGGATGATATGGAACAGAGAATGCCAGAGGTACACACAGAACTGTGTTTGATCATCTGTTAACTTTTCCCTTCCTTTCTGTTATTACATAGAGCAGCAGGCTATCACAATTAGCCAGACATGCAAAAGATTGTATGAACAAATGAGGGAGTGAATGAATAGGAAATTATTTCATTTTACTGTAGAAAAGGGTTTAACACAATTTAAATAATGATATTTGGATGTAGAAAATGGTCTATAGTATTAAATCAAACAACAGATTTTATTAAGTTTTCTTTAGGCAAAGGGTTATTATTGTTTTGCATTGTATTCTCTATTAGGGCAGATGTCATGAGACATAGTTTTGCCTGATTAATACAATAATATGAAGCATAAATCTACTACTCTACAATTCTATGTTACCTGATTTTAAGCCAGAAGATCTGGGTTCAGATAGGAGCTTTTGCAATTACAAACTGAGTAACCATCAGTAAATTGCTTCACTTCCCTAAGGAATTGGTTTTCCTATTTGTACAATAATGGGCTTGCAGAAAATGATCTGTTACATCCCATTCATCTATAAACCCACAATCCTGCAAATGAATTGGAAAATAAATGGAGAAACAGACTGAAAATGTGAGATTAAGTTATTTTCTAGATCTAAAGTCCCAATCAGTCCCAATAAAGGAACAAAAGAATGATAAAAGCCTACTACTGACTATCTTCTACACACTGTTGCATTTAAAAAAAAAAAAGGTCATAGTCTGTCAATGAGGTTTAAATATTATGGGAAGAGAGAGTAAAATTCCTGCAATTAAAAGGAAACATAAAAAGCATTTTGATTTCAAATAAATTATTACCTTTATTTATGAGATTAGTTTATAAAGATGAATATTTATCATAAAGCTGCCAGAAGGCAACACCTGAGCTAGCTTTTTATGTTTAATTCCCCAGTGCTTCTGAAATAAATGCCTCATCATCTCCTAAAAGCTTCTGAGATCAATTCTTCTTTTCATCTTGTTCACTGGAAATGAAAGAGGGATGGTCGGCAAGCACAGCTTGGCATCTCCTGATGGCCTTTGATCCTTTGTCTTCAGATTTTACTTTGGTCCTGTTTACCACCAAGAATAAACCCACCAGGGTTGATTCCATCTTTGGATTTTGTTTTGATTAAGTATGTAATAAGCAACACACTTTGCATGCAAGAGGACATCAGGCTACCCCCTCTGCTCGGTCCTCCAACCTCAAGCACTCTCAGATTTATAGGGATCTTCAGAGCATCTGGGATCTTGTTGATAGGGGCATTTCCTCAACCAATATAGAACCAAACTCATACAAACCTAATCCTCTGAGATGCTCAGCTATGTCTTTCATTATTCCTTCACAAATAATCCACACCTTTGACGCTAACTTCTAATTCTTTTGTGAATACCACCACACTATTTAGAATGTCTGTCTGTGGGTTCTTATTATGGCACTTTAAGCTGTGTAAAGGACACCTAGGTATGTAGTGGATAGAGTGACAGGTCCAAAGTCAGGAAGACTCCTTTTCCTAAGTTCAAACCTGGCCTCAGATACTCACTAATTATAAGACCCTGGGCAAGTCTCTTAACCCTGGTTGTCTCAGTTTCTTCATCTGTAAAATGGATGAGAAGAAAATGGTAAACCACTCCAGTATATTCAAATGGGGCCATGAAGAGTCAAACATGACTGAAGTGATTGGGTGATTTCTAGGTTCTTTCTTTGATCATGGCTTTCAGGTAGTCCAATAATTTTTAAATTATCTATCCTGGATCTATTTTCCAGGTCAGTGGTTTTTCCCATGAGATATTTCACATTGCCTTCTATTCTTTCATTTGTTTGGATCTGCTTAACAGCATCTTGATTTCTCATAAAGTCATTAGCTTCCATTTGCTCCAGTCTAACTCTGAAGGAATGAATCTCCTCAGTGAACTTTTGAGATTCTTTTTCCATCTGGCAAATTCGACTTTTTAAGGCATTCTTCTCCTAGTTGCCCTTTTGGGCCTCCTTTGCCATTTGAGTTAGTCTATTTTTTAAGGTGTTGTTTTCCTCAGTCAGGCTGTTGACCCTCATTTCATACTTTTCCTGCATCCTTCTCATTTCTCTTTCTATTTTTTCCTCCACTTCTCTTATTTGATTTTTAAAGTCCTTCTTAAGGTCCTCTATGGCCTGCAACCCGCTCATGTTTTCCCCTGTGGCTTTTGGAGCAGGACTTCTGACCTCACAGTCCTTTTCCTGCTCTATGCTCCCAAAATAGGAGTCTAGGGTTGCATTTTTCTGGTTCCTTTGCCTTGGCATGTTGCCACTTAATTACTTGACTTTTGGGCTTGCTGCCACAGAATGGCTTTGCCACCAGATAGGGGAATTTTCGTCCCAACTTCCATTTCTGGTAAGCTAGAAACCCACCCATGACCTCCACCCCAGATCACAATCCAGATCCAGGGAGGTTAAAGCAAGAGCGATTACCCCCCAAGACTGATTGCTGGATCTCCCTACAGTTCGCAGGCCAGGAGCTGGAGCTACCTCTGAAAACTACAAAATGGCATGTCTCCTCAGCAGCTTCTAGCCCTCAGGGAAGGAAGCCGACTCATTCCCCAAATACAGGTCCCAAAGTCCATAGGGCACTAACCTCTCACTTTGTCCTAGGCATGTCTATGTTGATAATTCTGGAATTGCCACAGCTGCTGGTGTTCTGGGGTCCCTCCATCCGGCTGCTGGCCCTGCCGCCCTGGGGCTAAAACCGCGACTCAGGCAAACCTGTGCTCTGCTCCAGGAGCTCGGCTCCCCTGGCTCTGCCTGCTGTGCTGCCAGCTCCCAGACCACTTTGCTGGTCCTTCCTGCAGGGCTGCTGGACTGTCCTCAGCGGGAGGTTAGCTTCTCTGTCTCGTTCTGTGGGTGCTGGGGCTCCAGAAGTTGTTGAGTCCCCTTTTACATAGTTTGGAAGTAATCTGGGGGCAGAGTGGCTTCGACGCGCTGTTTCTACTCTGCCATCTTGGCTCTGCCCCGATTGAAGTGATTGGATAACAAAAAGTGTATAAAGCATTTTACATATGCTATTTTCTTTGACTCACAACAACCTCGACGGTATGTTCTATTATATTATTATCACCATGTTACAAGTAAGGAGATTGGGACTTCAAGGTTTTAAAAGTCCTGCCCAGGGTTACACAGCCAATACATGTCCAAGGAAGTATTCAATTGCAGACCATCCTGACTCTCAGGCCAACCCTGTATTTACTGTGCCTCTGTGTAGGTCAGTCTATGTCCTTTTCAGGGCACACATGGTCTTAGCATGGAATAGATGAAAATAGATATAGAATGTAGACAGAGATGATATAGAATAGATGTAAGCAAAGCTAGATGTGATTATAGGTGGATATATATGGGTGTAGATAAATGTAGAGATGGATAGACAGATAATTATATAGATAGATACATAGATAGATAGACAGACAGGCAGACAGACAGACATAGACATAGGTGTAAGTATGTGGGAAACGAGTGGCACAGCAGATAAAGTAATGGGGCCTAGAGTCAGGAAAACTCATCCTCCTATGTTCAAATCTGGCCTCAGATACTTACCAGATGTGTACCTCTGTATAAATCACTTAACTCTGTCTCAGTTTCCTCACCTGTAAAATTAGCTGGAGAAAGAAATGGCAAACCACGCCAGTATCTTTGCTAAGGAAATCCCAAGTGGGGTCATGAAGAGTCAGAAAAGACTGAAAAACTACTGAACAACAGAAACATAGGTATACATGTAGAGGTTATAGATATACATGCGTATCAATTGTCTATTACACAATATAAATCTTTATTCATAATGCAATGTGACATAAATAAAATATTCCTGTTTCATAATGTACTATAAATAATTATGAAATAGTGGAGAAAAGGATATCATCAAAGAAGTGAATAAGTAAAAAAAGAAGTAGGGGCAGTCAAATGACAGTAATAAGAGACAATTTTTCAATAGCCCTGGTATGCTACTGAAAAAGCAATCAATGCCTTCTGAATTTTGGGGGAATTCTTTTTGGTGACCTTATAAGAAGATACTGATAAATCACAGAGGATGAGGAGTCATAGCATGTTTGGGAACTGCATTATTGGAAGAAATGTCCACATCCATGGCATCATATATCGATGAATATGTTTCAGAATTATTTATATAATTAGATCATGACTACATCCATCTACATGTGACCCTCCATGGAAATCTACCTTTTTGCCTGTCATGATGGGTGACAGTAGATTCTCAAAGGTTATGCCAGAGGAGCACAAATTCTGGGAGATCACATGAAATGAAAGGACTTGAGTTGAGTTCTGACAATGGGTTGCATTTATTGTCCAATGAATACTTTTTTAAAAAGAAGGGAAACTGATCAGCAGCATGTGGTCAGTATGGAACCAGTTCTTCAACCACAATGGTAATCCCTGAAACTGATTAAAAATTTTTTGACATTTTGTTTAAAATAATATCTGAAAAAGGAGAGAATTTCTGCTCCAGCTATACTATATTTTTTATCTTAAAACTTTTGG
The DNA here is from genome assembly GCA_011680675.1 of Gymnobelideus leadbeateri. Lineage (NCBI taxonomy): Eukaryota > Metazoa > Chordata > Mammalia > Diprotodontia > Petauridae > Gymnobelideus > Gymnobelideus leadbeateri. The sequence continues at coordinate 759,295 of WOXC01003744.1, forward strand.
AAAGGGACACTTACTAATTTTGAGTAGGAATACTTGATATATAAACATCCTTCTCAGAAGTCTGTGATGTACTGTCCCTTAATATATACATACATACATACATATATATATATATATATATATATATATATATATATATATATATATATATATATATCTCTGGAGAAAGTGGACTCAAGATTAGATAAAAAATGAATCAATCAGTGAATGAAGAATTTATTAAATACTTACTATGTACAAAGCACTGTGCTAGGCATTGAGGGTACAAATGGAAAAGACAGTCCTCGCCCTTAAGGATCTCACATATGAAGGATTCATCAGCAAGTCAGATGGCAAGGTTCCATGGTCATTAGGAGGCAGAGACAAAGCAGATTGTAAAGTCTTCTTTTCTGTCATATCCATTAATAAAATCCTAAAAATTTCTGATGTTGAATCATTTGACAGAGCCATGTTTGGTGACAAGACCTTTCTTTCCTGGGTCTCCAATAGCTGTAGTTCCATAGGGGTGCTTCCTAGGATAATGGATGAAAGTATTGAATTGGAAACATTGCTATTCCCAAGGGTCTTCGGTTTGGTGTCCTGGTCATCTCCATCAGGATCGAGGGCGGGGGGGGGGGGCGGCGGCTAGTAAAATTATGGTGCTGATTTGTCCAGGTGCTGTAGGTGTTCAGTTTCAATGTTTTGACAAAATAAGGCCCTCAGTAGTCACTGGACATGGGAGGTTTATTTTGTACATACACAAGAAGGCTACATAGCAAAGATGAAGCTATACTTCATTCTTCTGGACATGGCCCCTCTCATTCCCATCTGGAAATGCATCAGCTCCTTTGGATTCAAGTCTAAAAGGCACCAACTATGCCTGGCTGGAACATTTTATGCCCCCATGTCCAGATGTCATATCGGGAAAGCTATGTTATGAGGAGAAAGGTGAGGAAGCTGTATCAGGAAACATTGCTATCACACCTACCTAGCACATGATGCCTTCTGTCTTGTGTTGACTGGGCTGTCTTGCCTGCCCTGTGGTGGCAGCTGGTTGACAGGTGGTCAGGATGGCTGTCCCCTTCTCGACAGGAGTCCCCTCCCTGGATAATAGCTGTGAGGACCAGGCTTGGAGTAGGGCCGGATGCTGCCATTTTCATATCCTGTTTCTGTCTATCTGTCATTGGTACTGGTCAGTTGTTATTGCTGATAGTGATGGGGAAAGTGGATTCTTTCTCCAAAAAGATTCCTGCCTTGATAGTGACAGGGGCTGAACTGGAAGCAGGTCCAATGGTTTGGACAATATTGCTGTTCCTATGATTCTTGGGTTCACATCCTTGGCTATTCCCATCAGGTTCTAAGGAGAGATGATGGTCAAGGAATGGGGTGGTAGCAGTGATGGTTGCCTGGTTATGCTAGTAAAGGTATGTCTTGGGTTCAGATTGGATAGAAGTCCTCTTCTCCTTTTCTTGTATTATGTCTCCTTGCCTATGTGTAACTGTATTCTGGGTCCTAAGGGGTAATGCCCCTGCAGTGACTTAAAGCTGCCTTTCCTTCTTATGTCTATTTTCTTAGATCCTACTCTAACAACAGATATTAGCCCCCACTCTTCTGGAAATAGTGTTATCCCAATCCAGTTAAGGGGGAGTCCAAACCTTCTGATATTTCAAAGCTTCTAAGATTGACCTCTGATCAGGAGGAAGGAAAAAAGTAAAAGGGGCACCAAAAATTCTCCTTTTTCCCCTCAACAGATTCCATTTTGGGAGTCTGACCGGAGCTATTCTGCTATTAGACTGTCCTTCTATTAGAATGCTAGATCCTGAACTGGGTTGCCACTTTCTCCAAGACCCCTGAAGGCATGACTGATTCTGTTTGATCAACCACAGGATACCTCTGGTCTACATCATCTACTTTCATTCACTCCAAATCTAGTTTGCACCTTTTATTGGTTGATTCTTTCATCCAATCAAATATTTCAATTAATTGATTGATTCTGCATCTTAATCAAAGAGATTTTCTCACTTGATAAAAGTATCAGGGCAGTTGAACATCTTGGTAGCTACATTTATGCAGATTAAGGAGCATGGGGACTCCCTTGTATATGTAGATTTTTGGACATCCTGTTGATATGTGGATATATATATACATATGTATGTATGTATGCATATATATAAATGTGTCTTTATCCTATCCCCCTATAATTTTCATTTCATCATGAAGGATGTCATCCCCTATAAAAAATCATGAGCAAATGTTTATCCATTCCCTTTTTCTGTTCTCATTACATATTGCCTTAATGTATGTCTATATATTAATAACTTCGCATCAGTTACTTATTGTACATTTTGGAGCACTTAGTTGGTGGATAGAATGTGGCACTTAAGGCTGGAGAGAAGCCTGAATCAAACCTGGTCTCAGACATTTGCTAGATTGGACTGGGTAAGTCCTATATCCTTCCTCAACTTCAATTGCATCATTTGTAAAATGGAGATAATAGAACCTATAATACAGGGCTGTTATGAACTAAGGTTTATTTAGATACATATTAATTTTTCTGTGTGTTTTTTTCTGTATTTCTCTTTATATATCTCTGTCTCTGTCTCTCTGGTTGTCTCTCTGTCTCTCTCCCCATATAGCTCTGTGCACATGTTTGTGTGTGTGTGTGTGTGTGTGTGTGTGTGTGTGTGTGATCTTGGTTGCACATATATACACATGCATATATATGTTACATATTATATATATATATATATTAATATTAAATGTATTACATATCATATTATATATAGATAGAGACTGACAGAAAGAGAAGTAAAGGAGAAGGGAGGAAGAAGGTTATAATTATTTCCTCCTGAGAATTTTACCATTTTCAGAATTAAGGAAATGAGTTTAGGTTTAGCATTTATTCTAGCAATAGATGCTTTTTAAACCTGACCATGTAGATCCCTAGTAACATTACTTCTGGAATAAGATTTTCCAGGCACAAAATTTGTATTTATTTAATCACAGTTGAGATATATTTCATGTGCCAGTACAAGAATAGCGTCCAAACAAATGTCAGGACCAAAGTCAAACACCAGCTAATGTTAGCATTATCCAAAATGATATGGCTAATGTCAATTTGCAATTTGGGGGGGTGAAGGGGGCCTGCCAAGAACAATCAACCCATTGCGACATTGTTGGAATGGGTAGAATTGTTATCTTTCCAGCTGTTAATGACATTGCTATAGTTAGCTTTGTTTTCTTGGCAGAGGCTTAGCTTCCTGACCTGAAAAGTTTTTCTTTGCTTTATATCATTAGCCACGACAGGATATGATAACCAAGTCAACTCTCAAATATCCACCCTCAGATCTTACTTTCACCTTCTTGTTGGAAAGGCTACATTCTGTTATCTAACTGCTTTGTGGATATTATCACCATCATCACTTTTTCTTAATCTCATGCACAGTCTGATATGTAGTGAGAACTAGAAAGGAAGGCTTGTTTAATCCAAAACATTTTGTTATCCTTTCTCTATAAAGACAGTAAGTTTACAAAGAAAGAGAATCAGTATTTATATACTTGCATTACCATAATGAGAAGTAATATAGTCCATGGAATAGATCAAAGAAAGACATGGTCAATAAACATTTATTGACTTTTTACTATGTGCCAGGCATCGTGCTAAGCTCTGGGGAAACAATTAAAGGCAAAAGACAATCCCTGGCCTCAAAGAGCTTAAAATCTATACCTACTTAGCAGTGGGGAAAGACAAGCAGACAGGTCCATTGATTCTCCTAAGGAAGAGTTTTGTAATCTACTTCCCTGAAGGTTCTGGGAGTTTCTAGGATCTCATACACACGCACATTCAATATAAGCAAAACAAAGCATCTGAATATTTTTCTACTATTTTTAATCAATCCTACCACTACTTAACTTTGATCAAGAAATAACTTAGTTTTTAGCTTTGAAAATAATGCTCTCTACACCCTTGACATTTCATCACTTTTGCTCTGCTAATCTCCATTCCTGAGATGCCTCAAGCAAGAGGATTTTCTGCTTGTGAATTGTCTCTGCCTGTGGGAGAAATTAATGGCTCTGTGTTAATTTGATCCACCATGAATTCATTCTATGTAGCATTCATTGAGCAAAAATTTATTAGGCAGCCATTATGTGCAGGGCATTTTATTAGACACTGGATTAAAAAAAAAGTCACTGCCCTTTTCCTCAAAGAATTTTATTTTATTGTCAGTTTTTGTTAATATCAACTGAAAGGCCAAATCACCATTGCAATTGCATAAAGCACTCTCCACTCTCAATTCCCCAAACTGACCTTGGCTACAACTATCTCACTAGAAAATGTACCTTTATTGTCTTCTCTATGATCTCGGAAGAATGGAATATCTAGGTAAATGAAAGAATAAATGAATTAAAATGACTTATTAAACACATTATATTCTAGGCACTGTGTTAGGAAATGGGAGCATTAATTGCAGGATCTCCTCTGATCTCATTTCTCCAATTAGTTACAGTTGTTCTATCTCATAATACCTGGTGTTGATATAGGCTTTAAAGGTTTCGAAGACCTTTACAAATTGTCTCATTTGATCCTCAGAACAACCATGGAAGGTGGTTACTATTATCATTGAATTTTCTAGAGGAGGAAACTGAGGACAAGGGAGATTAAGAGATTTGCCTGTGGTCACATAATGTGAGACTGTGGTCAGATTTGAACTCTCTTTCCTTCTTTTTGGTACCTGTCCCCAGTTCGGGTTGATGGAGCCAAGAATGTGTTCTGTCTCAAAGTGATGTTGGTATCTTCTACTTGCACTGGAGAAAAGTTTATTGAAAGTAATGAGATAGGGGCGGCTAGGTGGTGCAGTGAGTAAGAGTGCCAGCTCCAGAGTCGGGAGGACCTGGCATTGGTTCCGTCCTCATACTTAACACCCACACAAAAATAACTGGCCATGTAACCTTGGGCAAGTTACTTAACCCCAATTGCTTTAAAAGGAAAAAAAAGAAAATAATGAGATAGAAGTCTCAATAAGGTCAATAGGCAAACTCTAATACCCTACTCCCAATTTGGGAAGGATACAGAAGTTGACATGTGAGATAATATTGCTCAAAACTGTCCATCATAGTTCTTTGTACAATTTTACAAATTAATTAATTTCACCACACAGTGTTGTTTCTGCCAGCAATCTCTCTCCATTTGGCAAGTAAGTCAAAGGTTTGCTCATTAAAACTCTGGGCTCATTTGGCCTCCTTGTTATGGTAATTAATGTATATTGTTTTCATTTCCGGATGAAATTATTATAATAACTGGTGATGTCATTTTTGTTGTCCATTTCTTATTTCTTTTTTTTATTATCAAGGGCTTATTTAAATAATGTGGAATTGAATATTAGTATTGTATGTTATAGTTAGTGGCAATGTCATTTTGGTTGTCCATTTCCCATTTTGAAAAGAAAATCGAGATTCTATTTCAATGATTGTGGGCTAAATTTTTTTAATCCTTTTCTCACTGCTATTCTTTATTCTTGTTTGCTATAAATTCTGGTCATAGCTCTGATGACTCAATGATCTAACTGCATAGACAGCTAACATAAGGATAACTCCCACATCCATAATATGTCTTTTTGTGTATGCTAAAACTCTACTCAGTTTCATTTGTGTGTGTGTGTGTGTGTGTGTGTGTGATGTTATTTGGTGCTCACCATATCTAATGCCTACCAAAGTCTTTTTTTGGAGAAAGTGTTTGTCATGTAGAGGCACAGGGCTTCTTTAAAATCTACAAGTGCTTGCCCTTTCTCTTTTCTTTTGCCTGAATTGTAATTCCCAAATATTTTTCTACATCACCTTTTGTTATCTTTGAACTGAATTCACCAAGTCGCAGAATGTATACTGACGATTTGGAAAGTCTTATCAAAGTCTTCCTAGAACTCTTCTACCAATGTCATGGTCTTTGGCAGCCGATATTGATAAATAAGGTAAGTAAATAAAATATTTATCATTATGACAGCAATTCTGGTGATTAAATGTTCCATGAAATAATATTTATTATTTTAGAGCATATGAGAAAATCTACCCTGACAACTCCCTTCTTTGCCTCTCTGAATGACACCTGGGATTCATCTTTCCATTTAGCTGCTGCTTTCTTCTTCTTCTTCTTCTTCTTCTTCTTCTTCTTCTTCTTCTTCTTCTTCTTCTTCTTCTTCTTCTTCTTCTTCTTCTTCTTCTTCTCCTTCTCCTTCTTCTTCTTCCTCTTCTTCTCCTCATTATTATTATTATTTTAATAGCAAGAAGGTCAAATTGATATTATTTAACTCATCCCTCTATATGTTCATTCATTTGTCTTTGGACAAGGATCTCATATCTATACTACCAATAGTCAAATGAAAATAGATTGTCACACTAAAATCTGTGATGTCTTGGTCTCCTTTCCTTCTTCTCTGCCATCATCACTTTTGAATTTGAAAAGAGATGAACAGAACTGAGGACATTTTTCCCTTTCTTACATGGATTACCACTGACAAAAAAAATGTTCCATTATAGCATGGCCAGCCCATTGGGGATGGGTCTCTCCATGGTGAGCTAGGCTAGTCCTAAGATCACATTCAGAGTTTCCTGCAGATAAAACTTGCTATAAATTGTGCTCCATTTTCACTGTCTTCAAGAATCTAGGACCACTTCTACACCATAACTGGAGTACTCCTGTGAATGAGTGAAATAGCATCAGCATAAATTAAATAGGAAAATAAAACTTCTCAGTGCCTATTGAAATAGTTGGGAAGGAACAATTTAGAATGGGAATTGAATGGATTGTCTGGGAAACAGGAAAAATTAGATGTTCCCTAAAGGAGAAATAGAATGGCAAAGAGTATAAAAATCTGTTCTACCAGACCTGCGCCAGCATCAGCAGCACCCATCAAGAACTCATGATATGAACACCTCTACAATTCCTTGATCTTGCCCACCTACTCTGTGCCACACTCATATAGCATGGTTCAACTCTCTGGTTCCTGTGTACTGTTTTTAATCTACCTGTCCTCTGTGTGATTTCTTTTGAAGCTTCTCATGATGACTACTCCCCTGAAAAAAAAATGGATCCAAGGCCAAGCACAAAGACCACAGGAACTAGCATGTTAATCAGTTCCCTGTGATATTTTCAGGGCCAAATTCTCTTGAATTGGCTATCCCACAACTAGACATTATCTCCATTTATGAATCTCCCTGTAATTAGCATAGTTATTTTCCCAATAGGTGTTGTTTAATTTATAGGCGAATGTGTTGAATGAATACAAATGCCTCCAACTAGAATGAATATTATATTTATAATGGATATATATTATCTTGACATACAATTAATTAATATATACAAGTATATATCTATATAACCTGGAAAACTTTAAAAGGACATATAAATGTTAGCCATTATTATTCAGAGGTAGTATAGAGTCAAAACAGATACGTGCTTTAGAAATAAAGGGTGATACCATAAGAAAATTGGGAGAGCATGGAATACTTTATCTGTTAGATCATATCTATGACTAAGAAAAGACTATATGACAAAAAATAGAGAGAATTATGGAATTCACAATAGATAATTTTATTTATACCAAATTAAAAACTTTTTACAGAAACAAACCAATGCAGCTAAGATTAGAGGAAAGGAAGAAAACTGGGAAGAAAATTACAGCAGACATTTTCTGATTTCTCAAGTATGTAAAGAAATAAATATAAGAATTCTTAATATAAGAAAATAAATATAAGAATTATAAGAATATGTGTCATTCCTCAATTGAAAAATGATCAAAGAATATGAATAGAAAGTTTTCAGAAGAAGAAATAAAAGCTATCTCCAGTCATATGAAAAATGCTTAAATCACTATTGATTAGAAAAGAAGCAAATTAAAACAATTCAGAGGCACCACCTCACACCTATCTGATTGGATAATATGACAGAAAAAGAAAATGACAGGGGGTGGAGCCAAGATGGAGGAGTAGAAACAGCTCCTCCAAGCCACTCTGCCCCCAGATTCCCCTCAAACTATGTAAAAGAGGACTTTGAACAACTTCTGGAGCCCCAGCACCCACAGAATGACACAGAGAAGCTAACCTCCCACTGAGGAGAGCCCAGCAGCCCTGCAGGAAGGACCAGTGCTGAGGTCTGGGACCTGGCATCGCGCAGAGCTCGGGGAGCCGAGCCGAGCCCAGGTCCTCATGAGTTGAGGTTTTAGCCCCAGGGCGGCTGGGCCAGCAGCCGGATGGAGGAACCCCAGAACACCAGGAGCTGTGGCGACTCCAGAATTATCAACATAGACATGCCTAGGAAAAAGTAAGAGGTTAGTGTCCTATGGACTTTGGGACCAGTATTTGGGGAATGCGTCAGCTCCCTCCCCTGGGGGCTAGAAGCTGCTGAGGAGACACACCATTTTATAGTTTTCAGAGGTAGCTCCGGCTCCTGGCCTGCAAATTGTAGGGAGATCCAGCGATCAGTCTTGGGCGATAATCGCTCTTGCTTTAACCTCCCTGGATCTGGATTGTGATCTAGGGTGGAAGTCGTGGGTGGGTCTACAGCTTGCCAGAAACGGAAATTGCCCCCCACACGTTCCAGAAGAAAATTCCTCTATCTGGCCTTAAAGCCATAGTGTGGCAACAAGCCCAAAAGTCAAGCAATTAAGTGGCAACATGCCAAGGCAAAGGAAACAGAAAAATGCAAACCTAGACTCCTATTTTGGGGGCATAGAGAGGGAAAAGGACTGTGAGGTCAGAAGTCCTAATCCAAAAGCCCCAGGGGAAAACATGAGCGGGTTGCAGGCCATAGAGGACCTTAAGAAGGACTTTAAAAATCAAATAAGAGAAGTGGAGGAAAAATTGGAAAGAGAAATGAGAAGGATGCAGGGAAAGTATGAAATGAGGGTCAACAGCCTGACTGAGGAAAACAACACCTTAAAAAATAGACTAACTCAAATGGCAAAGGAGGCCCAAAAGGGCAATGAGGAGAAGAATGCCTTAAAAAGTCGAATTTGCCAGATGGAAAAAGAATCTCAAAAGTTCACTGAGGAGATTCATTCCTTCAGAGTTAGACTGGAGTAAATGGAAGCTAATGACTTTATGAGAAATCAAGATGCTGTTAAGCAGATCCAAGCAAATGAAAGATTAGAAGGCAATGTGAAATATCTCATGGGAAAAACCACTGACCTGGAAAATAGATCCAGGAGAGACAATTTAAAAATTATTGGACTACCTGAAAGCCATGATCAAAGAAAGAACCTAGAAATCACCCTTCAAGAAATTCTCAAGGAAAATTGCCCTGATGTTTTAGATCCAGAGGGCAAAATAGAGGTTGAAAGAATCCACCGATCACCTCCTGAAAAAGATCCCAAAAAGAAAACTCCCAGGAATATTATAACCAGGTTCCAGAATTCCCAGATCAAGGAGAAAATACTACAAGCAGCCAGGAAGAAACAATTTCAGTATTGTGGAAACACAATCAGAATAGCCCAGGACCTAGCAGCTTCTACACTGAGGGACTGAAGGTGATGGAATATGATATTCCAGAGGGCAAAAGAACTGGGAATGAACCCAAGGGTCACCTACCCAGCAAAACTGAGTATTGTTTCAGGGGAAAATATGGTCTTTCAGTGGAATAGAGGACTTTCAAGCATTCTTGAGGAAAAAAACAGAATTGAATAGAAAATTTGACATCCAAAGAGATGCAAGAGATGCCTGAGAAGGTAGTCAGGGAAAAGAAATCAAAAGGAACTTATCAAAGTTGAACTATTTACATTCCTATATGGAAAAGCAATAAGTGTGACTGATGATATCTTTCTCACTATGAAAATAATGGAAGAAGGGTGTGCGGTCATATGAATACATATGTGAATGTGTGTGTATATGGTTACAGTTATACATGGATCGAGGGCATAGGTTGAATTTGTTGGGAAGGGAGAATACTTGAGGGATGAAATTATGAGGAGAGAGAGGAAAGTGCCAAGAGGAGATGGGGGGAGACAGGGAAGGGTAAACTAACCCATGTAGAAGAAGTAAGGGGGAGTGGTTGCAAGGGAGGGGGAGAATAGGAAGGCTAAAAAGGCAAAACCACATTCTCATTGAATTTTTTTCAGGGAGAGAATGACATACATACTAAATGGGATATCTCAACCTGCAGCAGAATAGGGGGAAGGAGGATGAGAGGATGGATGATGGATGGGAGGGCATCCTTGGGGAGAGGGGAGGTTGGAAGTACCCACTATAGAAGAGGGACAGGGTAGAAACAGCATTTCCAATGTGCTCTGCCCCACACAAATTTCAAACAATGTGAAAGGGAGCTCCGAACAACTTCTGGAGCCACAGCACCCAAGGAAATGCACAGAGAAGCTAACCTCCTGCTGAGGACAGCCCAGCAGCCCTGCAGGTAGCAGCCAGTGCAGCGAAATGAGAGCAGGCAGCACAGCGCGCTGGAAACCGACAACGCAGCCCTCAGAGCCAAGCCCAGGTCCACGGTTTTAGCCCCAGGGTGTCCGGGCCTTCAGCCAGCTGGTGGAACCCCAGAACACCAGCAATTGTGGCGATTTCAGAATTATCAGCACAGATATTCCTAGGACAAAGTGAGAGGTTAGTGCCCTATGGACTTTGGGACCAGTATTTGGGGAACACGTGGCTTCCTCCCCTGGGGGCAAAAAGCTGCTGAAGAAATAGCTGCACAGAAGCCGTTTTGCAGTGTCACTAGTGGCTCTAGCTCCTGGTCTTCGAACTGTAGGAATATCCAGCAATCAGTCTGGGGGTTAATCGCTTTTGCTTTAAACTGCCTGGATCTGGATTTTGGTCTGGGGGGGGATGTTTGGGGTGGGTATCCAACTTGCCAGAGGGGGTGGAGGCTTTACAGAGGCCACCCAACTGGCAGAAGTTGTGAAGACCCCATGTTTGGGCAGAAGCTCCCCTGTCTGGTGGCAGAGTCCTACTGTGGCAACAAGCCCAAAAATCAATAATTAAGTGGCAATATGCCTAGGCAAACGAAACAAAATAAACAGAAAAGTTCAACATTGGACTCCTATTTTAGGGGCAAAGAGGCTCAAAGCATGGAGGAGGACTGTGAGGTCAGAACTCCTGCACCAAAAGCCTCAAATGAAAATACAAGCTGGCTACAGGCCATAGAGGACCTTAAGAAGCAGATAAGAGAATTGGGGGAAAATTTGGGAAGAGAAATGAAAAAGATGCAAGAAAAGTATGAAATGACAGTCATCAGCCTGACTGAGGAAAATAACACCTTAAAAAATAGACTAACTCAAATGGCAAAGAGGCTCAGAAAGGTAATGAGGAGAAGAATGCCTTAAAAAGTCGAACTTGCCAGATGGAAAAAGAATCTCAAAAGCTCACTGAGGAGATTCATTCCTTCAGAGTTAGACTGGAGCAAATGGAAGCTAGTGACTTTATGAGAAATCAAGATGCTGTTAAACAGATCCAAACAAATGAAAGAATAGAAGGCAATGTGAAATATCTCATGGGAAAAACCACTGACCTGGAAAATAGATCCAGGAGAGATAATTTAAAAATTATTGGACTACCTGAAAGCCATGATCAAAGAAAGAACCTAGAAATCATCCTTAAAGAAATTCTGAAGGAAAACTGCCCTGATGTTTTAGACCCAGAGGGCAAAATAGAGGTTGAAAGAATCCACAGATCACCTCCTGAAAAAGATCCCCAAAAGAAAACTCCCAGGAATATTATAGCCAGGTTCCAGAATCCCCAGATCAAGGAGAAAATACTACAAGCAGCCAGGAAGAAACAATTGCAATATTGTGGAAACATAATCAGAATGGCACAGGACCTGGCAGCTTCTACATTGAGGGATAGAAGGGCATGGAATATGATATTCCAGAGGGCAAAAGAGCTGGGAATGAACCCAAGGGTCACCTACCCAGCAAAACTGAGTATCTTGTTTCAGGGGAAAATATGGTCATTCAGTGGAATAGAGGACTTTCAAGCATTCTTGGTGAAAAAACCAGAGTTGAATAGAAAATTTGACATTCAGACACAAGAAGCAAAAGATGCTTGAGAAGGCAATCAAGGAAAAGAAATTAAAATGAACTTATCAAAGTTGGACTATTTACAGTCCTACATGGAAAAACAATAACTGTGTTTGATGAAACCTTTCTCATTATGAAAATAATTGAAGAAGGGTACATGGCATATGTTCACAGATATACATGGATAGAGGGTACAGGTTGAATTTGATGGGAAGGGATGGTTATTTTTTTTAGGGCAATTGGGGTTGGGTGACTTGACCAGGTTCACGTGGCTGGGTTTTTGTTTGTGTGTTGGGTGTCTGGGGCCGGATCCGAGCTCCGGTCCTTCTGGCTCTGGGGCTGGCTCTCTGCTCACTGTGCCACCTAGCCACCCCAAGGAAGGGATGATTCTTAAGGGGTGAAGTCAAGAGGTGAGAGAGGAAAGTGGCAAGACGAGATGGAGAGAGACAGGGTAGGGCAAACTATCTCATGTAGAAGAGGCAAGGGGAAGTAGTTGCAGGGGAGGGGAAGAACAGGAAGGCAAAAAGGCAAAAGCATATTCTCATTGAAGTTGGCTCAAGGAGAGAACCACATACATACTAAATGGAATATCTTACCCTCACTCACTCTCCTGAGTAGGGGAAAGGGGGATGAGAGGGGGGATGATGGAGGGGAGGGCATTCTGGGGAGAGGGGAGGTTAGAAGTACCCACTATCAAAGAGGGACAGGATCAAAGTAGGGAATGGACCAGGTGGGAGGTGAGACAGGTGGGAGGGAAATATAAGCAGTCTTTTACAATATATCTACTATGGTAATGTTTTGCATAGATATACATGTACAACACATACTGAATTGCTTATCTTCTCAGAGGGAGTGGATGACAGGGGAGAAAGGGAATGGATCTGAAAATCAAAGTTTTAAAATTAAATGTTTCTTAAGATGTCCAGGCAGTGGGGCTCAGAGATTCACCTTGCCCTAATGGCAAAGTCGAAGGGGGTATGGGAGAAGATATGGGAGAGAGCAGATTAGATGAGGGGATATCTGGTGGGACTGCTATTCTGGGGTGGTGGGTAGGGGAAAAATGGGGGGAAAATGTAACTCATAATCTGGTGGAAATGAATGATGTAAACCAGAAGTTAATAAAGCATTTGATTAATTAATAAAAAAAAGAAGAGGGACAGGATCATGTAGGGAATGGCCAGGTGGGGGGTGGGATGAGTGGGAGGGAATTATAAGCAGCCTTGTACAATATATCTACTATGATAATGTCTTGCATAGCTAGACATGTACAACATATACTGAATTACTTATCTCCCCAGAGGGAATGGGTGACAAGGGAGGAAGGAAATGGATCTGAAATTCGAGGTCTTAACATTAAATGTTTCAGATATATATACATATATATATATATATATATATATATATATATATATATATATATATTATATTATATACTATTATTAATACTCGTTTGCTTATAATTGGGAGATAAGATGTGCAGGCATTGGGACACAAAGATTCACCTTCCTCTAATGGAAAAGTCGAAGCGTGTATGGGAGAAGGTACGGGAGAGAGCAGACTGGAGGAAGCGATATCTTGTGGGACTTCTATTCTGGGAGGTTGGGTAGGGGAGTAACAGGGGGAAAATGATTGTAACTCAAAATCTGGCGGAAATGAATGATGTAAAACAGAAGTAAATAAAGCATTTGTTTTTTTTAAAAAAGAAAATGACAAATGTTGAAACGGATTTGGAAAATCAGGGCACTAATCCACTCTTGGTGGAGTTGTGAACTGAACCAATCACTTTGGAGAGCAATTTGAAACTATGCCCAAAGGGCTATAAAACTGTGCATAACCTTTAACCCAGTAGTACCTCTACTAGTCTATACTATAAAGGGTTCAAAGAAAAGAGAAAAGGTTCTATTTGTATAAAAATATTTATAGAAGCTCTTTCTGAAAGTGGTGACAAAGAATTGGAAATTGAAGGGATGCCTGTCAATTGTGGAGTGGCTGAACAAGATGTGGTATATGATTGTGATGGAATTACTATTAATTACTATAAAAAATACACTATTACAGTATAAGAAATGATGAATAAGATGGTTCCAGAAAAACCTTGGAAGACATATGACCTAATGCAAAGTGATGGGAGCAAAACCGGGGGGACATTGTATGCAATAACAGCAGTACTGTTTGATGAGCAGCTATAAATGGCTTAGCTAGTCTCAGTAATTCAGTGTTACAAGACAGTTCTAAAATACTTATGGTGAAAAATGCTATCTACGTCCATAGAAAGAATTGATGGAGTCTGAAGGGAAATTGAAGTATGATTTTTTTAAAAAACAACGTTATTCTGTTTCTGCTTTTGGCTTGGGTGTTTTTTAGTCTGTCTTCTCTTTTGCAGCATGGCTAGTATGAAAATACTTTCATAACTTAATATACATAATCTATATCAAAGTGTTTGCCTTCTCAAGGGGGTGGGAGAGGAGGAAGAGACAGAATTTGGAACTCAAAAAATATTTTTAAAGGAATGCTATAATAATTTAAATGATTTTTATCCTGTGAAAAAATAAAACAAAAAATGTTCTATTTTTAATAGAAGAAGCAGCATAAAGGAATGCAGTTAATGAACCTGACTTAAACATTTGACTTTGGGCAACTGACTCAATCTCTGTGCTTCAGTTTCCTCATTTGTAAAAGACAGATGCTGAGCTTGATGGCATCTAAAGATGTTTCCAGTTCTAACTAACCACATGGCAGGGTGGATAGTGTAATGGACCCAAAATCAAGAGGACCTCTTCCCTGAGATACTATGTGACATTAGGCAAGTCACTTTATCTGCCTCAGTTCCCTCAACTGTTAAGTGAGGTAATTTTAGCACTTACCTCCCAAGATTTTTATAAGAATTAAATGAGTTAATTTTTTAAAGTATTTTCCACATCTCAAAATAGTATAGAACTGCTCATTGTTGTTATTAGCTATTAAATCTATCATCCTGTGACTTTTGAAGCCTGATTTTTTAAGAATATTACTAGATACCTCCACCCTTTCTCCTGTGGCCCTTACATTGGTAACAACCTGTAGCAGCAAGCACCCTAGCATACCCAGGGTGACTGCCAACACAGGTTCTTAGATCTGCTTTTCTAAAGGAAAGCAACTCAAAATGGGTTAACAATCTAACTTTAATCAAACATATGTCATTTACCTAGTTTAGGGGGAAAAGTCAGCACCCTGAACTTCAGAGAATATAAACAAGTTACAAGCAGAATTTACAAGCAGACAAACAGATCAGCAGACAGGTTTCCCGCTATCTGATCATCACATCACATCCATACCTAGTCAGCTACCAGAGAGGGAAGCACCAACATCTGGATTTTCAAAGCCCAGGGGCTCAACTGCTGCCCAGAGCTTCATCTGGTCAAATCACACAACTCTTCTCAATACAAGCCTCAAAACAAAACCTCACATCAGGGTATGTATAGCCTTCTCCTGGATCAGAGAATGTTACAGCCCTCTTGACCCATTGCCCAATCACAAAGCAACAAAATATGGACATTCCTTAAAAACAAGCTTCCCACCACAAGTTCCATGTGACCACATTCAGCCTATTAGGGGGCAGAGTATATTTTCAAATCAAAGAAAGTTCTTGGAGTCACTTGAGCTTATTAAAGGGCCTAGGGGCAGGGAAAATCTTAGATTCCAATTCCCATAACACAGCCATAGCAATCATATTTATGATGTGTATATAGACCATGTGTATTTATTGGTCTATATACACATTTATGATGTGTATATAGACCATGAAGTAGTTTTACTCCTTTTATCAAGTATTATGATAGATTATGAAGATTATAGAAATATATTAGCTATTTAAATTACTCTATTTTTGCAAAGCTTATATGATAATTCAATTTGTATCATCAAACTTGAAAATGACTTAAAAATTCCAATCTAAGTATGTCCATTTGCTCTTTTCTAAATAATTAAAGACACTTATTAATACCATCTCTTTTGTTGTTAGGCAGCATATCTAAAATTTGTTGTGATGTAGATTGTTTTTTTGAGGGCTAAAAAAAACCCTGAAAATTTGCTGATACTATTGTCTTGATTGATGTCTTTGCTGATTCCCTACTATTTTCCAAATCTCTTTCAATATCATCAGAAAATGGGGATATTTATCTCCTCTTATATCTCTATGTCTTCTCTTATTGTTATTGGTAACACTTTTAGAACTATAAGAAATAATAGAGGGGCGGCTAGGTGGCGCAGTGAGTAGAGCGCCGGCCCTGGAGTCAGAAGGACCTGAGTTCGGATCCGGCCTCAGACACTTAACCCACACAAACAAAAACCTAGCCGTGTGACCTTGGGCAAGTTACTTAACTTAATTGCCCTAAGGGGCGGCTAGGTGGCGCAGTGAGTAAGAGCGCTGGCCTCGGAGTTGGGATGACCGAGATCAAATCAGCTAAAATGATCACTACATAAATATTTAGCTGTGTAACCTTGAGCAAGTTACTTAACCCCAATTGCTTAAAAAAAAAAAAGAAAAGAAATAATAGAATGATTATAGATTGCTATTGCCTTCAGGTTTTCCAGGTTTTCCCTCTTCAGGTTCAAGTAATTGATCCATTCCCAGTCTCTTTCAATCTGATTTGTGGTTAGGTATAAAATGATTTCATACCATTTCCCTGAAAATGTTATTGACAAAAAAAAAAAAAAACAAGAAAGAAAAAACGAAATGAAAAAAAAAAAACCTTCAGGTTTTTTCTAAAATGATTAATATCTCTTCCTAGTCTTACTATATGTAATAAAACATGTCTAATTGTAGGCCATTTTGTGTGCATTTCTGGTTTGCCTACTTCCCTGGCTCCCACCATCTGTGCTGAAGCATTCCAGCACATGTTGGTATTTCTGATTTGTTATGTTACCGCCCTGGTGAAATAATAGAATATGAAGATAGATCACTCTCTTGTCTTCCACATCAGAGTAAGCATCATGACAGTGCCAAATCGCACCAGTACACCAACATATGGCACTCTGTCGATTTTTTGTAAAGCAGACTACGTGGTTTCATTGATGTCATGAACTCAGTGAGGAATTTCTTCTACCAACGTAGATTTATACTTCCTCTACAACTTATAGTTTTAGAGAAAGTTGCCTTGGGCACTGAGAAGTTAAGTTGACTTACCTCACACAACCACTATGGAAAAGAGGTGAGAATGGAACCCAGGTATTCTTGACCCTCAGGCTTACACTCTGTCCACTAAACTATACTCCTTCCCCTTTCCCCACTGCCCCACAGTGTATCTTAGATTCAGAGGAGCAGTTTCATCACACTGACTGAGTTGCAGATCCAATCATTGACATCATTAGAATTCAATTGCCTTTGGGGCACCTAGGTGGTGCAGGGAATAGAGCACCTACCCTGGAGTCAGGAGGACCTGAGTTCAAATTTGGCCTCAGACACTTAACACAGAAACTAGTCATGTGACCTTGGGCAGGTCACTTAACCCCAATTGCCCACCAAAAAAAAAGCAAAAAAAAAAAAAAAAAAGAATTCAATTCCCTAATGTTTCAGGGTATCCACCAGCCCTTTCACAGCTACAAAACTGATCTCAAGGAAAATGACATCCCTATTGAACTTCCCCTGGCTGGCATTCCTGTAGTTTGCCATTGCCTCATCCTCTCTATTTCATAACATTACATAAATGCTTCCTTGGGCTTTAGACTTTGAGCAATTTTGTTGTAATTCTTATTATAGTTAATTTAAATCCTCTTACCTCTGAAAGACACTTCAGCATCTACATTATTGCCCAATAACAATCTCTTTCTATTTATAGCCTTTAGACACCTTTCATAGATGAAAGACAAATTAATTGCAGTAGTTAAT
>WOXC01003745.1:0-140073 GCA_011680675.1 Gymnobelideus leadbeateri
ATTATAGTTGGTATTTGTGTTGATCAAAGTTCTTAAGTCTTTCCAAATTGTTTATTTTTACAATGTTGTTTTTGTACAAAATGGTATTCTGGGTTCTGCACTTCACTGTGAATCAGTTCTTATGAATCTTCCTAGGTTTCTCTAAAACTATCCCCTGCATTGTTTATTACAGCACAATGGTATTCCATCACTCTCAAAGACCATAACTTATTCAGCCATTGTCTAATGAATGTGCTTGCCTTCCAGTTCTTTGTCATTACAGAAAGAGCTAATATATATATATATTTATATGTAGGTCCTTTTCCTCTTTCTTTGATATCTGGGGTACAGACCTAGGAACAGAATTGTGTCACAGTTTAATAGCTTTTTAGGTATAGTTAAAAATGTTTTCCAGAATTGCTAGATTTGTTCACAGTTCTTCCAAAAGCATGAATGTACCTATTTTTTTCTTCAGCTCTTCTAGCATTTGTCATTTTCCTTTTTTTTGGGGGGGGGGGTCAACTTTGCCAATCTGATGGGAATGAAGTGGTATTTTAGAGTTTTTTAATCTGTGTTTCTGTTAGTTATTTAGAGTACTTTTTCATATGCCTATTGATAGCTTGGATTTCTGTCTCTGAAAACTCTATTGATATCTTTTGACCATTTACCAGTTGAGAATGGTTCTGATTCTTATAAATTTGAATCAGTTCCCTATACATTTTAGAAATGGGATGTATATCAGAGAAAACTGCTGAAAGGGTTCCCCCACCCAATTTCCTGTTTTTCTTAATTTTAATTGAATTGGTTTTGCTTGTACCCAAACTTTGTTGTTGTTTTTCAATGGCTTTGCAATGAAGATAGTGAGTTTTTTAATTTTAATTTTATTTTTTATTACTGAAATTTAAATACACAATAAGAGGGGGGCGGAGCCAAGATGGTGGAGTAGAAACAGCTCCTCTAAGCCTCTCTGCCCCCAGATTCCCCACAAACTATGTAAAAAAGGACTCTGAACAACTTCTGGAGCCCCAGCACCCACAGAACGACACAGAGAAGCTAACCTCCCGCTGAGGACAGCCCAGCAGCCCTGCAGGAAGGACATGCAGTTTGTGAGGGTGAACGCGCAGGCAGACCCAGCAGCAGGTCAGCAGATCCTGAGGTTTGCACCAGGGCGGCAGGGCAAGGCCAGAATGCAGAACTGCAGGAGCCCAGATTCAACATAGACATGCCTAGGACAAAGTAAGAGGTTAGTGCCTATGGACTTTGGGACCTGTATTTGGGGAATGCGTCAGCTCCCTCCCCTGGGGGCTAGAAGCCGCTGAGGAGATACGCCATTTTGTAGTTTTCAGAGGCAGTTCCGGCTCCCAGCCTACAAATTTGTGGGGAGATCCAGCGATCAGTCTTGGGGGGTAATCGCTCTTGCTTTAACCTCCCTGGATCTGGATTGTGATCTAGGGTGGAAGTTGTGGGTGGGTTTACAGCTTGCCAGAAACGGAAGTTGCCCCCCACACGTTCGGGACGAAAATTCCTCTAGCTGGCCTTAAAGCCATAGTGTGGCAACAAGCCCAAAAGTCAAGTAATTAAGTGGCAACATGCCAAGGCAAAGGAAACAGAAAAATGCAACCCTAGACTCCTATTTTGGGGGCATAGAGCGGGAAAAGGACTGTGAGGTCAGAAGTCCTGCTCCAAAAGCCCCAGGGGAAAACATGAGCGGGTTGCAGGCCATAGAGGACCTTAAGAAGGACTTTAAAAATCAAATAAGAGAAGTGGAGGAAAAATTAGAAAGAGAAATGAGAAGGATTCAGGAAAAGTATGAAATGAGGGTCAACAGCCTGACTGAGGAAAACAACACCTTAAAAAATAGACTAACTCAAATGGCAAAGGAGGCCCAAAAGGGCAATGAGGAGAAGAATGCCTTAAAAAGTCGAATTTGCCAGATGGAAAAAGAATATCAAAAGTTCACTGAGGAGATTCATTCTTTCAGAGTTAGACTGGAGCAAATGGAAGCTAGTGACTTTATGAGAAATCAAGATGCTGTTAAGCAGATCCAAACAAATGAAAGATTAGAAGGCAATGTGAAATATCTCATGGGAAAAACCACTGACCTGGAGAATAGATCCAGGAGAGACAATTTAAAAATTATTGGACTACCTGAAAGCCATGATCAAGGAAAGAACCTAAATACACAATAAGAAAAGAAAAAGACACATTATAAAATTAAACATTGAAGCTTAAGTACATAATAAAAAGACAAGAAAGCATGTCATGTGCACAGCAGAATGTAAGAGAGGATTAAAAATACATAGCAAAAAATTTCCATTTCAAGAAAGTTTATATAGTAAGTACTATCCATTATATTGAGAGCTGTTAGTCTGTCTTTGCTTCCTTGTTAATTTTCTTTTGCTCTTTGCACCTTTTATTCTGTTCTTTTTTCTCCCTTCCTCCTCCACCCCCAGAAAGCTACAATTAAGCATAGATATTTTTATATATGGATATAGATATATAGACATGCTTATACGCACACACACATATGTATACTTTACCTGACAAATTCTACTTCTCATCTTTGTTTTTATGTTTGTGCCTATCTCTTATTTCTTATCCCTCCTAACTCCTCTACTTTACTTCTATCCTCTACCTTGCCCTTCTATTACTTAACCTAGCTCCCTCCAAGGATTCCTCCCTTATCCTCCCATTTCCTTAAATCTAAACACTCGTCTATATGCCCCTTTGACCTATTCCTTTAGCCTCCCTTCTAAAGATCCCTCCCTTGTTCCCCCATTGCCATTAATCTAAACCGGCTTCTTAATCTATTCCCTCACTTTCCTCATTAGAGCTCCTTCTTTTATCCTCTTTCCCCTGCTTATCCCCTTAGTGTTTTATTTCTTTCTGAATTTAGAAGTCTTTTCTACTTTTCTGGATATGTATGTATTGTTCCCTCATAAACCCATTCCCAATGAAAATAGTTTTCAGAACTAATAGCCCTGCACCCCCATCTAGTTCCTCTGTGTTGGTTCTTCCTCTCATACTTTATTTGTATAAAATAATTACTTTTTAGCTGTTCTTAAATGGTTTTACTTTTTAGAGTCATATCATGCTCAGCTCTACCCTAATCTTTCTTACAGACTACCAAATTACTAATAACAATCTTAGCCATATGTTTTACATTTTACATACATAAATGGTAAATAATATGTCCTTAAAGAGTCCCATGTAATTAGTCTTTGGTGTGTACCTTATATTTCTCTTGGCTCTTGTATGTCAGATCATCTATTTAGTTCACATTTTTTAAACAAAGTCCTGCAAGTCTGACAGTTCATTAAATGTCTATGTTTTTCCATTCAGGATTATGCTTACCTTTGCTGGGTATGATATTTTTGACTGGAACCCCAGTTCCTTTGCTCTTCAATATATAATGTTCCAATACCAATGGTTTTTTAATGTCACCACTGGTAGGTCTTGTATGATTCCAATTGTGGTGCTGTCATATTGAAATTTTTTTTCTTGTTGCTCATATGAGCTGGGGTTTTTAGAGTTTGACTATAATATTCCTATGGGTTTTCCTTATAGGATTTCTTTTAGTGGTGATTGGTGGATTTTTTTCTATTTCTACTTTCCCCTCTTATGCTACTGCTTCAGGACAACTTTCTTTAATTATTTCTTGTATTATTATATCAATATTTTTTTTGATCATAGCTTTCAGATAGTCTATTCTTATGTTTTCTTGATCTGATCTTCAGATTAGTTGTTCTTCTTATGATATTTACATTCTTTTCTATTTTTTCATTTTTGTATCTTTTGTTTCATTATTTCTTGATCTCTTCTACTTTGCTTGCTTCCCCTTGCCCAATTCTAATTCACAAGGAGTCATTTTATTCCTTAACATTGTAGATCCTCTTTTCTAATTGGTTGACTTTCTTTTTATAATCTTGTTTTTCTTGGAATGTCCTTTTTTTGGTTTTTAAGTTTTTCCTCAATTCCTCTCAATTGATTTTTGAAGTCTTTTTAAAGTTTTTCTATGAATTCTTTTTGAGGGTGACAATTGGCATTACTCTTTGGGGCAGAAGAAGGTTTCTTTGCTTTAGTATCCTCCTCTAAAGACTAACCCTGGTCTTTTCCATTCCAAAGTAACTTTCTATGGTTGAATTTTTTGTCCTCCTATGCATTAAAATTTTTTGTAGTAGCTTAGTTTTATAATCACCTCTAGTCCTGGGGTGTGGAAGATGGTGCATCTGGCCTTAGACCCTGCTTCAGTTCTCCTCTCTGGAAATGGAACCAAGATGTCCAGCCTCCAATAAGTGCCCACAGCCAGTGATGCACAAAAGAGGTATGTGCTGGTTCCTCCTCACTCTTCCACCCCCTGCCCCCCCACCCCCTGTGTCTTCACAGCACAGCTGTGTCTGTCATTTCTTGTCAGCAGAGATTTCCTTGATCTTTCCTGGTTCAGATGCCCAACACCCCTCATTGTTCTGAGGGTAAAAATTCCTGCAGCTGGGGCAGAGGCAACCTCCCAACCCAGATAATCCCAGGGCTTGCAGCTTGTTGTTTAAGCAGACCTGGGACCCAGCCTGAGGTGTTTACTCTTCACAGGGACCAAACTTTATCCTGGGACTTTTCTTCACATCTTCTTTTATTGTCCCAGGAGGACTTCTGTTCTGCTCCTACTCAGTTATTTTTACTGCTCAGTATTCTCCCCGAGGCACTATTTAACCTCTTTTGTGGGGAAAAATCTTGAAAGCTTGGGATTTTCTGACCTACTCCACTATTGTCCTTGAATCCTCTCCCTGTACACAATCTTTTAAATTTCATGTGATCATAATTGTCCCTTTTACCTCTCTGAATCCCTCTATCCAGTTTTTGGTCATGAACTCTTTGTCCATAGATTTGACAGGCATTATCTTCCATGCTACTCTAATTTGTTTATGATATTACCCTTTATGTCTATATCATGTGTCCATGAGGAACTTATTTTAGTATATTATATGAGATGTTGGTCTATATCATCTATCTTTTATACTGCTTTCTAGTTTTCTCAATAGTTTTGTCTAGGATTGTTAGATTTATCAAACACTAGACTACTGGACTCATTTGCTTCTGTACATTATGTAACTAATCTATTCCACTGATCAACCTGTTTCTTACCTCGTACTACATTTTCTTATTATTAAGGTTTTGCAGTATAGTTTGAGATTTGGTACTCCTAGGCTTCTTTCCTTCCTATATTTCTCATTCATTCTCTGATATTTTTGACCTTTTGTTACTCCAGATGATTTTTGTTGTTATTATTATTATTATTGGTTCTATAAAGTAATCCTTTAGTAGTTTGATTGGCATGGCATTAAATGAGTAAATTAATTGAGATAGTATTGTCATTTTTGTTACATTGGCTCAGCCTACCCACAAGCAATTTCTCCAAATTATTTATTTCTCTTTTTGTGTAAAGAGTGTTTTATATTTGTGCTCATGTATTTCCTGTGTGTCTTAGCAAGTAGACTCCCAAGTAGTTTAACCTTTTTATGGTTATTTTAAGTGCAGGTTTTCTTTCTATTTTTTTCCTATTGGATTATGTTGGTAATATATAGAAATATTGATGATTTGGGGGTTTATTTTATATTCTGTAACTTTGCTGAAGTTGTTCATTGTTTCAATTTTTTTTGTTGACTCTCTAGGGTTCTCTAAGAGAACTATGATTTCATCTTCTAAAAACTAATGGTTTTGTTTATCTTTTTATTTAATCTCTCAATTTATTTTTATTTTGTTGCTATAGGTAGCTTTGCTAGTATTATATTGTATAGTATAATAATGGTGATAATAAATATGCTAATTTCATCTCTGATCTTAAGACCTCTTGTATATGCTCATTACAGATAATGGTGTTTCTTGATTTTAAATAGATTTTGTTTATCATATTAAGACAAGTTCCATTTATTTCTATGGCTTCTAGTTTGTGTGTGTGTGTGTGTGTGTGTGTGTGTGTGTGTGTGTGTGTGTGTTTTAAATCTGGTCCTTTTCATCTCCTGGGGCATCTGGTACACTGTACTGTATGCTCCTGACCAGACGCCATCTTGAGTGTTCCTTATCAAACCCCTCTGCCTGTGTCCTTTTGCCAATCTGGGCTGGAAACAAATTACTCACTGATTTTGTTTTTTAATTTCCACGTGAGGATTTGGTCTGGCATATTTTCCAGATTTTTGTGGAAGAAGTATAGTAAGAAAGCCACGCTTTTCTTTCTCTCTCATCTTATCTGCTCTGTCTCCCAGGATTGAATTTTTGAAGCAGTATATGAAGGAATAATTACCAATTTTAAGATTGCCATTTTTGTGGCACAAATTACCTTTCAACCCTCTTTGTCGCCATTACAAAGGAAAGATGGCCAAATAGAGTGCACTATGGGTCAAGAGTTTTTCTGGATGATTTTAGAATTCTTCTATTTTACAGTCTAAATCTTTTCAAATACTTATGCACAACTCTTTCATCTTAGGCAGATCATAAGGTCATAAAATTTAATAGTATTATGCACATAAAGCCATGAAGATTGGGGAAGGTTTCAAGAATGGGGGTGGCAAGAGAAAAGTAATTGCTTTTTACTATTTCTTTATGGATACTGATCACATGCCAGCTTTGTGTATGTGTCTACTCTACTTGATTCATTAAATATGGCACACTAGATTATTTTTTTGAGATCAAATCAAATCTGTTTGGTCTAAGAAACATTCCTAATGTTTTATATAGGACAGTTCCCTAAATTATTACCATTAGTGGTAACAAACCACAGATTATATGATTAGCAGGCTCATTTTCTTATGGAAAGGCTAACAATATGCATAATCACTGATAATTTACTCCTCCAGTTTTCACAATCCAGGATCTACCTAAATTTGGTCCCATGGTAGTGACTGCAGACCAGTTCTTCACTGACCTCAGTGGAAGTATTGCTAGAAAGATTTTCCTCATATTAAATGGAAATTTCCTTCCTCATATCTATTGCCAGCTGGGTTTTTGTTCTTCCAGTAGTGTTAAGCAAAATATGCCTAATTCTACTTTTATATGTAATCCTTAAAATATTTTGAGGTAGTAATAATTTATTATATGCATCTCTTTTCCAAGCTAAACATACCCAATTCCCTGAGTCAATATTCTTATGCTAAAGCTATGTATGTGTTCTATGTTCAATGGCGTGTGAGCTCCTTGGGGACAGGAATCCTTTTCTTTGGCCCTGTGTACTCAGAACAAGGGACAGAGACATTCAGATCCATCCCCTTTCCCCTAATATTTATACCAGAGCAGGGAACAGTGTTTATCTGATGCACATCACATTTTGGCTGAAATGGCATTTCTCAGATGTGCTGAGTTTGTTGAAAAGCACAGGCCTCCTAAGCAAGGGTGAGTAGCAGATGCTGCTTGCTGATTTTTTTCCTTTCTCCTAGAGAACCTGGATTACATCTCATTATAGAACAGCTTGTTGCTATTCTGTTAAATCCTCACTATTGGCCTTTTTTTTTTGGAAGCTAAATCATACTCACACCTATATAAGATGAGGCATTTAAAACAAATTTAGCTCTATTCTTAGTGGCAAAATCTCATTTAATTATCTTGGAATATAAAAAAGGGATCTTCCTCCAGCTATATAAAGTTCAATGTTATGTTGATAGTGTTCCTATTAATGGTTATTAAGTAAAAGGGATAACTCACTTCTAGTCTTTGTCCTGATCTTCCACTCACATTCCCTAGGATTTTCCCTCTTCTACTATACTTCGAACTACACATGATTTTAGATCTGACCAATTGAAAACAAGTGAATAAAGGTCAGACTTAAGCTAGGTTTCTGAAAGGGTTTGCCATGCCAGTCACTTTACTTGCTGTTATTGTGTTATGGGAAACTTCATGGCATGGTCTAGTTTTTTTTTTTACAATTGGCCCAGGAAGCTCTAGGAAAGAATGATACTCAATGATGCCCAGCTACTCCTGGGGGACTGGGGGAACCTGTTGAGTTTTTCTTTCTTTTTTTTTTTGCAGGGGGGAGGCAGGGCAATTGGGGTTAAGTGACTTGCCCAACGTCACATGGCTAGTAAGTGTTAAATGTCTGAGGTCAGATTTGAACTCAGGTCCTCCTGACTCCAGGGCTGGTGCTCTATTCACTGCACCACCTAACTGCCCCTTGAGTTTTTCTTGAGGGGGGAATTTACACACAGTTTTAATTCCTTTGATGGTCAACCAATTCCTTTGTCTGAGGACAATGGGGCTTACTTAGTCTGTCACTGTCAGTTCTGCCTATTTGGAAAAGAGGGAACAATGATGGCATGACTTTGCTGTCATCTTTATCATGATTGCCTTTTCTAGTTGTGGGTGTTTGGAAACTCATTGGCAAGAATGCAGCTTGTGTTACTGTGATTAGCCAAATGTTTGATTTACTCTCTTCATCTGTCTCTTGTGTCAAATTAGATATCTAGTTCATAAACTATACCTGCAAGATTAGTGAGGCTTCATGTTGGTCTATTTCATTTGTCACTTTTTTGACCCCTTGAGCTTCTCTACATTATATAAAGTGCATTTCTTTTGAATTGTCTGGCTTTCTCTGTCCTTCATCTCTCACATTGGAATTCCAGTAGCATTCAGGTGATTTCTTAGAATCACTCTCCACAGCATGAGTATCATTAAGAAGGAGCCATTTCCCAAATCTTGAATTATTTTTTAAAAGAAGTTACAATCCATTAGACTTGTTCCCTTTAATTGTATAGGCTCCAAGCCATTAAAGTATTAATGTCTGCAATGGAAAGTGTTCTGTGGGTTTTGCCAACATGGACCTTTGGTTGTTAGATGATTGAGTAGCAGGACTGTTAAGTAACTTATTTTTCAAGGTTAAAAACTAACTTTTGAGTTCCTTTGGTGTTTGGTGAGAGGTTTATTCTTATTGATGGTCCACAGACACCCATTTCCTGCTTCTTCACAGCCATCCATCTAGTTCCATCCCTCTGATGTTCCTACCCAATTTTCCTGTACCTCTTGTCATGCCCTCTGGATTGTCCTTTCTGATGTTAACTGCCCTTCTTTTTAAACCTGTCTCCTCTTCTTGGGATCACTTCCTATTATGTATTTTATGTTATTACTTTAAAATATTATTTATATTAAAATATATGTTTATTCATATTATATATATTTCATTTACTTTTATGTGCGTATTTTGCTTTTCCCCATAAAATAATTCCCCACTTTTTGTTGATGAAAGAGACTTTCATTTTGTCTTTGTAATCCTAATATCCTGAATGGTTCTTGGCACATGGGAGGGACTTTAAAATGCTTGATGGGGGCATCTAGGTGGCACAGTGAATCAAGCACTGACCCTGGAATCAGGAGGACTTGAGTTCAAAGTTATTTTAGACACTTAACACTTAGTAGCTGTGTGATCTTAACCCCAATTGCCCTGCCTTCTCCCCCCCCCAAAAAAAAAGACAAAAAAAATAAGATGCTTGATGAATTGAACTGAGCTGGGAAGTAACATGGTACAGTGAAATCAAGGTAACTGGCTTCAAATTCTAGCTTTTCCGTTTACTGTGTGTGTGTATACTTCAGGTGAGTCTGTTTGTTTGCCTCCAATTCACTTCTCTGCACCTCAGTTTCCTCATATGTAAGATGAGAGGGCTGGGGCTTGATGACCTCTGAGGTTCCTTTAGCTAGGAATATAAGTTTTTGCTATACAATGATATCTTAATTAAGTCTTTGGAACAACCAATTGCTTTGACCACAGCTACTTTTTATAGTCCGGAGGGGAGCCAGCATTCACAGCTGTGGAAACTGAGATGCACTCACAGATTTAACACCACTTTGGATGTTCCCTCTTTACAGTGATTTCCTAATTTCTATCACCTTCTTTTGCTTCACTTCGATCCCATGTGTTTCCTGACTGGTTCTATACATTTGCCATCTGGTCAAAGATTGAAGTTTCTGTGATACCAAACAAAGTTTCTTTCCATTTTTGTGCTCTGGCATCACCACCCGGTATAGCGATTTTCTTTGATTTCCCTTTACATTGCCCTTCAAAGACTTCCAGTCCTGGGGATGATTTCTTTTGGCTACTCTGATATCTAATAACTTTGTCCCTTCATTTCTCCTTTAATTAATTCTAAAGCATAGCAGTGGGATTTGCCTTATGAAAGTGCCCTGGTCAGTCGTTTTTAATTTTCCTGTCTCTCTTGCCCTAGAAGAAGCAGCATGGCTGTCATTTCAGTATAACCTCCATTAGCCTTCCTTGGTTTAACAGAGCACTGAGTAAATTGAAAGGATCAGGTCAAAGATTAGAACACAAATGGAGAGTTTCCCACCTCTGTTTCCTTACTCCCAAGGATGCAGCATTTTTCACACCCCTGGGAACCTGTTTTTGACACTTAAGGCAACTTACTTTTCAGGTGTCAAGAAAAATAACCAATTGATTGAGCTTTTTTTCATCTTTATCCCCTTTCTCATGACTCACCAGTCTCCATTTATTTCTACCAATGAGAATTCTGAGCAGTTTTGTGCTCTGTATGTGTTTAAACAAGTAGAATTTTTCCATTTCTCCCTATTTTGCACCATTTATTAAATGTTTTCCCAGTGTCAGACATGGTGTGAGTACAGTGAGACTTTCTGGCTTATTCTAGCACAGATTCCCACCTTCCCCTTCCTAACTCCCACCCTCCTTTCTTATGACAATAAAGATTCTGTAAAAGCTGGAAAGTGTTTAATTCATTCAAACTCTACATGATAATTATCTTCACTTAATGTTTGAACCCTCCTTTGAAAGAGTAGAATTAATAAATGAATGAAAAAAAGTTTATAAAATGATTATTGATGGACTGGGTACTGAGTTTAACAGTGGGGATACAAATACCAAAGGAAAAGAGTTTCTGCCTTCAAGGAGCTTATATTTTTAAAAAATGTTAGTAATTATTACTTTTTATTATTACCCAAAGACCAGTATAGTACAGTGAAGGAAACTGACTCAGTTAACAGGGATGAAACCTATTCTAACAGGGAAGACTATGCATGTATGTATGTACTGGTATATGCATAAACATATACACATACACACATATACGTACATATGTATGTATGTGTGTGTGTGTAATGAAATGATGACTAGAAAAGGATATTTTGAATTGGCAAGTCACAGGGCTGGTGAACAGAGCCACTAAGCAGTCAATTGAAATGACCTTTCCAGAGACAATAAGAATGTTGATTCTATTACTGTTCATAGAGCTAGAGGTGGAAAGGGGGTGGAGGATGATGACAGGAAGATGGCTAGGGTGAAGGATTGTTGTTAACACTAGGCTCTCACTAATCAAGAGAGAATGATACCAGGGTAGGAGATGAAGCAACAGTAGCTGAAAGTGGCAGGATGCTATGGTAGAAAGATGGCCTTGAGTAATTCTTTTGACATGGTTATAGACATTCCATCCACTTTCAATATACTCAGCAAGCAATCAAGTGTCTGGAATATTTTGATTAAATAGATGAGAGTTTGCCTCTAAAGCTATTTCAATGAAAGCACCAGCCAGCTTCCTAGAATAGGGCTATAAGATGATGGAGTAGTTTGAATTTCTACCTTTCCCCTAGAGCAGTGTTCTTCCCATGATCCCTTTCTTCCTGAGGCCTCACAACCATAACACACATACACACACACAAACACACACAGATGCACACATGATCAGGGCTTTCTCATTTTCAAGGAGTGGAGAGTATTTCTTGGCCTCACATTAAACAAAATACACACAGAGAGAGGGCACACAAAATAGCTAAAAATTCTCATTGGTAGAGATAAATGAAGATTGATAAGCCAAGAGAAAGGGAATAAAGATGGATAGAAGCTCAGGTAGTTGACTATTCTTTCTGTGATACATGAAAATTAAGTCATTTTAAGTGTCAAAAACAGGTTTCCAAGGGCTTGAAGAGTGCTGCCTCCCTGGGAGTAAGTAAACAGAGAGATAAGAAACTCTGTGTTCTAATTTAAAGATATTTATATATTTTATATTATATATATTTTACATATTATATCACACACATCTCTCTCCATCTCAGTTTCTCTCTCTCTCTCTGAAAGGCAAGCAATGAATCTAAAAATAATGAGACCCATCATTCAGCTCCTTGTGAAGAGTCAGGAAATGTAGCTAAATGGTTATGACTGGGAGGGCAAAAGGGAAACAGGTGAGGAAAGGTTTTGTTATAGTCCTTTGCCACCATAATCTTCATAGAAACTCTAGATAAGTTCTTAGCAGATCATAACCAATCATTTCCAAATGAATTCCTAATAGAATGTAAGCTCCCTGAGGTCAGGAGCACTTTTATTTTGTCTTTATATCCCTGGTGCTTAAGACAGTGCTTGGTATATACTGAAATGAATCTGTAATCTCATCAATTAGGGAGTCCTTCTAATGATACAGAACTTACCCCTTCTATAACTGGCATCCTGTGTGGCATCTAAAATTCACCACTGGGAATCTACCTAACATGCTAGACACCTTGCTTTGTCTCATCATTGTGAGGATATCAGTGAAACACTCTGGTTTTCCATGTGATACTCTGTACTCTTGTCACATGACCAGCCCATCTTTTTTTTTTTTTTAAAGCAGTTGGGGTTAAGTAACTTGCTCAAGGTTACACGGCTAGTCATTATTTATGTGTGGGTGCTCATTTTCTGAGGCCAGTTTCGACTCATCCCAACTCCGAGGCTGGCGCTCTTACTCACTGTGCCACCTAACCACCCCCAGCCCATCTTTTATTTCTATTGTACAACTGCTTGGTGACACCTTTTACCATGGTCTTCTTCAGAGTTCCTTTTTGATTATGTTTCAGCCTGCTTAGACCCACCATGTCACTTCCCCTTGCCTTCTGTGTATTTCTCATCTTTAGTCCTTCAGAAGCAGTAGGGTTACAGATCTTGCTGCCACTGATAAAGTCTTTGTATTGAAAAGATAAGAAATTTTTGTTATTGAAGTCTTGAAGTCAATCAGTCAGTATACAAGAAAGAGAAAGGAAGAGGACCCAAGATAGAGTTTTGGAGGAAGATTCATGGATAGTAGACATGACATAGATAACGTAGTAAAGGATACTAAGAATAGTTTAATCAGGAGGAATACTAGGGAAGGGCAATGATATGAAAACCAATAGAGGAGAAAGTATTCCATTTGAGAAGATACTAAATAATATCAAAGGGTGCAAAGAGGTCAAGAAAGATGATAAGCATTATGAAATGGCAATTGACCTCATTTCTAAAATATATAGAGAACTGAGTCAATTTACAAGAATATAAATCATTCCCCAATTGATAAATGGTCAAAGGATATGAATAGGCATTTTTCAGAGGAAGAAATTAAAGCTGTCTATAGTCATATGAAAAAAATTCTCTAAATCACTATTGATTAGAGAGATGAAAATCAAAACAACTTTGAGGTACCACATCACACCTATCAGATTGGCTAATATGACAAAATAGCAAAGTGATAAATGTTGGAGTGTATATGGGAAAGTTTGAATACCAATTCATTGTTGCTGGAGTTGTGAGCTGATATAACCATTCTGGAGAGCAGTTTGGAGCTATGCCCAAAGGGCTATAAAAATGTTCATACCCAGCAATATCACTTTTAGGACTGTATCCTAAAGAAATCATAAAAATGGGAAAAGGATCCACATGTACAAAAAATATTTATAGCAGCTCTTTTTGCGGTGGTCAAGAACTGGAAATTGAGGGGATGCCCATCATTTGGGGAATGGCTGAACAAGTTGTGGTATATGAATGAAATGGAATACTATTGTTCCATAAGAAATAGTATAAAGCCAATCATGAGCAGCTCTCTTGAGAATTGCTGCTGTGAATAACTTTAAGGAGTATAGTGAACTCTGTATATATTCAGCAATAAACTAAAGCACAACATTCATAACTATATAATATAATAACTTGTTACTAAGGTGGCCACATAGTCTTAAACATCCACTTTAGGTCACAGTAATCTCCTCAGTTAATACAGAATGTCCAAGGAAAGTCTTCTTTCATCTTGACTCCAGGCTGACTTCCAGTCATCCTTAAGCCAATCATCCTTAAGGGGTAGCAGAAAGTAGAAATACTACCCACCCCTAGGTCACAGTAAGTCACAATCTCATCAGTCAATACAGAGTACCCAAAAGTCTTCTTTTATCTGACTGCCAAACCCCAAGGCTCCTCTTCCATGGTCTGACTGTTGCCAGCTCCTGCTTGGATTCAGAGGTGGGCAGCTCTCTCAGCTCTTTCCTGGATTCACATGACTCTTGCCTGGATTCCTAGGTAGGCAGCTCTCCATTCCTGTATCTGTTTTTAGGAAGATAAAGCTTAACAGAGCTACAACAATATTTACACACACTGCTGGCCCTATCATCTCCATTCATTTCTGTCTGACAAAGTAATAAAAATTAACAGACGAGGCTTTTGTCTGAGAAATCAAACACAAATCAACAGTAAACTCCCAGGACTTCTGTAAGCAGGAGTAAAGTCCCCTTTTAGGATTTCTGTCTAAAAACAACAGACAGGGTTCTTTTGTTTGAACAGATCAACAGACAGAGTGCCAAAATCACAAGCATTCTCCTTCTCAGTTCTACTTGGTCCCAGCTTTGCTGGAACTTTGCTCTGCTCTGCTCCTTTCTATTCCATCCTTCCTGTTCTGCTCTTTTGGCAAGCTCCTCCCACCATGGGCTCCATGTGATAACATTAGGTCTATTAAGGACAGGGAAGGTCTCCAAGCTCCCTTAGGCCTTTTAAAGGCAACACAATGTATATTGTTTCCAACAAAGACTTGATGCAATCAAAGGTGAGGCTCAAAGGCACTTGAATAGCTGAAACAAGCAGCAAAGTACTACTTTGCTTGCCATTACAAATAGTGAGCAGGCAGACTTCAGAAAAACCTGGAAAGATACATATGAATCAGTGCTGAGTGAAGTGAGATGAATCAGGAAACCACTGTACACAGTAACAGCTACAGTGACTGACTTTGATAGACTTAGCCCTTCTCAGAAATGCAAGGACCTAAAACAATTCCAAAAGACTCATGATGGAAAATGCTACCCACATTCAGAGAAAACTATAGAGTCTGGAATGTTGAGCAAAGCAGATTTTTCTTTTTTGTTTTGTTTTGCTTTTCTTTCTCATGGTTCCTCTCATTCATTCTAATTCTTCTATACTACATGAGAAATGTGAAAATATGGTTAATAGGGATGCAAAACCTATATTACATTGCATGCCATCTTGGGGAGAGAGGAGGGAATGGAGGGGGATACAATTTAAAATTTATGGGAGTGAATATTGAAAACTAAAAATAAATTAACTTTTAAAAATAATGCTTTATACAAGACAACATAAAAAATAAAATATTGAAGATTGAAAGTGAAAAAAAAGAAATATCCATTTAATTTAGTCATTAAGAGAGCAAGAGTTTCAGTTGAATGACAAGATCAAAATTGTAGAGATCATAGGAGAAAGAAGAGAGAAAGTGGAGGCACTAAATGTAGACCGCTTTCTCAAAAGAGTTTTTTTTTTTTTTCTGGGAGAGATATACAATTTATTGCTAGTAGGCATGGTAGGTTAAAATTAAGTGGATTTTTCTGGTGGTTTTCAGGGGTGGTGGTGGTGGGTTTTTCCCCCAACAACATGGAATGAGCAGGTAGATAGGAAGAGAATAAAGATAGGAGAGAGTGGGGATGTAGGGGAGGGGAGAGTGATTGAGGATAATTTGTTGGAGAAAACAGTAGGAGGTATAATCATGGGTGAATTTAGAGGTGTTCACTTTGGTAGAGAGACGTGACCCCTCTTCAAGATAAGAATAAAGGAAGGAATGATATGGGGGAAAGATGGCTGAGTGAGGAAGGAAGAAGGGAGAACTCTTGGTGAATGCTTTATCTTTTTCTGTGAAGTATGAGGCAAAGTCCCCAGGTAAGAGAACATGGATAGGGATCCTAGGAGAAGCTTGAGGAAATATGGAAAGGTTTAGAACAGGAACTGTGGAGAGTGATATAGCTAACTGATTAAGGAGGAGGAGAATGATTTCCTTGCTGCAGTGAGAGCCCAGTTGAGATAAGATGACATAAATTTGTGAACTCAGTCAGTATGGCTTCAAGATTCTCTTCAGTTCTGTTCAGTAGCACATTAATAACATAAGAAATTAAATGAGAGGAGTAATCCAGGTATATACACATACACGTGTGTTTATACAGGCAAGTATGCACATGCATGCTTGTATGTGCATGTATACATATGTGTGTATGCATGTTTGTGTATAGAGGCATGTGTGTATATAGCTATATATACACATGTATGTGTATGTATACATACACATACACACATACATATATATATATATATATTCACCTTTGATTTCTTTATTGCAATTTCTTCTTCCTCTTTAAGCACCTCAGAGACTGTAGTGTTAGGATTTAAGTGTGGTAATTCCTCCATCTTTGATGGAGAAAACAGCTTTTTTTCCCCCAAATCTTTTCTACTTCTCTTCTTTTTCTGTAGTCTTCTTTCTGTTTCCATGCTTGAAAATCTTTAGGGTGACCTTGCTTAATTATATACTTTGCTAAGCTTTTTAAAGACAAGTTTTTACCCTTCACTGCTTCTCTCTGCATTGTGAGATGATACTGTTCACATTCGCCTTCTTTGTAAGATTTTACCAATGACTTTATATTTTAACCTGATATTGCCTTTGGCAGCCATGGTCTCTCTGTTTTGTAAGTAAGTCAAATGTTTTCTGATTAAGGCATATTCTAAGCTCTTTTAGTTTCCTTGTAGCAATTATTTTAGTTGACTTAACTTCTCAATAATATTATTTAAATTAGTGATGTTACTTTTGTTTTCCATTTCCCAGTTTTGATTTTTAATGACTTGTTTAAAAATTCAGGGTAAACCTTATTTATTATAGGACATATCATTTTTCTTATTACATTCTTTATCCTTGTGTATTATAAATTCTGATCTTAGGTCTGATGAGTTGATGGTCTGAATGTGTACAGATAACTGATTCAGGGATAACACCCACATCCATAATAAATAGTCTCCTATTTGTAAAAAATTGAATTAATTTCATTCTTTGTGGTGTTATTTTTATGCCATGACTGGCATGAACTAATTATTTTTAAAGAAATTATTCATGATACAACAATTGTGTGAGATTTCTCTATAATCTACAATTCTTTGACCTCTCTTGTTTCTCCTGAACCATACTTTTTCTGTCCTCATCTTTTCCCACCTTTGCATATATTGATTTGATTGGGAGGTTCTTGTCAAGTTTTTTCTTAATTTATTTCTTCTATGTTTGTCTACATGAACTGATTTTGATGATTAAGATGCAACTGTTTTCGTATTCTTATTTGCCAGTAACTATCATTACCACCGTGTTATATGATGACCACAAGTCCCATGTGTAATGGGAATGTAAATTTATGTTGTTGCCATCTTTCCAAGATTGTATTGTATAAGATCTTCCCTGCCCATAGGCCCTTTGATAGGCTTAAGTGCACCTGGGGCCTGTGGTGGGAGGCTTGTTTTTCAGGAGATACTTTGTGATTGGGCAGTGGATCAAGAAAGTTGTTACATTCTTTGACCCTGGAGGAGGCTATATAAATCCTGATGTGAGGCTTTGTTTTGGGGTTCACTTTGAGAAGTTTTGTGTGATTTGACCAGATGAGACTCTGAGCAGCTGTTGAGAGCTCCCCGGCTTTGAAAAACCCAGATGTGGATGTTTCCCTCTCTGGTAACTGACTAGGTTTGGATGTAATGGTTGGACAGTTGGAGGCCTGTCTGCTTGATCTGTTTGTTTCTCTGTCTTATTGTAATTTCTGCTTGTAACCTCTGTATATTCTGAAGTTTGGGGTGCTGACTTTCCCCCCTGAACTAGGTAAATGATATGTTTGATTGATTAAAGCAAGATTATTAACCCATTTTGAGTTGCTTTCCTTTAGAAAAGCAGACCTAAAAACCTGTGTTGACAGCCACCCTGTGTATGCTGGTGTGCTTGCTGTTACACCATGATATGATTTTTTGGAATAACTTTTGATTGTATGATTAAGCTCACTCTACCAACTCCTTAATTTGATTTTTCTAAACATTACCTACAAGCTCTGGTTTTTGTTTAGAACACCATTGTAAAAAACAAAATGATCTAGCTATTCCAAAAATATTTCTACTCATTGGTGATTGGATAAGGTTCTTACTTTTTAAGTTGTGATTGGCTAAGTTTCTTACTTTTTAAGTTGTTGTTGTTCAGTTGTTTTTCAGTCATGTCTGATCTTCATGATCCCATTTGTGGTCTTCTTGGCAAAGATACTAGTTTGATTTCCTTTTCCTTTTCAACTGATTTTACAGATGAAGAAGCTGAAGTAAACAGAGTTAAGTGACTTACCTAGTGTTACACAGCTAGAAAGTATCTGAGGCCAGATTTGAACTCAGGAATATGAGTCTTCCTGACGCCAGGAACAGTAAGCTATTTACTGTGCCACCTAATTTTTAAGTGAAAGCAACCAAATTAAAATATTTTGATATTCTGAAGATTGTTTGATTCTTAGCATCTTCAGCTCCTTTCACCCACTATTCTACTACCATCACTGCAGAATTGGAAGCAGAACTCACAGGACTGAGGGACATTTTAAATTTTCTGTTTCTTGTGTTGCTATAATCAAAAATGTTTCATCATTATATAGCCCGCCTACTGATGATATCTCTCTCCTTTATTATTTAAATAGGTACTAGAAAAAAAGCATTCAATTTGATCAAGAGACTATAGTCAAAGCCTTCACAGTATGGTAGAACTTACCCTCATTCAATTAGCTTAGCCTTCAAGTATCACTGGTCACCTCCATACCAAAATGAGGTATTGGAGCAGGACTATTTGGAGGCATGTGTTAGGTACTTTTAATGTACATGATGTAATAGGTAAAAGTTAGTTGACTGATATATAGATTGACTAGATGTAGTGAGAATGTAATATTTACAGTGCCCACAATCACAATAAAGACCATGACTATAAATATTACATGATGTTTAATTGTAAAATATACCAAACTCTCCATATATAGGACAGAACTGAAACATTTATTTAGACACCAGAAAACCGAATCCCAAAACCAGTAAGCCAATTCCATCATGGTACCAAACATAATCAGAAGCCGTAATAACACTGAGAGCCACAGCATCCTTTAACCTTCCCACAAACCAATACATGATCAATATTTATTTACAAACCTCTCTATCTCCTTACCTGAGCCTCCCTCTCTCCCACTGTCTCTCTGGTTCTGGCTTTCAGCTTTCTGTGGGCTCTGTTTCCCTTCAACAAATCCCCTGTATCACAGGTTCCATGTAATTACATTCAGCCTATTAGGGGGCAGAGATTACTTTCAAAGCAGGGGAGTTCTTCAAATTCTACTCCCCCAGGTATATGAAGGGGCAGGGAAGATCTTCAAATTAACTTTACCATTACACTAGAGTTCCTCCAAAAATCAGTGAAGAGTACTGGGTATGTCCTTTCCCATGAGGGACACCTGTAGGCTACTCTTCACAGACTTTATTTCACTGGATTATTAACACATGCTGTGCGTGATAAGTGCTACATGGGTACAAGAGGGAAAATCTGGAATAGAAGCTATGTGTATAAACATTTGTAAAGAAAGCCACAATGTTTAGCTTTATTACCTAAATAAACACTTTGTTAGTATTTATTGCTCAGTGAGAAGGAAAACAGTAATCTTGTTGCTCTACCAAATCTCAGGAAATGTAGTTTAAACTTTTCATAAATGGATTTTATCTGGGCTGATTTTGAGTTGTACCTGGGTACAAGGAAATCAAATAAAGGGTTTTCTTGGTACATTTCCATCCCTAACCCCAGCCTCCCTCTGATTCAATTAAGAAAAACAAAGAAGACAACGGATGGTGAGTTCCTGAAGGAACTATTCAGAGGGTGGCAGAAATTCAAACTATTTTGTTGTTCAATTATTCCAGTCCTGCCTAACTCTTCATGACAACATTTGGGATAATCTTGCCAAAGACACTGGAGTGGTTTGCCGTTTTCTTCTCCAGCTCACTTACAGATGAGGAAACTGAGGCAAACAGGGCTAAATGATTTGCCCAGTGTCTCATAACCAGTAAGTGTATGAGGCCATATGTGTACTAAGGGAGATGACCTTTCCTGACTCTAGGCCTGGCACTTTATGCACTGTGCCACCTAGCTACCCCCAATTTTAAACTCTATAATGATGTATAGTACATTTTAAAGTATTTTGAAACTGGAAGCCACTATATAAATATAAATTAGTGTTGTTATTTGTTCCTTAACACTTATTCATTGACTGTCAGGGAATGAACATTGTTCTAGCTGGGCTGTCCCCCTCTTTCTGACCTTGGGCAATTCATCTAAGAATCCATCCAAGACAGCAGGGTAGAGTGGCAGAAATAGCAGACTTGGAATGATAGGAGGAGGGTTTGATACCCATATCTCTCACTTAAATATGGCTTACCCAAGTAAGCCACTTTATTTCTTCAAGCCTAGGATGTTGTTTTAAGATGGTGTTGTTACAAGAAAAGTACTTTACAAATCATTAAGTGCTACATAAATATAAGTTGCTATTCACTGATATATTATACATGGATCAGTAAACTCAAAGATATATGTAAGATCTTAACTGCCTGAAGGTAGGAGGCTGGAAACAATGGTCTCTGAGATTCCTTCCAGGACCAAGTTTGATGATTTTAAGACATAGCCAAACATACATTATTAAAAAGGTTGGGGGAATATTTGGAAGTCACTAGCAAAACTTTTAGATTTCCCTTTTTCTTTCTTTCTCAAAACTTTATATTGGGATCCTTTTTTATGTCACTTTCATTCTAAATAAATTCTTACCTTTACAATCCAGTTTTCATTTATAAAAAAATGAAAGAATTAAAACATGAAAGAAGGGAAGGTAAAGGAGGAAGGAAGGAAATAAAGAAGGAAAAAAGAAAGGAGATAAGAGGACAGGAGAATGAAGAAAAAAGTTCATCATTAGCAACACCTAACAATATATGCAATGTTCCATACTCATAGTTTCCCATCTATACAAAAAAAAAGAAAGGAAGTGAATTTTCTCATTTCTTCTTTTGTGTTTTCAGTTTTTTTGTTTATTTTTCATTTATATTTTTGTAATCATTGTATCTCTATTATTTTTCCTGGTAAAGCTAACTTAACTACATTAGTTTTATATCTTTTCATGCTTCTCCAAATTCTTTACCTATATGCTCTTTTATGGTTCAATAATATTCTGTGATTAGCATGTACCACTATTCATTTAGGCATTTCCCAGTAGATAGGCATCTGATTTGCTTCTAGTTTTGTACTAACACAAAAAAAATGCTGCCATGGATATTTTCCTGTGTGTGGAACAAAAATGTTATATTTAAGTATTAATATTCAAGTTATTAATTCATGGATACCAAACAATCTAAGAACTATAACGGATCATCACCATGGCTTTCAATTAGTTTGCTAATAAGCAGACTTTTTGTTGTCATTGTCTGGTTTTTAACATATTTTATGGCTGGTTTTTAACATATTTTAAAAGACCAGGAATGGTTCAGTGTCACTTGTTTGTTGCGTAAGGCCAGGACAGGCCAGAAAAGAAAATCCAGTGTTTCTTTATTGCATTTATGACAGTGTGAAGCAATTGTCATAAAACATTACTCAAGTCTCTGAGCTCATTACTGGGCATCTGCCCATGTGTGCCATTTGGGAATTTCTCTAAGCTGAGCCAGCTGTGACACTGGAGATGTGTCATGTCCTTGCTTGCCAGAGCCAAGGAAAAATAGTGACCCATTTCCACCTTACCAAAGACTAGCAGGAAATAGGATATAATCATGACTTTCATTTACACAGCACATTACAGTTTACCAAGTACTTGGCTATGTGAGGTAGGTAGTACAGATGTAATGATCATTTTACAGACAAAGATATTGAACCTTAGAATCTAGAGTTGGAGTTAGGAAATCCAGGTCCAGGTCTTACCTCTACCACTGACTATGTATATGACTGAGGGCAAGTCATTACTACTTCCCTATGGGGTAGCTTTGTAGGCTTACTTGGCTTAAAGCCCTCAACCAAAAAACCTGAAACACATGAGTTATCCTTTAGTATACTATTTTACCACCAGGTGGGGCTGTTAGCTACTACCTTGATCCTATTAAAAAAGAAAGCTTTTGGAGAAAGGTGTTCTAGTGCTCCATTGTGTACATTTCACTCCATTGGGTAGAGGTGCTGAGTAAGTTCTGAGCTCTATAGTCTTCTGAGAAGAGTCAGCAACTTTCTCTGTTTCAGTCTGTCTTTCTCTGCAGAGAGGCATAAATTGGTTTTCAAGGGGATATAGATTATTGTGCACATATCCAATCAAAAATTAACTCCCTGGCTGTCACCTCTGACAAAGCCAACATCTTCCATGGGCAAGAGATATTCCTGGGCCATAGTTATGTTACTTTGGCATAATAGAGTTGATGCTCCAAATAAGAAGATAAACATGCTTGGCTTCATCCATTTGACATAGATTTGGTAAGGAAATAAACCACATTTTATACTTATAAAATAATACATTAAAAATGTGTCCTGAGAGTCTAAGCATCTGTTGTTCTCCCAGCAGAACTCAGACAGTACAAGAGCAGCTTCAAATTTATTAGTTCTAGGAAATGTATATTCAGTTTTCTTAGTGCCCTAGGGTCACTGATCTTGCCAGTGGGCAAATTATTGTAGAAGATAAAGTACAGTTTCCACTTGAGGTTCATCTCACACATCTGGGGTGGTGGTGGAGTTAGCCGTTAGTATAAGACTCTGACATTGGAATTGTAAATAGGAAGGAGAATGTTTTTCATATAGTAGAAGCTCACTAAATACTTTAAGGATGAAGTAGGAAAGAATGTGGAGTTGACAAACATCACAAAACTGTATAATTTCATCTGAATCAGAAGTTACAGAGGTAACAGAGTCAGGGTAGGGGATAAAGAGGGCACACAAAAAGAGGTACATTTGTCAAGCAACAAAAAAAGATAAAGTGCACAAATATATTTTCGTATTATATCATCAACAGATATGTGGTACAGCGAATAGAGCATATGCTACATACATTATTTCATTTGATTTTTGCAATTTTTTGTTGAGGTCAGAATTACAGGTGTTATTACCACCCACATTTAGTATAAGAGAAAACTAAAGGTTAGAAAGATTGCATGACTTGCCCTGATTGCAGAATCAGTAATAGCACACAGAATATTAAACCCAGGATTTGACTGCCTCTAAGTCTAAGGCCATAATGTTTGTGGCCATCATTTTCTCAGCCACCTAAACTCAAAACCTTAGGTGTATAATGAACTCCTTTCACTCCTTTGTCTTTTTCTCCCATTAGACACATGTTCATTTTTCCTTTTCAGTATCTTTCTGAATCATTTGGCATAAGTTCACAATCACCTGGTGTCTAGCTATTGCAAAAG
The DNA here is from genome assembly GCA_011680675.1 of Gymnobelideus leadbeateri. Lineage (NCBI taxonomy): Eukaryota > Metazoa > Chordata > Mammalia > Diprotodontia > Petauridae > Gymnobelideus > Gymnobelideus leadbeateri. The sequence continues at coordinate 23,468 of WOXC01003745.1, forward strand.
ACTTCTAGTTGCTCTACACCTTCAAAATTCTTTTTGTTTTTTGCTTTTTGGAGGGCAGTTGGGGTTAAGTAACTTGCCCAAGGTCACATGGCTAGGTTTTTCTGTTACACCTTCAAAATTCTTGCCCCACAATCCATCCTGCAGTTAACTGCTGAAAGAACCATCTTCCAGGGTTGGTATTAACAAACACTCCACTCAAAATCCTTTAGGGTTGGTCCTATGTTCAAAGTCCAGTGTAGCGTAAGGGTTAGAGAACTGTCTTTATAGTGAGAGAGACTTGGGTTGCTACTTGTCTCTGGCATAGTGACTGTGACCCTGGGCACATGGTTTTTAACCTCTCAATGTCCTAGACAACTCCCTAAAACTGTAAGTTGCTCTCTAAAACAAGGTGGTGGTGGTGGTGGTGTTGTTCCTCCTTTGGGACTCCCTATATTTGTGATATCACAGGACTGTCTAAGAATAAAATTTATTAAGTTCAAAATTTTTATATTATTTGGTGTGAAGCTCATAGAAAGAAACATTCAGAGCTTTGAAAATATTTTGAGAGTTTAGTGTTTTGAAGAATATAATTTTAATTTTAATATTATTCAAATCCACTTTCTTTTCTAAACTAGAAAGGGAGGAGTGCAAACTCAGAACAAAGGGGAACATTAATAAAACAAGGAAGAAAAACAAGGAAGGTGTTTTTTTTTTTTTACTCTGCTATTTTTTGTACAAATGATTTTAAAGAAACAAAATTTTTTTCTTCATTTGGCATAAGTTCGCAATATAATTAGGAAGCTCAGAAAATCTGAACCTTGAATCATTTGTGAAGATTCAATAAAAGACATTAGTTCGTTTTCCTTCCAAGGTGAGTAGTCCCATCACATGAAGCCATCCAAATTTTCTAAAAAACAGTGCAATTTGCAACTTGTTTTGCAGTTCCTAATAGAATCATAACATTTTAGAGACAGAAGGGACACTAGTTTTTAGCTCAATTCAATTTCAAAAGATTTTATCAACTACCTGTGATAGAAAAAATATCTACCAGGTTTTTGCCTGTTCTCTACCACCCTCACCCCAATAAGGTGAGAAAGACAGGTAGGGCAAGGGTTAAACTATACCTCGCTGACTCAGCTTCCTGGTAACCTCTGACTATTTTAACCATGGCCTTCTGGTCCTTCATGGCATAAAAATTCTCATATAGTTGTTTTCTGGACCTCTCTAATGTGGTGAATGTCAGATGACCACTTATGTCATCATTCCCTACCTTACTGAACAGACTTGTTTCCATATAAAGATAAAAGATGTGGGGGTGGCTAGGTGGCACAGTGAATAGAGCACTGGCCCTGGAGTCAGGAGGACCTGAGTTCAAATCTGGCCTCAGACACTTAACACAAAAACTAGCCATGTGATCTTGGGCAAGTCACTTAACCCCAATTGCCTTCCAAAAAGCAAAAAAAAAAAAGATGAAGGATGTTTCATCTTTAAGAGTTAAATGTCACTATCATTGTGGTGTACCCTTACCATGTTAAGGCTCATTAACTTTTTTGTTAATTATTCAATGATTTATAACTGCCTCATTTTGTCCCAACATTAAGCTAGAACTAAAAAAAAGTATTAACCTGTTATCAGGTCCTCTCCTGAGATTGCCTCTGCAAAATACTAGGCTGCATACTCAGGACATAAAGACAAAAATAAAATAGTCTTTGTTTTTAGATTTATAATCACTCTGTAAAGTATAATATGTATATCATCAAGTAATTACAAAATAAAAAGAATGTCATTGTGAGATGGTAGAGAGTAGAGCCCTAATAACAATCAGGAGAGTGGGGTTCTGGGAATTAGTACCATGGTCAGGGTTCAACTGGCCAACTGGTCTAGGATATATTAATGATGTTTCTGAGGATGAACATCTAACATAGCAATGTCGAGTAACATATTGTGGCTTAGCTATGAGGAAGACCCATCTACGGTCTTACTGTGTAGCTCAATTGTGTAAATAACTCAAAATAACAAAAGCAACACTTCTAGGAAGCCCAATGGTATGTTAGTACTTAAGAGTCCTGTTGGTCTCTTGAATTGTGTTATTTTCTCTGTCTGTATTTTTGTCTGCTTATAATTTGTTTGTATTTTCTGAAGTTCAGGGTGTTGACTTTTTTCCCCTGAATTAAGTGAATGATATATATGTTTGATTGAAGTAAGATTGTTAATCCTTTTTGAGTTGCTTTCCTTTTTTTTTTGGAGAGCAATTGGGGTTAAGTAACTTGCCCAAGGTCACATGGCTAGGTTTTTTTGTTTGTTTGTTTGTGTGTGTGTGTTAAGTGTCTGAGGCCGGATCCAAACTCAGGTCCTCGTGACTCCAGGGCCTGCGCTCTACTCACTACGCCACCTAGCCACCCCGAGTTGCATTCCTTTAGAAAAGCAGATCGAAGACCCTGTGCTAGCAGCCATCCTAGGTATACTAGTGAGCTTGCTGCCACATCATTGTGGGCATTCCTATAGAGAGAAAATTAGAGGCAAGTAAAAAATATTGTCATACCCCATTGAAGGTCCAGTTGAGATTAGATAGCATAAATTTGTATGGGACCTAGTTATCATGGTTGTGTGATTTCCTCCCCTATCTAGTGATGTATACATAGGAGAAGAGCAGTTAAATGATAAAAGTCATGCATTGTTGAGGCCACTATCACTTATGAGGAAAATAGTTTGTCATAGAAATTATGATAAGTGTTATGCTTTTCATTTGGGTCCACAAGTCAGTTTCTTCTATAGGTACTCTCAGGTACTCTAGAGATGATCTGTTATAACACTTGGGTCTCATTCCGAACTTTCTGTAAGCTTCTTTTTTATCTCTACTTCTTTTCCATGTTTTAGGATGCAATGTTGATCAAGACCTTCTGCCCTTTTTCTCCATAGTGTTTAATGAGTATTCTCTAAACTGGTATTACCTCAGGCTGTCTCTTAGCTTGACAAGCTCAGATATAGAAGTATTATGTTGAGTTTAAGGTTCAATTGTCCAAGAAGTACATTGATAAACTGGAGAGTGTCCAACCAGGATGATGAAAAGACTGAGTCCATGCCATATGGGCATCAAGTTTAAGGAACTAGGTGTGTTTAAACTAATGGAGAGAAAACCCAGGATAGACATGATAGCAATCATTATTTTTTTAGCATTTAAAAGACTGTTGTATAGAAAGGAGATGAACATTGTTCTGTTTGGCCCTAAAGGGAAGAACCAAGAGCAGTACTTGTAAACACAAAATTTAGGTTTGGGAAAAATGTTTTAATTAAAGCTATCCAAAAGTGGAAGGGCCATCTTAAGAGGCAGTACCCCACCACCCCCATCCCCACACTAGAGGTTTTCAAACAGAGATTGGATAAGTACTTTATAAATATATTGAAGTAGAGATTCCTTTCCATATATGTGTTGGATCAAATGGCTGCTGAAACCTCTTTCTTCTTTCAGATTCTGTGAATCTGTGAAATTCTGGCCATTATCTTTTAACCTCCTTATGGCTATTTCTTTGAATCAATTAAACTTCTATAGAAAATGGTAATAATCATATGTTTAATGTGATTGTAAATGTTTAACCTGTGCCATATTGCTTACTATCTTGGGAAGGGGAGTGGAGAGGGAGGGAGGCTGAAAAATTTGGAACTTATCTTTACATATGATTGGAAAACATAAAATACCATTAAGGTAAAAAAAAGAAAATGGTAATAATCAAGGTCAATGCTTCTACTTCTCTTCATTTCCTAGTTTTTAACATCAAAAACTTGTTGAATAGGTAAGCTTAAAACTGTTGTTTACATCTTTTTATGTCTTTGGCCTTTCTTCTAAGTCATGTTGTTTTTGACCTTAAGATGACTCTTAAGTCATCATGATCCAATTGCATTGATACCTGCCTCCTATATCAGTTAATATTCATTTCCTGTCTAAGATGTAGTCAGTTTTGCATCTGTGTGTGTGTTTGTGTGATCTTGTTCAGTGTTCATAATGTCCTTCTAACTTTCTTTTTGAAGTGTCCTTTCTCTTTCTCAGAAGCCTGTCTAGAAATAAGTTGTATAAATATTGTTTCCCCGGTGGTTAACCTAGTACCTGGTTCATAGTAAGCACTTAATAATTGCATGTTTTTTTCCAGCATCTGATTAACAAGGTCTGAGAACTTGAACCTTGAATCATCTCTGAAGATTCAATAAAAGATGCCAATGTTGATTTTCTTCCCAAGATGAAAAGTTGTTCTTTCACATGAAGCTCTTCATCCTGTTAAAAAAAAATAGAATTACATAAAGAAAGTTACTGAAAACCTATGTCCCAAGAAATTATACAAAGGGAGAAAAGACATATGTACATACATGTTCTCAGTAACATTACTTGTGATAACAGCAAGTTAGAAATGAAAACAAGTACCTAACAATTAAGAAAAGGCTAAACAATATATGGTATATGAATACCATGAAATGCTACTGTGCTGTAAAGAATGACAAATAAGAATAATTTTTAAAATATTGGAAGACTGGTATGAATTTATACAGAGTGAAGAAAAAAGTAGAGCCAAAAGAACAATGTAGCCTAAACATATGTATAAAAAAAATCAATGGGGAAAAAGTAAGAGAACTCTAATCAAATAAAAAGGTCAATACTAGTAATACTAGTTGTAAAAATGAATACACCTATTCCTCCTTCCTGTAAATAATCAAGAAACTAATTGGTTTACCCCTCAAAAATTTTGTAAGGGTGCCTGAATATTTATTGGGAAATGTCTGTTACATAAAACAAAGTGCAATAGTAAATTTTATCAAAAAAATTTAAATGGTTTATATTTAATCACTTAATGCACTTGCTTAGAGTACAGAACAATTTATGCTCAGTGAATAGGAGACTGATTTTATTTTTTATTTGAAGAGAAAAGAACATTAAGAATCATAGTTTTCAGATAATTAGAATAATTAAATAGTATAAACATGATGTTCCCCCCTCAATTTTTTGGCATATAATTGGAAGAATTAAATACTTTCAATATTAATGCCTTCATAAGAAATTAAACAAGAAAACAATGGAGGGATAGTTTAGAAATTCTTCTTGAAGAGGCAAACAAAAAAGTTGCTACAGTCATTTCATTATGTATCTAAAGATCAATAGATAAATCATTTTATGGGATGCTAATTATTTTTTCTTGCATTAGTCCTAAGTATTAAAAAAGAACCCATGATGTGCTATCACAATTATAGATCATGTAAAAAATCAACCAAGCTATCAGCTTGTATTTGTTAAGCACCTACTATGTACCCAGCATATATAAACACAATAAATGAAACAATCTCTACTTGTACATTCTTAAAAACACAATATTAACATTAATTAAAATAGTATAAATAACAAAATCACTGCACTTTAAGGGTTGCAATGCCCTTTAAATATATTGTCTTTCATCTTCATAACAATTCTAAGATGTAGATGTTATTACTCACCCCCTTTTACAGATGAGAAAATGGAAGATGATAAAATGTAAGTGACTTCTTTGGAGTCACATAGCTAATGTCTGAGAGAATATTTGAAATGAGTTTTTTCAGACTCCAAGCCCAGCATTCCATCTATTGTACCACCTGTTTCCAGAAAAGAACATTGGTATGTATTTTTCTTCTTCAATTTGATTGTGAACATAAGGAATAGTAGAAAACAAATTAGAAAGTATGGTTTTAAATTAAAAATTAAAAGAAGCCAAAGTAAAAAAACCAGAAGTTTTCTAAAGAAGAAATAATACTATCAGCAACTATCTGCAAAATGTTCAAAATCACTACCAATTAGAAAAATAAAAAAAAACCAAAAAGGTGACTAAAAGGGACCACTTCAGGCCCATAAAGCTAAAAAAGTAAAGATGGGAAAACTCATTGTTGGATAGCTGTTTAAAGACTAGAACACAGGGGCAGAGCCAAGATGGCGGAGTATAAACAGCGCGTCCAAGCCACTCTTCCCCACAGACTACCTCCAAACTATGTAAAAAAACAACTTCTGGAGCCCCAGCACCCACAGAATGACACAGAGAAGCTAACCTCCCGCTGAGGACAGCTCAGCAGCCCTACAGGAAGGACGAGCACAGCACCCGCAGCGCAGTGCGTGGGGAGCCAAGCACAGGTCTGCCTGAGCCGCGGTTTTGGCCCCAGGGTGGCAGGGCCAGCGTCTGGCTGCAGAGACCCCAGAACACCAGCAGCTGTGGTGATTCCAGAATTATCAACATAGACATGCCCAGGACAAAGTGAGAGGTTAGTTCCCTATGGACTTTGGGACCAGTATTTGGGGAACACATCGGCTTCCTCCCCTGGGGGCTAGAAGCCACTGAGGAGACACGCCATTTTGTAGTTTTCAGAGGCAGCTCCAGCTCCTGGCCTGCGAACTGTAGGGAGATCCAGCGATCTTGGGGGGTAATCACTCTTGCTTTAACCTCCCTGGATCTCAATTGTGGTCTGGGGGGGAGGTCTTGAGGTGGATATCCAGCTTGCCAGAAATGGAAGTTGTCCCCCGACACGTTCGGGACGAAAGCTCCCCTGTCTAGTGGCAGAGTCATACTGTGGCAACAAGCCCAAAAGTCAAGTAATTAAGTGGCAACATGCCAAGGCAAAGGGAACAAATTAAACAGAAAAATGCAGCCTTAGACTCCTACTTTGGGGGCAAAGAGGACCGAAGCATAGAGCGAGAAGAGGGCTGTGAGGTCAGAAGTCCTGCTCCAAAAGCCCCAGGGGAAAACATGAGCGGGTTGCAGGCCATAGAGGACCTTAAGAAGGACTTTAAAAATCAAATAAGAGAAGTGGAGGAAAAAATGGGAAGAGAAATGAGAAAGATGCAGGAAAAGTACGAAATGAGGGTCAACAGCCTGACTGAGGAAAACAACACTTAAAAAATAGACTAACTCAAAAGGAGGTCCAAAAGGGCATTGAAGAGAAGAATGCCTTAAAAAGTCGATTTTTCCAGATGGAAAAAGAATCTCAAAAGCTCACTGAGTAGATTCATTCCTTCAGAGTTAGACTGGAGCAAATGGAATATAGTGACTTTATGAGAAATCAAGATGCTGTTAAGCAGATACAAACAAATGAAAGAATAGAAGGCAATGTGAAATATTGCATGGGAAAAACCACTGACCTGGAAAATAGATCCAGGAGACATAATTTAAAAATTATTGGACTACCTGAAAGCCATGATCAAAGAAAGAACCTAGAAATCACCCTTCAAGAAATTCTCAAGGAAAATTGCCCTGATGTTTTAGATCCAGAGGGCAAAATGGAGGTTGAAAGAATCCACTGATCACCTCCTGAAAAAGATCCCAAAAAGAAAACTCCCAGGAATATTATAGCCAGGTTCTAGAATCCCCAGATCAAGGAGAAACCATTTCAATTTCAAAACAAGGAGCAGCCAGGAAGAAACAATTTCAATATTGTGGAAACACAATCAGAATAGCCCAGGACCTGGCAGCTTCTACACTGGGATAGAAGGGCATGGAATATGATATTCCAGAGGGCAAAAGAGCTAGGAATGAGGTCAGAAGTCCTGCTCCAAAAGCCCCGGGGGAAAACATGAGCGGGTTGCAGGCCATAGAGGACCTTAAGAAGGACTTTAAAAGGACTTTTCTGCTGGGTCACCTACCCAGCAAAACTGAGTATTTTGTTTCAGGGGAAAATATGGTCATTCAGTGGAATAGAGGATTTTCAAGCATTCTTGAGGAAAAAACCAGCGTTGAATAGAAAATTTGACATCCAGACACAAGAAGCAAGAGATGCCTGAGAAGGTAATCAGGGAAAAGAAATCAAAAGGAACTTATCACAGTTGAACTATTTACATTCCTATATGGAAAAACAATAACTGTGATGGATTAAATCTTTCTCAGTATGAAAATAATGGAAGAACGGTGTATGGTCATATGAATACATATGTGAATGTGTGTATATATGTTTATAGTTATACATGGATAGAGGGCATAGGTTGAATTTGTTGGGAAGGGAGGATACTTAAGGTGTGAAATTATGAGGGGAGAAAGTGGCAAGAGGAGATGGGGAGAGATAGGGTAGGGTAAACTATCTCATGTAGAAGAAACAAGGGGAAATGGTTGCAAGGGAGGGGAAGAATAGGAAGGCAAAAAGGCAAAACCACATTCTCATTGAATTTGGTTGTGGGAGAGAATGACATACATATTAAATGGGATATCTCAACCTGTAGCAGAATAGGGGGAAGGGGGATGAGAGGAGGGATGATGGATGGGAGGGCATCCTTGGGGTGAGGGGAGGTTGGAAGTACCCACTATAGAAGAGGGACAGGATCATGTAGGGAATGGACCAGGTGGGGGGTGGGATGAGTGGGAGGGAATTATAAGCAGCCTTGTACAATATATCTACTATGATAATGTTTTGCATAGCTAGACATGTACAACATATACTGAATTACTTATCTTCCCAGAGGGAATGGGTGACAAGGGAGGAAGGAAATGGATCTGAAATTCGAGGTCTTAAGATTAAATGTTTCAAATATATATAAATACTATTATTAATACTCTTTTGCTTGTAATTGGGAGATAAGATGTGCAGGCATTGGGACACAAAGATTCACCTTCCTCTAATGGAAAAGTCGAAGGGGGTATGGGAGAAGATATGGGAGAGAGCAGATTGGAGGAAGCGATATCTTGTGGGACTGCTATTCTGGGAGGGTGGGTAGGGGAAAAACAAGGGGGGCAATAATGGTAGCTCAAAATCTGGTGGAAATGAATGATGTAAAGCAGAAGTTAATAAAGCATTTGTTTAAAAAAATAAAATAAAAAAAGACTAGAACACAGTGCATGAATTCCTTTCTAGTGACATTCATTATAAATATATAAAGAAATTATTAAATGGAGAAAGTTACTAAGGGGCCTTATTCCCAAGAAATTTTAAAAAAAAGTCATACATATAAATATGTATAAATTCATGCAGTCTTCCCATATTTCTATGAATTATGCTTATTTGTCATGCTTTAAAGTGCAGTAGCATTCCATTGTATTCACATACCATATATTGTTCAGCCTTTTCTTTATTGTCAAATAGTTTTGTTGTTGTTGTTGTTTTCCAGTTATTATCACAAGTAGTGCTGCTTTGAACGTTTTGATAAGTGTTTTTTCTTGCTCTTGGTAATCTTTCAGGGATATAGTCCCTGAGTAACTTTCTTTATATAATTTTATTTTTAAAAACCCCGGAATGAATTCTACTAGTAATGAATTAGTGTTCTGTGTTCTGGTCTTTAAATGGAAATACAATGACTTATTTTCCCATCATTTAACCTCTTGTAATCGGAATGGGAATTTGAAGATCTTCCCTGCTCCTTAATAGACCTAGGAGAGAGTTTGAAGACCTCCCATGCTGTGAAGAAAAGCTCTGCTCCCTGATAGGCTGAATGTGGTCACATGGAACCTGTGGTGGGAGAATTTTGCTAAGATGAAGAAGAGCCCATAGGAAGCTGGTAGAGAGCTAGACAGGCAGTTGGAGACAGTTGGGATCAGAGGAGGTTAGGCAAGGAGATAGAGAGTTTTGAGAGTAAATATTGATCTTTTATTGGTTTGTGGGAAGGCTAAAGGATGGCATGGCTCTCAGTGTTATTATGGTTTCTGAATATCTTTGGTACTGTGATGGAATCAGGTTACTGGTTTTGGGATTCTGTTTTCTGTTATCTAAATAAATCCTTCACCTTTATGCTCTATCTGGAGAGTTTGGCATATTTTGTGATCAAACATCATGCTACACTTAAAATCACAGTCTTTATCATGATTGTGGGTGCCATAAATATTGCATTGGCACTACACCTCTTTACATTTTTAGCTTTATGGGCATGAAGTAATGTCTCAAAGTCATGTTTATTTTTATTTTTCTAATTGGTAATGATTTTAAACACTTTTCAGATGGTTGTTGATAGTGTGTATTTCTTCTTTATAAAACTCCTGCTATTTTTTTTTATGATTCTATTGAAGAATGGTTTGCATATTTGCATCAGTTCCTTATAGAATTTGGATGACATGCTTCTATCAGAGTATTTAATATGAAATATTTCCCAATTCACATAATTTCTTCTTATTTAGTTGAATTGATTTTATTTATACACTGTTTTTAATTTCATATGATCAATATGATGGCATTGAAAGAGGGCTAACTGGTAGGTGTAAAGCCAAGCACAAGTAGCTCTCCTGAGGATTGCTGCTGTGAATAGCTTTAAGGTTCTGATAACATAGTATAGAGAACTCTCTAATTATTCAGCAATAAACTAAAGCAAAACATTCATAGAAACCAAAGTTCAACATTCACAGCTATATAACATAATTTATTACTAACATGGCCAAATAGTTTTAAATAAAGGCTATCATTCAGTAAATCCCAATCTGAATCAATCAGTATAAAATACCCATCTAAAGTCTTCTTTCACCTTGATTGGAGATTGGAACTTTCACCTTGTTTAAAGACTAGAACACAGAGCATGAATTCCTTATTATGATTATTCCAATCATCCTTAACTCAATCATCCCTAAAGAAAAATCATCCTTAAAAGGTACCAAGTACAGAGAGCAAAGGTCTCCCACCCCAGAGGTCACATTGTTTTAATCTCTCAACCAGCACTAAGTACCCAAGTGAAGATCCTTTCATTTTGACTCGAAGCGAACTTCCAAACTCCATGGTTCCTCTTTCATGCTCCCAGCTCTTGCCTGAATCCACCCAACTGTCACATGGATTCACAGGTAGGCAGCTCCTAGCTCCTGGTCCAGCTACAGACATTAAGCTTAGTAGAGCCACAACAACATTCATGCACATTGCTAGCACTATCATCAGTTTACTTTCTGATTGTGAAATCAACACAGACCAGCAAATAGGGCCTCTGTCTAAGAAATCAACACACATCATCAATAAAGTCCCAGGACCTGTGAAAACATCAGTCAAACTCTCTTTCAGGACTTCTGTAAACAGACAGCAGGAATGTCCTCTTTCAGGGCTTCTGAACCAGCAGTAAAGTCCCAGGGATTCTGGAACAATAGCAATGTCCTCTATCAGCAGACAGATCTGAAAAAGTAACATCAGCACAGACAGACAAAGTGCTGGCACCAGAGTCATCCTTCTTCCCAGTTCTGCTCAAGTTCCAGCTTGAGCTTTTATATCATCAGCTCCTTCCTATTCCATTCTCCTCTTATGTCCTTCCAATTCTGGTCTTTGGCAAGTTCCTCCCACTGTGGACTTCACAGGTTCTATTTTTAACAAAGACTTGATATAATCACAGGTGAGGCTCAAAGACCCTTGAATAACTGAAATAAGGAGCTAAATACTTTAATAACTGAAACAAGGAGTTAAGTACTCCTTTGCTTGCCATTATAATGGGCACAAAGACAACCTCCTTACTATAATGGTATCCTGTGGATATCAAGATAATTTGAGGAAGTTTTCTCATACATTAGGTAAATTCCATGGTTGAACTCCTTGGTTCATGAGGACATGAACAAGCATCACAAAGAATGGCCAGGCATGAATGGGTCACAATCTGTAACACTGGGGGGAATACCCACATTGCTGAGAATGAAGACCCATTGGAACCTTGGAAAATAAACAAGATTGCATATTTTGTCTTTTTTGATCTCTTATATTGCACATCTGACTTGGAGTTATTATTACCATTCCATTTTATTTACTACTGTGTTCTTTGTATTGTAAATATAGAATTATTCTCTTCTCTATGTCTAACATTCTTAGAATCCTAGAGTTAAAATAAGCCTCAGAATTATGTCAATTAACATGCATTTATTAAGTGATTACTATGTGATAGGCATAATACTGATTACTGTGTATAAAAGTATATGATTTATTTATGTAATTTTGCTGCTTGCTTTTACATAAACCAGCTTGTCCAAACCAATGTGTTTATTATTTTGCTGGCTTGTATGTGTATGTGCCCTTCAAGTTGAACATAGAAAAGAGGGAGGAAATTGGATGACAAGACACCTAGAAAGAGAGATTGACAGATATGATTAAATCTAGAAGGTATTCTCTAGCAAAATATGGGGGCTTATAATTACATTGAAAAAGAGGTATCATTGATTTACATTTTAAAATATTCCAACAGAGAGAAAGACCAAGAGAATCCAATCTATGAACCAATGCACAGTCTGTACCCAAAGCATCCCATATCAGGGGAAGGGGAGCAGAGCTAAAGTCACCTCCTCTGATGTCAGTTGCCTTAGGCACCTTAAGTAATTTATTCTTTCTTTCACACATCCTTCTTCCACCCTGAGAGCTAAGGATTTTGTCTAAAGATAAAGCCACTTTAGATGGGGATGGCGACTTCAGCTTATACTAGGATGAGGACTAGAAAGAGGGAATAACTTCCATATTGCTCATAAAGTTTCTACTTCTGTCCATACAGATGCCAGAGATAAAAGGATATAGACATATTTTTTTAATTCTGTGTCCTTATTGTATTTCCATCTCATCAACTTCCCCAATAAATATGAGCTCTTTGAAGGCAAAGGTATTTTTTTTTTTTGTATTCCCAACACCTGGTCCAGAACCTGATACACTGTAGGTCTTTAATATAGGCTCATGTAATTGTATTGAATCAGTAGCTGCTGATGGTCCTTTTGGCCTTTCTACCCAGCTGGAAAGCTTTGTAGGCTAGAATTACAAACTATCCCTTGGTTGAACTCCCTCCCCTGTTACTTAGCTGCAAACCGCATTTGGAGTGGAGTCTAAATTTGAGACTCTGCTCCAAAGTCAAAGTCACCATCTGCTATTCACTTCTGCTCTTGCTCCTTGACCATTAAGCAGCCTCAGAACCATTCACTACTGCTCATTGCCCTAGTCTGCCACTCTGAGGGACATGTCCAATTTTTAATCCACGGTGCATTTGTAAACCAGTTCTTGTGTGTATGTACAACAGAGCTATTAGAGTGCTCCTGTTTCTTCTCCTTGCATAGCTGGATCTGGGACCTCCTTTTGCCCCAGGGCATAGAAGCAAGTTTTGGTTCATTTCCCATTCTGGAAAACTCTTGTGTTTAGTGCCCTTATAGCAGAAAGAATATAAGAACCTACTATCTTTTGTTTGTTGATTACAAAAAACCCCCAAAACTATAGATTCAGTACAGAAAAATGTCGTCTTAAAACCATTTATTAAGCACCTATATGCTAGGCGCTGAACATATATGTAAAAATGATACAATCCTTTTTATTAAAGAGAATCTCTTCTGATGGAGAAGGCAACAGCTACATATAAATTATATACAGAATAAATATTAAAATTAATATAAACAAATTCAAGGAAGTTAAATATAAGATATTGAAGAAGGGAACTGGCTACTAAAGGTAGAGAGATGAATAAATTAAAAGAAAATGCCAACTAGCCTAGAAATTATTATAAATCTAACTACATAACAATTGTAAGCAGAGACTAAAAAGAAACATGAATTTTCACAGGGACTATGGGAATATATGAAAAAAAATAAAGCAACAGATTAAGAAAGGAAAAGAAAAACTCTTGAGGAAAGCATTGCAAAAAGAATAAGTAGCTTAGAATACAATGTGGTATATCTTACCCAAAGAAATGGAATCCCTGAAAATTAGAATATGCCACATGAAACAAATGATTTGTGAAACATTAAGAAAGAAGAAATAAAAACTCTAAAAAAGGAAGAAAACATGGCATCTGATATCCAACATAGTTAATTGACATAGAAAAAGGTCAAGTGATAATTTAAAAATCATTGAACTTCTTGAAAACCATGATTTAAAAAAAAAAAAAGCCTGTATACTCTTTTTCATACATTCATAAAGGAAAACTGCCCATGTCTATTAGAACTAGCCAAAGTAAAGAAGCAAAGAATTTCCTGATCACTTCTTGAAAGGAACTACAAAGGGAAAAGTTTAAGGAATTCCACAGCAAAAATCTAGTTTCCATGTCAAAGAAAAAAATGTTGTAAGAATTGAAGAAATTCAAGCACCAAGGAACTCAGGTCAGAATGATGTAAGACTTGTCAGCTTTTCAGAAAAAACAGAAGAGATCTTGGAATACAACATCCCAAAAGACAAAAGGGAATTCTGGTATATTAATGCAAGGAAATATGATTGACCCATAAGAAATTATGAAAGAGACAATTTCAGAGAATCCTGAGAACTACGAACTGATACAGAGTGGTGAAATGAACAGAACCAGGAGAACAATTTATGCAAGTACGTTGGTCAATCCAATGACCAATCATGTCTTCAAGGAACCCATGAAAAAGAATATTGTCCTCTTCCTGACAGGTGATGAACAGAAGGAGACCAAGATATTTGATATGGCCACTGTGTAAATTTGTTTTGTTTGACAATATTTATTTGTCAATAAATTTTGCCTCTGTTTTATTTTGTTTGGTTGGTTTAGTTTTGTTTTGCCTTTTTTTGCGTGTGTTATTTGGTAGGAGTCAAGGGAAAGGTAGGATAGCAATAGTGATATCCAAAAGAGGGCATTTAAAACACTGATAAATATGTAGAAGATAATAGAAGGAAGTTAAAAGGAAAGCACAGACAAGCTGGAGAGTTTTAAGAGTAGAGATGTATAGAAAAACCAGGTGATATAACCCTCTTAGTGGTAGTCCCTTCCTTCTATTCGTTATTTCTGATTAATTTTGTATATTCTTATTTGTACAGATTGTTTGCATTTTCTTTTATCTGCTAGAGTTCCTTCAGAGTACAAACTGTCTTTTGTCTTTCATTGTATCCCCAGCACTTAGCACTATGACAGACACATAGTAGATACTTAATAAATCCTTATTAACTTATTGAATACTCATTGTTCCATAAAGAACCCTTTTATATTTCTGCTCTGTTTATGGAAATGTTCTTTTTTATTTTTAAGTTCAAAATAAAAAACAAAATTAATTTAAAATAACTACCTCAAAGGGTATGAAACAGTGATTTTTTAATTCTGAGGGAGAAGGTAGTTTCTGATGTGAATCAGGAGAGGCCTCATATAGGAATTCTCCTAGGCAAAATGTGAATTTTCTCAAGAAAACATCCTTAAACTTTAGGGGCAAAATTCCTTTGTGTTTGTCCTCTCGTTCCTAAACCCAGTAATTTCTGACTACCATCTTAGCAACAGGGCCTCAAGCTTCATTTTCCAATTTCCCTTGAAATACATGTTATAAAACTTCATCTCTGTGGTACTTGAACAAAGCCCCAACACATACCCTTTGGTATCTAAATGATACGTAAGCCTCTTTGATTGTTAATGCCATAGAGGTATTTTTGACTCAAACTCCAATAACTACAGTGCTTATGCTGTATTTAGAAAATACTAATTATATAATTCATTACCTTTTTAAAGAAGCTGAACTTTCTAATTCCTGGAAGGATGTATTATTTTCCTCCTTATATAGGAGACAACCAAAATACAAAATAAGTACATTCTATTAAATGCCCATTTGTTTTCTTGAATACAGTAAGTTCAATGAAAGATGACTTGAGTGGAAAGAAAAACTTGAGAATAGCTCTAATACAAGAGTAAAGCAGTGGTTTTTTTTTTAAAAACATCTCTAATGTTTAATGTTCCTCACTGAACTATAAACAATTCAAACCCTGGTTTTTCTATTTTAAGTTGCTTCTTGTTATCCCACCAATCATTGCTTCCAAATCATATTTTTTCAGTCATTCTGTACCACTGCAGCTAAATTTATTCTAATGCTTCTTGAAAGATCTCAGTGGGTATTCAATAGAGTTCTCCTCTTAGAGGTGGTGAAAGAAGCTGGGGGGCAGAGCCAAGATGGCAGAAAGGAAGCAGTAACCTCGCTGAGCTCCTCTGTCACTAAGTCCAAAAGGGTAAATCTGAGCGGATTCCGGAGTGACGGAGCCCAGTGGAAGACAGAGTGTGGCAGAATCCAGCCCAGGAGGTTGCCCAGAGTGTCCGCACAGGTTGAGCGCAGAGCGTGTGGGGTCTGCACAGCTCAGACCTAAGAGCAGGCAAGCAGATTACACCAGAGAGAGAAAAAGCCCCAGCCTGCAGACTTACCAAGGACGAATAGCAGTCATCTCGCAGAGGGAACGGATCATTGGAGCCAGGTAGGAGAGTCGGGCCCCCAGTGGAGAGAGTGGCTTCTCAGGCTGCATTCAGCCCCCAGCCTGGAAATTTAGAAACTGCCTGCCTGTATGATACAGGGGCTGGAATGGCAAAGTAAATTCTAGCTGTTCTGATCCTCCCATCCCTCCTTCATGAAGCAGAAAACCCAAAGATAAGTCTCCCACCCAGATTGAAATCCGAAGTTAATGGAAATAGCCTCAGGCTTGAGAATCTCCAAGAAAGGGTGTAACTGAGACAGCCAGGAATCTGAAGAGAAGAGAGGGAGGGGACCCAACAAGCCCCACCTCACCTCACCAACAAAAGCCTACTTATAGCCCAGGGGTATAGAAGCAGAAATCTGAAGTGGTCAGACTCATCCCCACCTACACATCTACATTCCTCACTGACTTCCCTGACTTAGCCATAAACCAGCCACCCAGAGGTATTCAAAGTCAAGGATCAGGCCCCAAACTCATAGCCTGAGACACTAAGAAACAGGAAGTCACAATGGGAAGGAAGGAAGCTGAAAAGGAGAAGGGGAAGGCAAGAAAGTCTATTCGAGCATACTATGCAGGGCAAGAACAACAAAACACACAGGACACTATAGACTCTCTGCCCACACCAGAGACGACAGAAGGAAACATGATCTGGTCTCAAGCCCAAATAGCATTCCTGGAGGAGAAAAATTTTAAAGACCAAATCAGGGAGGCAATGACCAACTTGGAAAAAGAAAATACCTCCCTAAAAAAGGAACTTCAAAAACTAACTGAAGACCATAATTCACTAAAAATTAGATACAATCAAACTGAAACTCAGAACTCTATGATGCAGCAGGAGTCAATCAAACAAAACAAGACGATCGAAAAATTGCAAGAAAATGTAAAATATCTCACTGGAAAAATAACTGACCTAGAGAACAGATCCAGGAGAGACAACCTAAGAATTATTGGTCTAACAGAAAGCCATGATGAGAAAAGCAGTCTAGACAACATCCTCCAAGAGATTGTCAAAGAAAACTGTCCTGAGGTCCTGGAATCAGAAGATAAAATAGCTATTGATAGAATTCACTGAACTCCTCCTGAAAGAGATCCCAAACTGAAAACTCCACGAAATATAGTAGCCAAATTCCAGAATTATAAGATTAAAGAAAAAATTCTACAAGCAGCCAAAAAGAAACAATTCAAATATCGAGGAACTACAGTTAGGATCACACAGGACCTAGCAGCTTCTACATTAAAAGATCGGAGGGACTGGAATTTGATATTTTGTAGGGCAAGAGAGCTAGGACTACAACCAAGGATTAACTACCCGGCAAAACTGAGCATAATCTTTCAGGCAAGGAGAGGGACGTTTAATGAAGTAAGGGACTTCCAGACTTTCCTAATGAAAAAGCCAGAGCTCAATGGAAAATTTGATCTCCAATTACAAGACTCCAGAAGAACATAAAAAGGTAAACAAGGGTAACATAGACTCACACATGCAGAGGTGCACACACCCACACCCACAAACACAAGCTCATTACCTGGGATGCAACAAGAGCAAAATGTTCACATCCCTATATGTGGAGCTGATAACTGTCAATATTTGAAATCTCTATGATTATCATGACCTGCAAAAGGGTTATACTTAGAGGGTGTGGGTATGAATGCACTAACATGGAGTCAAAAAAAAAAAGACTATTAAGGGGATCAATGGTACTGTAATGGGAAAAAGGAAAGGATGAGCTAGGAAAAGGTAAAATATGCCATCTGAAGAGGCATCAAACACACTATAGAAGAAGGGAAAGTAAGAGGGAGAGGAACATCATTTAAACACTATTCTCACTGGTTCTGGTTCAAAGAAGGATCAAATTAATCAGTGAAGTTTAAGAATCTAACGTGAATAGACATATAAATTCATTAAATAGAGGAATTGGAGGGAGGGAGAGGAGCACTATTTAAAATTTACTCTCATTGGTTTGGAATCAAACGGGGAGTAATTTACTCTGATAAGTATAAAAATTTATTGTGTCCTATAGATAGTGGGAGGGTAAGGGGGGGTGAAAAGAAGGAGACTAAAAGGAGGGATTATAAGGGAGGGAAATAGTAGTAAGGGGAGAGGGTAGGTTAAGAAGGGGAGTCACTGGGTGGGAACACTGAGGGAGGGGGCGGTCAAAAGGGAAAACTTCAAGGAGGGGAAGGGAGAAGGAATAAACAAAAATATAAACAGGGGAGGGAATAGGATGGAAGGGAAGAGACAGATAGTCATCATTACTGTGAATGTGAATGGGATGAACTCTCCCATAAAACAGAGGTGGATAGCAGAATGGATTAAAAACCATAACCCTACAATATGCTGTCTTCAAGAACCACATTTGAAACAAAGGGATACCCACAGGGTAAAGGTAAAAGGTTGGAGTAAAATTTATTATGCCTCAGCTAAAGTAAAAAAAGCAGGGGTAGCAATACTTATCTCAGATAAAGCAAAAGCAAAATAGATCTAATTAAAAGAGATAAGGAAGGAAACTATATCCTACTAAAAGGCACCATCAAGAATGAAGCAATATCACTACTTAATATATATGCACCAAGTGGTATAGCATCCAGATTCCTAGAGGAGAAGTTAAAGGAATTAGAGGAAGAAATAGATAGCAAAACTATACTAGTAGGGGACCTTAATCTCCCCCTCTCTGAACTCGATAAATCTAACCTCAAAATAAACAAGAAAGAAGTTAAGGAGGTGAATAGAATCTTAGAGAGACTAGATATGATGGATCTATGGAGAAAACTGAATGGGGATAAAAAGGAATTTACTTTCTTCTCAGCAGTGCATGGTACACACTCAAAAACAGACCATGTACTAGGGCATAAAAACCTCACAATCCAGTGCAGAAAGGCAGAAATAGTAAGCGCATCATTCTCAGATCATGATGCAATAAAAATTATATGCAATAAAGGGCCATGGAAAGATAGACTAAAAACTAATTGGAAATTAAACAATTTAATCCTAAAAAATTGGTGGGTCATACAAGAAATTATAGAAACAATCAATAATTTCATTCAAGAGAATGATAATAATGAAACAACATACCAAAATTTGTGGGATGCACTAAAGGCAGTTCTCAAGGGAAGTTTTATATCCCTGAGTGCATACTTAATTAAAGCAGAGAGAAGGGAGGTCAATGAATTGGACATGCAATTGAAAATGCTAGAAAAAGAACAAATTGAAAATCCCCAATTTAGTACTAAATTAGAAATATTGAAACCAAAGGTGAGATTAATAAAATTGAAATTAAGAAAACCATTGAATTAATAAATAAAACCAAGAGCTGGTTTTATGAAAAAATCAACAAAATTGATAGACACTTAGTCAATATGATAAAAAAAAAGAAAGAAGAAAACCAAATTATGAGTATCAAAAATAAAAAGGGTGAATCTACCTCCAATGAAGAGGAAATCAAAAAAAATAATGAGGAATTATTTTTCCCAATTGTATGCACATAAATATGACAATCTTAGTGAAATTGATGAATATTTACAAAATCACAAATTGCCCAGATTAACTGAAGAGGAAGTGAATTACCTAAATAACCCCATCTCAGAAAAAGAGATCAAACAAGACATCAATGAACTCCCTAGGAAAAAATCTCCAGGGCCAGATGGGTTCACTAGTGAATTCTATCAAACATTTAAAGAACAATTGATTCCAGTACTCTACAAACTATTTGGGAAAATTAGTGAAGAAGAAGTCCTACCAAACTCCTTCTATGACACAAATATGGTACTGATTCCTAAATCAGGAAGAGATAAAACAGAGAAAGAAAATTATAGACCAATCTCCCTCATGAATTTAGACGCAAAATTCTAAATAAAATATTAGCCAAAAGACTCCAACAACTTATCACAAAAATAATACACCCTGATCAGGTAGGATTCATTCCAGGAATGCAAGGATGGTTTAATATTAGGAAAACCATCAATATAATTGAGCATATCAACAACAAACTAGCAGAAACCACATGATCATCTCAATAGATGCAGAAAAGGCTTTTGACAAAGTACAACATCCATTCCTATTAAAAACACTAGAAAGTATAGGAATAAATGGAGCCTTCCTTAAAATAGTTGCTAGCATCTATCTAAAACCATCAGCAAGTATTATATGCAATGGGGATAAACCAGAAGCCTTTCCAATAAGATCAGGAGTGAAACAAGGATGTCCACTATCACCCCTCTTATTCAATCTGGTACTAGAAACGTTAGCAGTAGCAATTAGAGAAGAAAAAGAAATCAAAGGAATCAAATTAGGTAAAGAAGTGACCAAGCTGTCACTCTTTGCAGATGATATGATGATATACTTAGAGAATCCTAGAGAATCAAGTAAAAAATTACTTGAGACAATAAATAAATTTGGCAAAGTTGCAGCATATAAAATAAACCCACATAAATCGTCAGCATTCCTGTATATCTCTAATAAAACTCAACAGCAAGAGATAGAAAGAGAAATCCCATTTAAAGTCACTGTAGACATTATAAAATATTTGGGAATCTACTTGCCAAAACAAACCCAGAATCTATATGATCACAACTACAAAACACTTCTCACACAAATAAAAACAGATCTAAATAGCTGGAAAAATATCAATTGCTCGTGGCTGGGTCGAGCTAATATAATAAAAATGACAATTTTACCCAAAATAAATTATATATTTAGTGCCATTCCAATCAATTTACCAAAAAACTACTTTGTAGAGTTAGGCAAAATAATAACAAAATTTATTTGGAAAAACAAACGGTCTAGAATATCAAGGGAATTAATGAAAAGAAATGCTAGGGAAGGTGGACTAGCTATGCCAGATCTTCATCTGTATTATACAGCAGCAGTCATCAAAACTGCGTGGTACTGGCAGAGGTGTAGAGTAGTGGATCAATGGAATAGATTAGGTGCAGGAGACCCAGTAGTTAATGAATATAGCAATCTATTGTTCGATAAACCCAAAGACCCCAGTTTTTGGGATAAGAATGCACTATTTGACAAAAACTGCCGGGAAAACTGGAATACAGTATGGCAGAAACTGGGCATAGATCACTATCTAACACCATATACCAAAATTAAGTCTAAATGGGTGCATGATCTAGGTGTAAAGGATGATACTGCAAGCAATTTGGGAAAGCAAGGAATAGTTTACCTGACAGATCTGTGGAGAGGGGAAGATTTTAGGACCAAACAAGAATTAGAGAGCATTATAAAATGTAAAATGGATAATTTTGATTACATTAAATTGAAAAGCTTCTGCACAAACAAAGCCAATGTAACTAAGATCAAGAGGGAGGTGGGAAATTGGGAAAGAATTTTTACAACTTGTGTCTCTGATAAAGGACTCATTTCTAAAATTTATAGAGAATTGAGCCAAATCTATATGAATACAAGTCACTCCCCAATTGAGAAATGGTCAAAGGATATGAATAGGAAATTTTCAGAGAAAGAAATTAAAGATATCTATAAGCATATGAAGAAATGCTCTAAATCACTATTAATTAGAGAAATGCAAATCAAAACAACTCTGAGATACCACATCTCTCCAGTCAGATTGGCTAAGATGACAAAACAAGAAAGTGACAAATGCTGGAGAGGATGTGGCCAAATTGGAACACTAATACATTGCTGGTGGAGTTGTGAACTTATCCAACCATTCTGGAGAGCAATCTGGAATTATGCCCAAAGGATTATAAATAATTTCATACCCTTTGACCCAGTCATACCACTCCTAGGGTTATATCCCAAAGAGATCATAGTAGTGGGAGGAAGAACCATATGTACAAAAATACTTTTAGCAGCCCTTTTTGTGGTTGCAAAGAATTGGAAACTAAAGGGGTGCCCATCAATTGGGGAATGGCTAAACAAGTTGTGGTATATGAATGTAATGGAATTTTATTGTGCTATAAGAAACGAGGAGGTGACGGATTTCATAATTACCTGGAGAGACTTATACAAACTGATGCTGAGCGAGAAGAGTAGAATCAGAAGAAATTTATATACAATCACAGACATACCATATCTGTGATGACCAACTATGACAGACTGGACTCTTTTCAGCAATGCAGTGATATAAGTTAATCCCGAAAGACTCAAGAAAGTGAGAAATGCGCCATCCAGAGATATAACTAGAAAGAACTGAGCCTGAACCCTGATGGAAGCAAACTAAATGATCTTGTTCTTCTAAAATAAATAAATAAATAAATAAATAAATAAATAAATAAATAAATAAAAACAAAAAAAAAAGAAAGAAGCTGGGCATATTACTTTTCTCTCTGTGGTATGATATCATAACCCAATTGGACCCAATAAAATGATATGTCAGAAAAATCCAGAATCATAGGGAAATGACATATTGTAATGGAAGGAATGGTAAGCTTGGAATCAAGAGATCTGTTTTCCTGATAATTGGTTTCCTTAATAATTCTACATATTTTATTAATCTAAAAAACATTCTTCTTAGAAAGGTCCATAGGCTTTACCAGACTACCAAAAGTTTCCATGACTTGTAAAAAAAATTGAGGACCCCTGGTTTACAGTTAAGTGAACTACTTTCAATGCCTGGAATAGCATTACTTTTCCTTTTTATTTTCCCATCTATATTACACCAACTCACTTTTTCTCTGACCTCCAAATAGAAGGATTCTCTTATTACACATACGCACATGTCAAAACACTGTCTAAGTATTCATGGTTGGTTCTGTACCTTCAGCTTTCTGTCAAGGATTGAAGATATCATCAGTCTTTTGAAGTACTAATTAGTTGGTACTTTGATCAGATTTCTGAGGTCTTTCAAGTTGTTTCTCATATTTATCTTGTGGCTATTGCTTAAATTACTCTCCTGGTTCTGTGAACTTCTTCCACATCAGCTCTATATTTCTCTGAACCCATTAAGTTCCTCATTTCTTTTTAAACAAATTTTCTCATATCTTAAGAAATAATAAAATCCCATTGTATTCTAATACCATAATTTCTTCATTCTTCAGTTGATAACTTCTTATTCCAGTTTTTTATTACAACGAAAAGTCTGCTGTACATATGCCAACTATCCTTATATCCTTTACCTCCTTGGAGTATATATCTAACAGTAGGGGTTATTGTTCAATATTATTTGCTATAATGGCTAAATAAATTCATAATTCTACCAACAGTGTGTTAATATGTTTATCCTACCTCAACTCCTCTGATAATTACTGCTTCCTTCTTTTGACATTTTTGCCATTCAAATAAATGTCAGTTGGACACTCAGAGTTGTTTTAATTTGCATTTTTCTTATTAGTGACTTGGGGCATTTTTCATTTGAGGAGTGTATTCATGTACTTTAATTGCTTATCTTTGGGAGAATGACTATTGTTCATATATATATTATATATACTGTCTAGGTATGTATATATGCATTTCTTATTTATATATCTTGTTAGCCTCTTATCAGATAAAGTGTCATGAAGATTTTTTCCAAATTAATTGTTCATCTTCTGATTCTAATAAATTCATTTTACTTGTGGAAAAAGTTTTTCAATTTTTTTGTTCAGATTTTTCTGACTTCTTTGATCATCTCTTATCTCTTGTTTATTTAAGAATTCTCCCCCTAGCCCCTAGTTGTGAAAGCTATATCTTTCTTTTGCCCTCAATTTTTACAATTTTGGGAGTGTTCTGACCTTTGATTTCACTGGTGTAAGGAATTCCCATAATGAAACCTTCTTCACTCGTTCACATTGGAAACTTTACTGTAACTTAGCTTCTGAGTGAGTTGCCTGGGACATTGAGAGATTCAGTGACTTCCTCTTGTTCATAGAGCTAGTATGTGTCAGAGGTAGGAAATGGAACCAGGTCTTCTTGCATCCTTCTTCCTCTGTCCCTTACTACCTCTTTGGCCATATACAAATCCTACCTAGGCTTTGATTTCTTTTTTTTTTATCAAATGCTTTATTAACTTCTAGTTTATATCATTCATTTCTGCAAGATATTGAGTTACAAATTTTCTCCCTATTTTTCCCCTACCCACCACCCCAAAATAACAATCCCACTGGATAACGCATATCTTCTCCCATACCTCCTCCAACTTTCCAGTAGGATATGGTGGATCTCTATGCCCCAGTGCCTGTATATCTTATTTCCTATTTACATGTAAAATAATATTGATAATAGTATCTATCTATGTATCTATCTGTATGTATATATTTTAAACATTTGATTTTAAAACTTTGAATTCCAGATCCATTCCCTTCCTCTCTTGTCACCCACCCTTACTGCGAAGACAAGCAATTTGATATAGGTTGTACACGTGTAGCTATGCAAAACATTTCCATAGTAGTTATATCATAAAAGACTATATTTCCCTCCCTCCGATCCCACCTCCCACTTGTTCTATTCTCTACTTTGATCCCGTCCTTTTTCAAAAGTGGGTGCTTCCAACTTCCCTCTCCCCCAGCCTGTCCTCCCTTCCATCATGCCCCTCTCATCCCCTTCCCCCCTACTCTCCTGTAGGGTGAGATACCGTATTTAGTATGTATGTCATTACCTCCCTAAGCCAAATTCAATGACAATAAGGTTGACCCATTCCCTTTTGACTTCCTGTTCTTCCCCTCGATTGTAACCATTTTCCCTTACCTCTTCTATATGAGATAATTTACCCCAATATGTCCCTCCCTATCTCCTCTTATTATATTCCTCTCTCACCTCTTAATTTCACGTTTTAAGTATCATCCCTTTCCATTAAACTGGTCCTGTGCCCTCTATCTATGTATACTTGTACACATATACACTCACATTCACATATGTATTCATATACCCATATACCCTCCTATATAGACATACACAAATACATACACATATGCACACACACATACATATATATACATATATATGTATATATATATATATATATATATACACACACACACACACACATACACATTTCTGTTCCCTTCAATTATTCTCATACTGAGAAAAGTTTAATAAGTTGAAATTATCATTTTTATATGTAGGAATATAAATAGTTCAACTTTGATAAGTTGCTTATAATTTCTTTTCCCTGTTTACCTTCTCATGCTTCTTATATCTGAATCTCAAATTTTCTGTTCAATTCTGGTTTTCTCATCAAGAATGCTTGAAAGTCCTCTATTCCACTGAATGACTATACTTTCCCCTGAAACATGATACTCAGTCTTGCTGGGTAGGTGATTCTTGGTTTTAATCCCAGCTCCTTTGACCTCCAGAATATCATATTCCAAACCCTCCAATCCCTCAGTGTAGAAGCTACCGGATCCTGTGTTATCCTGATTGTGTTTCCACAATATTCAAATTGTTTCTTTCTGCCTGCTTGTAATATACTCTCCTTGATCTTGGAACTCTAGAACCTGGCTATAATATTCCTAGGAGTTTTCTTTTTGGGATCTTTTTCAGTAGGTGATTGGTAGGTTTTTTCAACCTCTATTTTGCCCTCTGGTACTAAAACATCAGGGCAATTTTCCTTGAAAATTTCTTGAAGGATGATTTCTAGGTTCTTTTTTTGATCATGGCTTTCAGGTAGTCCAGTTATCTCTCCTGGAACTATTTTCCAAGTCAGTGGTTTTCACAATGAGATATTTCACATTGCCTTCTATTTTTTTTTCATTTGTTTGGATCTGTTTAATAGTATCTTGATTTCTCATAAAATCACTAGCTTCCATTTGCTCCAGTCTAATTCTGAAGGAATGATCCTCTTCAATGAGCTTTTGAGATTCTTTTTCCATCTGACAAATTTGGCTTTTTAAGGCATTCTTCTCCTCATTGCCTTTTTGAGCCTCTTTGCCATTTGAGTTAGTCTATTTTTAAGGTGTTATTTTCTTCAGTTAGGTTGTTGACTCTTATTTCATAATTTTCTTGCATCATTCTCATTTTTCTTCCTAATTTTTCCTCCACTTCTCTTATATGGTTTCTAAAATCCTTCATAATGTCCTCTATGGCCTATAACCAGCTCGTATTTTT
Organism: Gymnobelideus leadbeateri; assembly: GCA_011680675.1. Classification (NCBI taxonomy): domain Eukaryota; kingdom Metazoa; phylum Chordata; class Mammalia; order Diprotodontia; family Petauridae; genus Gymnobelideus; species Gymnobelideus leadbeateri. The sequence continues at coordinate 49,509 of WOXC01003745.1, forward strand.
CTTGGAAGCTCTTGGTACTGGAATTCTGACTTCACTGTCTTCCTCCTGTTCCATGCTTTGATCCTTTTTGTCCCCAAAATAGGAGTCTAATGTTGGATTCCCTTGTTTGCTTTGCTTCCCTCGTTTACTCATGTTGCCACTCAATTGATTGACTTTTGGGCTTTTTGCCACAGTAGGACTCTGCTACCAAACAGATCAGCTTTGTACTAAATGCTGAGGTTTTCTCAATTGCTGAAGGTCTTAGTTGGGTGCCCTCTCTGAAGCCTCCACACACTCTGGCAAGCTGTTAAAACATCCCCTGACCTCCACCCTTGACCACAATCCAGATCCAAGCAGGTTAAAGTAAGAACGATTACCCCTCATACAGGTCACTTGGTTCCCCTATAATCTGTAATCCAGGAGCTGAAGCTGCCACGTGTCAGAGGCTGCACTGCTGCAGTGCTTCAGCCACTTTTTCCTCCAGGGGATAAATATCAACCACACTCCCAGACTACTGGATTCCAAAGTTCACAGACTCTCACTTGGTCTTTAGCATCTATGGGTTGATAGTTCTGGAAACCACCACAGCTGCTGGTGATCTGAAGTCCCTCAAGCTAGTGACTGGTCAGGCCCACCCTGGGGATAAAACCTCTGGCTCACCAGGGGCTGGTGTCAACTTCCAGAGCACTTTGCTGGCTGCTCCCTGTGGGCCTGCTGGGCTGTCCTTAGCGGGAGGTTAGCTTCTCTGTGTCATTTTGTGGGTTCTGTAGCTCCAAAGTTTGTTCAGTCACCTTTTACATGAATTGGATATGGTGGGAGCCAGAGCCCAGCAGAAGTCATGTTTCTACTCTGCCATCTTGACTCCACCTCCCGCCCCCAGGCCTTGATTTCTTTAAGCTATTATGTGAGGAGGTTACATTAGAAGGTGTTTTCTGACTGTACCTTCCATGTCATACAGTATATCTCATGTTACATAAGTGAGAATTATTACTATCAATGGAATTTATGGCCATCTGGAATTAAATTCATATTATAAATGAAAAAAAAACTGTGGTCCAGGGACTTTTCCCACATAAGAAGTGACAGACTAAGGACTTTGAAATGATGTATTCTGATGCCAAACTCCATATGGAATTTGACTTTGTGACTTCCAAAGAAGGTCAGAGCTTTAGGTTTTGCCACAGTGACTTATTGACTGGCTTTTCAACTTCAGGTTCTTCCCCTTCAAAGTGAGAATTAAAATATATATCAATCAACTACTCATGTGTACGTTTAGAATAGTCACTGAGAAGCTGATAACAATATTTTTGGGAAAACACAGGAAATGGCATCATAGGATCATACAGCTAGAGCTGGAAGAAGACTCAGAGGCTGTGTAGTCCACCTCCCCTTATTTAAAGATGAGAAAAACTGAGGTCCAGGGAAGCTAAATGCTGTGTCCAAGGTCACTCATGTTATAAGCATCAAGGTGGGATCTGATCCAAAGCTTAACTCAAAGTTAAAGGAATTGGCAATGAACTATTACAAAGGAATGATACAGAGGAAGGAGGAGAATGGAAGACTAGGATATTGAATAACTGTCCATTTGGCTACAGAATTTTAATCTATGCTGTTTCTAAGCTTGCGGGTTTTTGTTTTATTTTGCTTTTCAGGTATACAATGGCAAGACCTTGAATTCAGGCCATATGGGTTCTAATAGCTTGCTCACTAACTCATTATATCATCAAGTTGTTTCACTTCTCTGAGACTCAGTTACCTCAGCTATGAAATGAAGAGACTGGATTAAGTACTCTCTGAAGGTCCTTTCTATCTCTAATATCCAGATATTCTTAGTTCTGTATTCACTGTGCCTATGAGGCTTTCTGGTGGGATTTCAGAGTCTTTCCACTAAAGACAGACTTTTGTTTGTTCCCTGATTCATTGTAATGCTGTTTTCCTACATGCTGTTACTGTTATCTATCCCTTTCTAACAATGAATAATAATGATGTTATAAAATCCGGAAGAAATTAAACCCCTGGGCAAAGAAACAAGGGATGCTTGTACAAATACTCATTCAAACACATATACTTCCAGGCTTAACTCTTTCCTGGGTTCCAGTTATATTTTACAAGGAAGTCTTTAAAACAAAACTAAACTAAACAAATAACAAAAGAGGCTATCTAATGGCTCTGAACCAAAGGTTGCAAAGATGCTTCCACTCATAACATGTATTTCAGATCCAAATTAGAGTGTAAGTAAACCTGTTCCAAATCAATTTTTAGCCATAACCACCAAAAAATACTGGCAGTGCAGGGCAGTGATGCCTAGCTTCTTACTTAGAAACAAGTATATGCAGGTAGTCAACAGGCTCTGGAGCCAACATTTAAAATGCATTTCTTCTAGTCACAACTGTGCTGTGACTAATGGGTTTATTAATATTGAGAGCCATGGATCACTTTGAACTGAAAGAAAAATAAGAGACCTAGGCCCTTGGGATGTAGGGCCATGAAAGTCAAGGTTAGTAGCAGCAGCTGTGACCATGTGACTCTATTTAGAGCACAAACAAGGGACCCAGAATCTTATCCTGAGCCCAACCACCAGACCTACTTAGAAACTCTCTGCTGACCATGCTGGCATTTGTCTTCATTCCAGCTATCCTTCTCCCTGTGGTTTTCTTGCCTCAGGATCAATCTTCTAAAATTAAGCTTGCTAGTAGCTAAGGATACTCTGGCAAAAGGATGACTGTGCATCCTAATTCCAGGTTTTTTTGTTATCTCCCCCCCACCAATAGTACTTTTGACCTGTCACCTTCCAATATGATTTAGCATAACAACTCAACTGGTATTTGTAATGTGCTTGGAATTTTGCAGGTTTTCATATTCATTATCCCATTTGATTTTTCTAACAGCTTTGTGAAATAAACAGGTAATGAAATCAATAGTGTTCTTGCTTTACATATGAGGTCATGGATGCTTAGAGACATACATATTTACATATATGTGTGTACATATGTATATGTATGTATGTATGTATGTATGTATGTATAGTTGAATAACTAGTTAGTGGTGTGGAACCAGGATTCAAAAGCAAGTGCTCTGGCTCCAAGTTCCATATTCATTCCGCTATACCAGCTGCCTTATCCAATCTTAGACACAATAATCATAGCTAACATTTACATAAGGCTGTAATGTTTTCAAAGCCTTTGACAAATGTTAACTTATGTGATCCTCACAACAACCTTGTGAGTGCTATTATTAAACCCATTCTACAGATAAGGAAACTGAAGTTTAGAGTGGCTAAGTAGCTCCTTGGTAGGATATCTGTACTTATTGTCTTCTTTTAGGATGTAAACTTATTGATAGTTCGGGTTGTTTTATTCATTGTACTTGGATCCCCAGAGCCTTGCACAGAGCTTGGCACATGGTAGGAACTTAATAACTACTAGTTGCTTGCTTGTCAGATGTCTTTTTTAGAAAGGGAAGGAGTGATTTGGACTTATATAGACTGGGGATTTGGATTTTTTTTTTTCTTACGTGCTTAGGCAAAGAAATATCACATGGTTTGGAATTGGGATAAGATTAAAAAGACAATTTATGGAAAAGGAAAAGAGAGAACACATGGGAAGGATGGTGGGTGGGAATTTTTCCCCCAGCTATATTGGACAGTAGTGTTATGGCAGCCATGGTGGCACCTATTTATAAGTGTGGCTTTACTTCTGTTAAATACTGTATCTTAACACTGTATCTTATTAACTTAATCTTATTTCTCATAAATAATAATGGTTGGCAAGTCCTATGTAATTTCATTCTGTCAATTTGTTGAATAACTTAGCACAAGAGACTGAATTTTTCTAAAGTTGGCCTGGGATCCCAACAACCTTGCCCATTGTTCAATAATTTCTTTTTCTTTCAAATTGTGGCAAAATCATGATCCATTTATATGATTCATAACTACACTGCCAAAGCAAGAATTATAATGAACTTGGGCCTTCCAAAGGTGCTCCATTATACCATAAGTCTAACATATATGATGACACCTGATGTCACACTAGTTTGACAGAAAAAAAGCATGCTTTGGTCATATGCCCTTCCTTCCAAGGTAATTTTTACCACACAGGTTTTTTTGACTTTCAAGTTCAAGGATGCTTCAGAAGAACCCTCTAATTTTCTGATGTGGTACATTTTCCATACAACTGTGCATGCCCTGTGCCTCAGTAGGGACAGACAGGTACATTGTGGGCCTCTTGCTGAAGGATTTGTGCTGTAATTTGGAGAGATGACTGCAGTAGCCACTTAAAAACTAGGTCAAAGAGGATGGGCTACTGAATTTCACAGGAAACATATTCTTGTGGAGGACCATCTCCTTTAAATAGTTTATTAGAAGAAAGTGTTTCTAGGCTCTTTTAGCACTTCTTTAGGAGTATTTCAATGCTAGTTTCCTCTTGAATTTCTACCCAGGAGAATGTATAATGGTAGATACCTGGAAAGCCTCTTGTCTTCCCACTCACCCATCTGTTGGACTGTAGTACTTCCCATTTGAATTAGCCATGTACTATAGCCCCTTTCTGTGGAGCCTGTCATGAACTGTGGTCTCTTGCTTAAAACAAACAAACAAACCATGCATGATAGTGGTTCCTGATTGGTCCTCTGGTCTTCTTGGCTAGGGAGAGTGCGAGAAACTGATGAAAATGGTGATTGCCAAGGTTAGTAGCACATGCCTGTGAACCCTTGCTGTTATGGGAGACAGATGCTAGTGTATTATTTAAGCTCTGGAAATTTGAGCTACAGCAGGGCTAACATTGACCCAGTTTTCACCACAAAAATGGTGTGCCCTCTAGAGTGGAGGGCCACCATACTGGCTTAGGAGGAGTGAATTGGCTCAGGATAGAAAAAAAGAAACAGGTCAAAGTTTTTGTGGTGATGATCAGTATTGGTATTAGGCCTATAAGTAACTGTAGCACTTTCAGACTGGCCAAAATAGGGAGAATTGGTCTCAAAAAAACAAAACAAAACAAGAAAATTATTGGCAATTGATTCAGAAAAAGCCACCTCTTTAGTAGACTACAAGAGTAGTGGAAAATCTTTGCCTTCCCTCTACTAAACCCTTCTCTTGGGACTTTACTACTCTCCTCTGTATTTCCAGTGGAGATGGAGAGGTTTCTTCCTCATTACCCCTCTGTAATAGTATTGGCAAAAACACATATGTAAATGTGGATACCCTGAGCAAGCCAGGATCTTAAATTCCTGGACAACTTTTCTGTTTTTTTTTTTTTTCCTGAGAACAGAGAATCTGAGAGATGGGCAGCTCCAGCTTTGGCAGCTATATTAAGTCTGAGAATTTCTAGATTTTTGAGTTCATGACAGCTGCCAGTGGGAAGTACTTGCTAAAACCATGCTGCTTGTCCAAGGAGATGATCACTAAAGAGATGACTGGCCAGAAAATGACTTGCTTACCTTATGATTTACTCAGTACAGATGTGAGGTGAATGCAAAACACATATTCAGTTGACCCAGAAAGTTGTTTTTAACTTGTAAGAGAGGATAATGAGTATAAGGGCTTATTTTATGTGCTAAGTATTTTAAATGTACTCTTTTTTTTTTTAAACAATTGGGGTTAAGTAACTTGCTCAAGGTTACACAGCTAGTCATTATTTATGCGTGGGTGCTCATTTTCTGAGGCCAGATTCAATCTCGGGTCATCCCAACTCCGAGGCCGGCACTCTTACTCACTGCGCCACCTAGCCGCCCCTTTAGGGCAATTGGGGTTAAGTAACTTGCCCAAGGTCACACAGCTAGGTTTTTGTTTGTATGGGTTAAGTGTCTGAGGCCCGATCCGAACTCAGGTCCCTCTGACTCCAGGGCCAATGCTCTACTCACTGCGCCACCTAGCCGCCCCTTAAATGTACTCTTATGAGTAGTTTGTACTTTAAACATTTATTTTTTGGTTCAGGAAATAGTTATCTGGGCTGTGCCTGATATCTACTTTATTCTTTGAGTATTTTTTTTTCCTGTAAGGCACCTTATTAATTCCCTTTTGGGAAGATCCTTGATGGTTATCATCCCTAAGCTTTATTTAATGATTCTCCCCACCCCCAAATCCTACTCCATAGAAGGGAGTGTAACAAACCAGATAAGATAATTTAAAAAATAAATAAATTATTTTGGGCATTAGGCTTCCTCAGTATCATACAATAGTCCATGTGAGTCCAGAGCCTGAACCCTTGGAAGGGAACTGGTGCAGAAACCTCTTTCTGCTTTTGCTATTATTTGTTGACTCTCTCATAAGATTCCTATAACTGTTATCTATCAGTCTCCCAAGATAATTCACTTTTCTTTCTCAATGAGTTCAATACATGACTCAAAGTCTTTCTCTAAACCTAAAAATCCTATTATCACACTAGGAAACTACAATTAATATTGATACCCCCTAAAATCCCTAACTTCCTCAGTCTACTCCATTTCCATAGACCTCCCTACTCCAATCCATCCTGCAGTTAGCCACTAGAATGATTTTCCTAAAGCATAGGTTTAACCATGTCACCTCAATAAACACCAATGGCTCCCTATTATAGCTAGGATCAAACGCAAAAATGCTCTGTCTGGAATTGAAAACCCTCCATAACTCCCCCCCCCCACTCCTTTCAGTCTTGTTACACTTATTCCCTGACACATAATCTTCAACACAGGGACACTGGTCTCCTGGATATTTCATGAACAAGACATTCTGTCTCTTGACTCTAGGCATTTTATTTGATCATCTTTCATGCCTGTAATATTCTCCCTCCTCAATTCACCTCCTGACTTTCCTGGATTCCCTTAAGTTCAAATTAGAATCACATCTTTTGTAGGAATACTTTCCTAATTTCTCTTATTTCTAGGGCCTTAAATCTGTTCATTTTCCCCCTTTTTTGCTATTTGTTTGCATGTTTTCTTCTTCACTATATGATACCCTACTATAGGGCAGTAAATTTCTTTTGCTTCTTTTTGTATGCACAGTGCTTAGCACAGTACCTGGCATAGAACAGGTAATTAATAAATGTTTATTGTATAAATGAATGAATTTTAGTTACACACAGAAATGATCATGTCCTTGATATTGTTATCACCCACATATATTCCACTTCTGTATTTATGAACTCTGAAATTCTTTTATCAGATTATGCTCTTTTATTATTATATCTTTCCTTTATGACCCCTAACTTATTGATCCTCACTGTTATTGATTGTTATTGATCCTTACTGTTCAATGCCTCTACACTTCAGTTCTTTCCTATGCCATCACTCCTATACTAGCTGGCTATACTCTCCTCCCTTCCCTATTGCAAACCTTAGATAAAGTTCTTCTCTATACTATATATATACTCAGATCTCTTTCCCACTTGTTATATTGCAAATCATATGTTACCAAACCCACCATCTACCTACAGATCTTATTCATGGCTAAACTCCTTGAGAAAGCCATCTATATCTAGTGCCTCCACTTCTCCTCTTGATTCAAAAACTTCTGAAATCTGGTTTCTAATCTCAACTGAAATGACTCATTCCATAGTTAATAATGACCTTTCATCTCAAGGATTTTATAACCCTGCTCTCTCTCTCTTGACTCATCTCCTACTATCTGATTGCTCCTTTTCCTTCTCTTTTTCTGGATCTTCATCAAGGTCCACTACCCGGGAGTGTCTCCTAAGATTCTTCCTGGAGCTTTTTTGCTTCTTCTATGTTATATCACTTGGTATTCTTGCCAGCTATGATATGTTGAATTATCATTTATGTATGACTGATTACCAGATCTACATGTTGAGCCCTAGCCTTTCTTTTAAGTTCAAATATCACATCACCAACTATTTCTTGGACATCTCATCCAGCTCCTTTATAGACATCTCAATTTCAACATGCCAATAACAGAACTAGCTTTCCCCTAGAGTCCTCCTCTGTTTCAAACTTTCCCTATTACTGTCAAGAACACTACCATATTCCCATTCATACATACAACTATGATCATATTCTTGACTCCTCACTTACACTCACCCAAAATATCAATTTGTTGCCAAGTCTGTTTCTTCCCAACATCTCTTGTCCATATCTCTGCTTCCCCTTTCACATAGACACCATTCTGGGATAGGCCCTGGACTATATAGAAATATGGTCCACAACATCATATCTGTCTGTCTGTCTATCCCTACTTCTCCTTTCACATACATTTCATCCTGGTATAGGTCCTGGAACATAATAGCCTAATGGTTGGTCTCCCTGCCTTAAGTTTTCCCCTTACCTAAGCCATTATTTACCTGGCTGCCAATGGGATCTTCCAAAAACACAGGTCTGACCATGTCACCCTCTACTTGATAAAGCAGGGGTTCCTTTAGTTCTCTATTACTTCAAGGATTATATATAAAATCCTCTTCTTTCAATTTAAAGCCCAAGGGAGCAACCTGGCCCTCTTTTACCTTTTTAATATCCTTATACTTTTATCCTCTTCGTGTATTATATGATCCAGGTCTTGATGTTCCTTATACATTACATGCCTTTTATTGGCTATCTCCCCTCTTCTTCTTAGCTATTTTTTTGGCTTCCTTTAGGACACAGTTCACATTGCACTTTCTGTAGGATGTTTTTTTTTTTGTCCCCATATTAATAGTGCCTTCCCTTCCCTCTGAGATTATAGTTTACATTGTATATTTTTATATACCCTGTATACATTATTATATAATGTATGTGCTGTATACATTATTATTTTCATTTTCCCATTAATATAAGAGCTACTTGAAGACAAAGATTTTGTTTCTTTTTTCCTTTCTTTGTATCTGCAGTGCTTTGACTAGTGCCTGGCATGTAGTAAATATGTAATAAATGCTTATTGACTGTGGCTCAGAGATGTCCTGACTTCCCAGTAGCCACTTAGCTAGCAAATTTTAAAGGTAGGATTTGAAATCAAGCCTATCCTGACTCCAGATCCATTGTTATTAACCATCATAGCATGCTTTCTCTTTGAAGAAAACTTTAAAAATGTTTTCATTTTTTTAACAACCAAAATATCAGATGAATATTTACATATGTTTTCTCCAAGACTGTTCCTCTAAGATGAATTATAAATACTCAGTAACCTAATGAGATAATGTATGTAAAGTGCTTTTCCGACTTTAATGATATAAATATCAATTCTTATCATCAACATCATCACTACCATCTCAATAGGCCCAGAGAAATTATGTTCTGGGACAACAATTTTAAAAAACACTTCTATTTGGAAGATTTTGAGATAAAGAATATTTTGTTTGCATAAATATATATATATATATCTGAATGTGTATGTAATAGTCATATAATTACATATATTTGTATGTCATATAAATAAATATATATACATATATATGAGAGCAAAATAACTCATATTAATGGAGTCAATATACAAATAATATATACATGCATATATAGTTTTTTTTTCCTCAAGACTCAGCTCAAGGGGCAGAGCCAAGATGTCAGAGTAGAAACAGGACTTCTGCTTGGCTCCTGCTTCAACCTCCTCCAATCCATGTAAAAAATGACTCTAAACAGACTTTGGAGCTACAGAACAAACAAAATGAGAGAGAAAGAAGATAACTTCCCACTGAAGACAGTCCAGGAGGCCAGCAGGAAGGGGCCAGCACAGTGCTCTGGGAGCCAAGCCCAGCCCCATGTAAGCCAGAGGTTTTAGCCTTAGGGTTGCCAGAACCAGCCGCCAGCTGTAGGGATTTTGGATCACCAGAAGCTGTGGTGGTTTCCAGAATTATCAACCCATAGATGCCAAAGACAAAGTGGTCAGAGAGGTCAGTGTAGACTTTGCGAGAACAGGGAGTTTGGGAGTGCAGTCCAGACTTTGTCCCATGGAGGGACAAGTGGCTGAGGCTCCACGTCGATGCAGCCACCACCATGTGGCTGCTTAAGAGCACCTGGCCTGCAGATATTAGCGGGGACCAAATGACCAGTCTGAGGTGTAATCAGTCTTGATTTAACCTGCTTAGATTGTGGTCTAGGGTGGAGGTCCTAGAGTGCGTGACCAGTTTGCCAGAGCATGTGGAGGTTTCAGAGAGGCCAGCCAACTAATAGATATGGGAGCTGAGAAAACCCCAGTGATTTGGGACAAAGTTGCCCCTTCTGGTAGCAGAATTCTACTGTGGTAAAAAGCTCAAAAGTCAAGAATTTGAGTGTCAACATGAGCAAGCAAAGGAATAAAAGCAAACTCAGCATTCAGACATTACACTCCTATTTTGGGGACAAGAAGGATCAAAACATGAAAAAGGAGGAAGAGAGTGAAGTCAGAACTCCTGTACCAAAAGCTTCCAAGAAAAATGTGAGCTGCTTACAGGCTATAGAGGAGCTTAAGAATGATTTTGAAAACCAAATAAGAGAAGTGGAGGAAAAATTAGGAAGAAAAATGAGGGTGATGCAAGAAAATTATGAAATCAGAGTCAACAACCTGACTGAAGAAAATAACACCTTAAAAATAGACTAACTCAAATGGCAAACAGGCTCAAAAAGGCAATGAGGAGAAGAATGCCTTAAAAAGCCGAATTTGTCAGATGGAAAAAGAATCTCAAAAGCTCACTGAAGAGAATCATTCCTTCAGAATAAGACTGGAACAAATGGAAGCTAGTGACGTTATGGGAAATCAAGACACTAAAACAGAAAAACACAACTTTAGACTCCTATATTGGGGGCAAAGAGGCTCAAAGCATGGAGGAGGACTGTGAGGTCATAACTCATGCACCAAAAGCCCCAAATGAAAATACAAGCTGGCTACAGGCCATAGAGGACCTTAAGAAGCAGATAAGAGAAGTGGGAGAAAAATTGGGAAGAGAAATGAGAAAGATGCAAGAAAAGTATGAAATGACAGTCAACAGCCTGACTGAGGAAAATAACACCTTAAAAAATAGACTAACTCAAATGGCAAAAGAGGCTCAGAAAGGCAATGAGGAGAAGAATGTCTTAAAAAGCCGAATTTGCCAGATGGAAAAAGAATCTCAAAAGCTCGCTGAGGAAAATCATTCCTTCAGAATTAGACTGGAGCAAATGGAAGCTAGTGACTTTATAAGAAATCAAGATACTGTTAAACAGATCCAAACAAATGAAAGAATAGAAGGCAATGTGAAATATCTCATGGGAAAAACCAGTGACCTGGAAAATAGATCCAGGGGAGATAATTTAAAAATTATTGGACTACCTGAAAGCCATGATCAAAGAAAGAACCTAGAAATCACCCTTCAAGAAACCCTCAAGGAAAATTGCCCTGATGTTTTAGAACCAGAGGGCAAAATAGAGGTTGAAAGAATCCACAGATCACCTCCTGAAAAAGATCCCAAAAAGAAAACTCCTAGGAATATTTTAGCCAGGTTTCAGAATTCCCAGATCAAGGAGAAAATAGTCCAAGCAGCCAGGTAGAAACAATTTCAATATTATGAAAACACAATCAGAATAGCACAGGACCTGGCAGCTTCCACACTGAGGGATTGAAGGGCATGGAATATGATATTCCAGAGGGCAAAAGAGCTGGGATTGAAGCCAAGCGTCACCTACCCAGCAAAACTGAGCATTTTTTTTCAGGGGAAAATATGGTCATTCAGTGGAATAGAAGACTTTCAAGCATTCTTGAGGAAAAAAATCAGAGTTGAATGGAAAATTTGACATTCCGATATAAGAAGCAAGAAAAGCTTGAGAAGGTAAACAGGGAAAAGAAATCATATGTACATTCCTACATGGAAAAATGATAATTGTAACTTATGAAACTTTTCTCAGTATGAGGCTAGTTGAAGGGAATATAAATGTGTGTATATATACATACATATATATGTCTATATAGGAGGGTACATGGGCATATGAATGCATATGTGAGTGTATGTGTACAGGTATACATAGACAGAGTGCACAGGACCAATTGAATAGGAAGGGATAATATTGAAAAGGTGAAATTGAGAGATAGGAGAGTAATATAATGAGAGGAGATGGGGAGAGATAGAATGGGGTAAATTATCTCATATAGAAGAGGCAAGGGAAAACTGTTACAATGTAGGGGAAGAACAAGAAGGCAAAAGGGAATGAGTTAACCTTACTCTCATGGAATTTGCCTAAAGGAGGGAATGACATACACACTAAATAGGTTATGTCACCCCACAGGAAAGTAGGGGAGAAGAGGATGAAAGGGGGGATGATGGAAGAGAGGGCAGGTTGTGGGGAGAGGGAAGTTGGAAGCACCCACTTTTGAAAAGGGACAGGATCAAAGTAGAGAATAGAACAAGTGGTGGGTGGGTTAGAATGGAGGGAAATATAGTCAGTCTTTCACAATATATCCACTATGGAAATGTTTTGCATAGCTACCCATGTACAACCTTTATTGAATTACTTATCTTCCCAGTAAGTGTGGTTGACTGGAGAGGAAGGGAAAGAATTTGGAATTCAGAATTTTAAAATCAAATGTTAATATATATGTATGTATATATACATATATATATATATATATATATGTATATATACATATATATATGTGTGTGTGTGTAAAATTTTACATGCAACTGGGAAATAAGGTACACCGACACTGGGTCATAGAGATCCACTGTGCCCTACTGAAAAGTTGGAGGGGGAAGGATATAGGAGAGAGTATATTGGGGAAGGGGGTGTTCAGTGGGATTGCTGTTTTGGGGTGGTGTGTAGGGGGAAAATGGGGAGAAAATTTGTATATCATATTCTTATTGAACTGAATGATGTAAACTAAAAATAAAATTTAACTTTAAAAAGGCATGCATGTGCAAGATGGAGGAGTAGAAACAGCACTTCCACGGTGCTCCAGCCCACACCACTTCAAAATTATATAAAAGGGGACTCTGAACAACCTCTGGAGCTCTAGAACCCATAGAACAATAGAAAGAAGCTAACCTCCCACTGAAGACAGCCTGGCAGCCTGGCAGGGAGCGTCCAGCACAGCACTCTGGGAGGAGAGTCCAGGCCCGCATGAGACAGATGTTTTAGCCTCAGGGCAGCCTGACCAGTAGCAGGCTGGAGGGACCCCAAAACACAAGCAGCTGTGGGGTTTCCAGAATTACCAAAACATAGATGCCTAGGACAAAGTGAGCTGTTAGTGTCCTATGGATTTTGGGACCAGTATTTGGGAGCATGTTAGCTTCTTCCCCTGGGGGCTAGAAGCCACTGAGGAGCCGCAGCACAGCCGCCATTTTACAGCTTCAGTTGCAGCTTCAGCTCCTGGCCTGTGGTCTGTAGGGGGAATCCAATGATCAGTTTGGGGGGTAAGCGCTCTTGCTTTACCCTTTTTGAATCTGGATTGCAATCTGGGGTGGAGGTCTTGGGGTGTGTGACCAGCTTGCCAGAGTCTGTGGGGGCTTCAGGGAGGGCACCCAACTAATACCTCCGGCAGTTGAGAAGACCCCAATGTCTGGGACAGAACCTCCCCTGTCTGATGGTAGAATCTTACTGGGGCAACAAGCCCAAAAGTCAAGTAATTAAGTGACAACATGCCTAGGCAAAGGAAACAAAATAAACATAAAAATGCAACATTAGACTCCTATTTTAGGGGCAAAGAGGATTGAAGCATGGAACAGGAGGAGGACTGAGAGATCAGAACTCCTGCACCAAAAGCCCCAAATGATAATACAAGCTGGCTACAGTCCATAGAGGACGTTAAGAAGGATTTTAAAAACCAAAATTGTGAAGAGAAATGAGAAGGATTCAGGAAAAGCATGAAATGAGAGTCAACAGCCTGACTGAGGAAAATAACACCTTAAAAATAGACTAACTCAAATGGCAAAAGAGGCTCAAAAAGGCAATGAGGAGAAGAATGCCTTAAAAATCTGAATTTGCCAGGTGGAAAAAGAATCTCAAAAGCTCACTGAGGAGATTCATTCCTTCAGAATTAGACTGGAGCAAATGGAAGCTAGTGACTTTATAAGAAATCAAGATGCTGTTATACAGATCCAAACAAATGAAAGAATAGAAGGCAATGTGAGATATCTCATGGGAAAAACCATTGACCTGGAAAATAGATCCAGGAGAGATAATTTAAAAATTACTGGACTACCTGAAAGCCATGATCAAAGAAAGAACCTAGAAATCATCCTTCAAGAAATTCTCAAGGAAAATTGCCCTAATGTTTTAGACCCAGAGGGGGAAATAGAGGTTGAAAGAATCCACAGATCACCTCCCGAAAAAGATCCCCAAAAGAAAACTCCTAGTAATATTATAGCCAGGTTCCAGAATTCCCAAATCAGGGAGAAAATATTACAAGTAGTCAGGAAGAAACAATTTCAGTATTGTGGAAACACAATCAGAATAGCCCAGGACCTGGCAGCTTCTACACTGAGGGATAGAAGGGCATGGAATATGGTATTCCAGAAGACAAAGTACCTGGGATTAAAACCAAGAATCACCTACCCAGCAAAACCTCAGTATCTTGTTTCAGGGGAAAATAATGATCATTCAGTGGAATAGAGGCCTTCCAAGCATTTTTGAGGAAAAAACCAGAATTGAATAGAAAATTTGACATTCAGATACAAGAAGCAAAAGATGCTTGAGAAGGTAATCAGGGAAAAGAAGTCAAAAGGAACTTATCAGAGTTGAACTATCTACATTCCTACATGGAAAAACAATAACTGTAACTGATGAAACCTTTCTCAGTATGAAAATAGTTGAAGAAGGATATATGGGCATATGAATACATATGTGAATGTGTGTATATATGTTTACAGATATACATAGAGGGCACAGGACCATTTTAATTGGAAGTGATGATGCTTAAAGGGTGAAACTGAGAGGTGAGAGAGGAATATGGCAGGAGGAGATGAGGAGAGACAGAATGGGGTAAACTATCTCATATAGAAGAGGCAAGGGAAAATGGTTGCAATGGAGGGGAAGACCAGGAAGGCAAAAAGGCAAAACGTTATTCTCATTGAATCTGGCTCAGGGAGAGAATGACATACATACATACATACTAAAATGACATACATACATACATACTAAAAAGAATTATCTCACCATACAGGAGAGTAGCGGGGAGAGTGATGAGAGGGGGGGATGATGGAAGGTAGGGCAGGCTGGGGGAGAGGGAATTTAGAAGCACCTACTTTTGAAAGGGGACAGAATCAAAGTAGAGAATGGAATGAGTGGGAAGTGGGATAGGAGGGAGGGAAATATAGTTAGTCTTTTACAATATATCTACTATGGTAATGTTTTTCATAGCTATACAACATATATAGAATTGCTTATCTCCCCAGTAAGGGTGGGTGACAAGGGAGAAAGGAAATGAATCTGGAATTCAAAGTTTTAAAATAAAATGTTTAAAAATGTATAAATACTATTATTAATAATATTTTATATGCAGTTGCAAAATAAGATATACAGGCATTGGGGCATAGAGATCCACCATGCCCTACTGGAAAAGTCGAAGGGTGTATGGGAGAAGATATGGGAGAGAGCAGATTGGGGGAGGGGATATCTGGTGGGGCTGATATTTTAGGGGGGTGGGTAGGGGAAAACGGGGAAAAATTGTAACTTAAAATCTGGTGGAAATGAATGATATAAATCAGAAGTTAATAAATCATTTGGGAAAAAAATGAATGTGTTCTGTCCACTCCTCACAAAGAAATCATTCCTTATAACAATAAATAAAAAAGAAAGATGAAAAAATAGAGCAATTCAGCTAAACTAACCAACACATCAGTGAAGTCTGACAGTATAGGCAGTATTCTTTCATATTCTCTGTACTGTTTTAAAAGCAAGTTTCTGTTTTCACCCAGAATTTTGATTGGCTGCCATCTCTCTTCATTTGGCACAAGGATCCCATTGTTGCTGGCTAAACCAACTTCTAGGTTATTTTGGTCTCCTGAATGAAATGTGATTTAATTTGTTTAACGTTGCTTAGGAAGTAGTAACAACCTCTTTTAACCTTTTTTTTTTATCAGAGTCAATGGCTTATTTAAGTGATTTGCCTTAATTTCATGAAAAATTTAATTGTATTTTCTTCCTAATCTGGCATTGATTTTAATCTTTGCTCTAATAAGGCAATACTCTGATTATATATATATATATATATATATATATATATATATATATATATGCATACACACACACACACACACACATATATGATTCAGAAATGACTCCCACATTGATAAGCAGTAGCTTTCTCTCCATTAAAACATGATCCCCTTCACTGAGTATGATAATATTTGATGTTCACCATTTCTATCACGTTTTGTCTCTTTTTGAAGAAAGTATTCATATAATATATAAATGTAAGAGGTGCATAAGCTCATAGTTTCAGATCTGGAAGAGAACTTGGATGGCATTGGGTCTAACTTCCTTATTTTACCAATGAGGAAAATGAAGGAAAAGAGAAATTAAGTTACTTTTCCAAGATCATGTAAGTATCTGAGGCAGATTTAAGTCCAGATCTTCCTTACTGTTTCTTTCCACTATTCTACATTGATTCTTATAATCTGTGAGCTTTTGATTTGTCTTATTCCTTACTCTAAACCACATTTTTCCAAACTATTTTTTATTTTGTCATTATTCTCTGGGACCAAAAAACATATCTCAGTATTAAAGCAAACTGATTTAATTTAGAGGACCTTCTCAATTTCTTTCTATAACTTCTCTTCCTTTCCATTCTTTGCAACAGATGTTGGTTCACAAGCTGTGATTATTTTTATGTTGATTATCTTGCAAATCACAAGAGTTTCAATGAGACGACCAAATGTCTTATGAAATGATGATTCTTCTTGTCTTTGGATGAGCAATAAAACCAACTACACTCTATTATTTCAATCAGTCAATAAATGTTTTAGTGTCTGCAGTATGAAGCCCTGGGGATATAAAGGCAGTCAAAAGGCAGTCCCTGCTCACAAGGAGCTCTATGGGGATCTAATCTAATCTAATCTAATCTAATTAATTAATTAATTAATATAATATAATCACAATCTAATGGGGAAACAACAAGCAAATAACTATGTATAGACAAGTTATATCTAGGACAAATTATAGATAATCAACAGAGGAAAGGCATTTGAATTAAGAGGGATCAAGAAAGGCTTCTTGTAGAAGGTAGGATTTCAGCTGAGACTCAAAGGAATCCAAAGAAGCCAGGAGGCAGAGATGAGGAGGGAGAGTATTTTAGGCATGGGAGAAAGCCAATGAAAATTGGTTGTTGGAGTGTATTGTTCAAGAAACAGCAAGGAGGCCAATGATCACTGAATCACTGTGATAATATGTCAGGAGAGTGTAAAATGTAAGCAGATTGGAAAGGATGGGGCTAAAGTCTATGGCAAACAGTGGATTTTACATATTTTCTTAGAGGTTAAAGGGAGCCACTAGTGTTTATTAAGTAGAGTGATAATGGTCAGATCTGCATTTTAGGAAGATCATTTTAGCAGATGAATGGAGGATGGACTAGGTGAGGTGAGCGTTATGGCAGGGAGATCAACTAGCAGGCTATTGCAGTGGTTCAGGCATGAGGTTATGAGGGGTTATACTACACTGCTGGCACTGTAGAAGTAGGCATATTTGAAAGATGTTATAAAGGTAACATTGACAGGCCTTGACAACAGAGTTGAGAATAACAACTGGGTTGTGAATCTGGGTGCCTGTCAGGGGAGGGTGAACATTTAGGGGACAAGGAGAGATTGTGGATAAGTGAGAGAATTAAGATGATGGAAGCAGGGCACAATTTGCTTAAATCAGGATGGAATGGCATGTTGAGGAATTTGCCTTTGTAAGGAGAGAACCACTTCATTATTTGAGATAGGTAAAGTCACCAATACTGGAAGAAAATATCTGGGTGATATGAGATAAAAAGGAAGGGAGAAGAAGTATCTATTGGAAATGTCCTCTTTTTTCAGTGAAATATGAGGCAGTGGAGATGTAAAAGTATTGTTTTACTGTAGCAAGACTCAGTTAAGATTACTTAAAATAAATTTTAGTGGATTTAGCCAGCATAGTTTCATGATTTTCTCCAACTTTGCTGAACAACAAGTTGAGAAGGAGTGAAGGCAGAAGGAGTGGTAGGAGTAACCTGGGCTGAAGTGTGGCAGGATGAGATAGACAGCAGGATAAGGGGGTCAGGAACTTAAGAGAAGAGGACAGTGTAAAATTGAGCTGGCTTACTAATGGTTTAGGATGGGGTAGAAGGGATGGACAAATACAGGAGTAAAGTCTGGTAAAGAACTATTTTTTCACTGAAGGAGGAGTCACACTAAATAAAGAACAGGGTTTGGAGTTGCAAGGCAGAAGGAGAGATGGGTTGGCATAAGATTGTGATTAGATAAGGGACTTTCAGAGTTTATAGATGTGGTAATGGAGCCTTTGTAGGGGATGGCAAGATCAAGAGTTTGACCATCTTTGTGTGTAGATGGATTGGAATGGTAAGTCATAGGAAAAAAGAGCAAGTTAAGGAAATGTGAGGTTAGGGTGTTTGAAGAAGTATTAATGTGTATATTGAAGTTTTGGTATAAAAAAATGAGTTGGAGAGAAAGACTGATTGACATACAAACCAGAGGTGGGGAACCTGTGACCTCAAGGCCACAAGTGGCTGTCTGGGTCTGTGGGTGCAGCTTTTTGACTGAGGCCAATTTTATTTTATTTTAATTTAATTTTTATTTTTATTTCTTTGCTTTTTGGAGGGCAATTGGGGTTAAGTAACTTGCCCAAAGTCACATGGCTAGGTTTTTTGTTTCTGTGTGCGTGAAGTGTCTGAGGCTGGATCCGAACTCAGGTCCTTCTGACTCCAGGGCAGACGCTCTACTCACTGCTCCACCTAGCCACCCAGACTGAGGCCAATTTTAAATGTCCATCCTTTTTTTAAAAATTAATTTATTAGTTTAGTTTCAGTTAACAAGATTCAATTCCATAGTTCCTTGATTTTCAGATTTCCTTTACTTCCCTCCCCCCTCCCCCCACAACAGCCAGTATAAGATCTGCAAATGCATTCATATTAGACATTATTCCAATTACAAAGGCGTACTGTACTAGGTGGGATGAAAGATGGTGAGGAAGAAAAAAAAAACAAACAATGAAAAGAAAAAGATCATTTAGTTTGCATCCATCAGGATTCAGGCTCAGTTCTTTCTAGTTATATCTCTGGATGGTACTTTTCTCACTTTCTTGTCTTTCGGGATTGACTTATATCACTGCATTGCTTAAAAGAGTCCAATCTGTCATAGTTGGTCATCACAGATATGGTATGTCTGTGATTGTATACAAATGTCTTCTGATTCTACGCTTCTCGCTCAGCATCAGTTTGTATAAGTCTCTCCAGGTAATTGTGAAATCCGTCACCTCTTCGTTTCTTATAGCACAATAATATTCCATTACATTCATATACCACAACTTGTTTAGCCATTCCGCAATTGATGGGCACCCCTTTAGTTTCTAATTCTTTGCAACCACAAAAAGGGCTGCTAAAATATTTTTGTACATATGGGTCTTCCTCCCATTTCTATGATCTCTTTGGGATATAACCCTAAAAGTGGTATGGCTGGGTCAAAGGGTATGAAATTATTTATAATCCTTTGGGCATAATTCCAGATTGCTCTCCAGGATGGTTGGATAAGTTCACAACTCCACCAGCAATGTATTAGTGTTCCAATTTGTCCACATCCTCTCCAGCATTTGTCACTTTCTTGTTTTGTTATCTTAGCCAATCTGACTGGAGGGATGTGGTATCTCAGAGTTGTTTTGATTTGCATTTCTCTAATTAATAGTGATTTAGAGCATTTCTTCATATGCTTATAGATATCTTTAATTTCTTTCTCTGAAAACTTCCTGTTCATATCCTTTGACCATTTCTCAATTGGGGAGTGACTTGTATTCATATAGATTTGGCTCAATTCTCTATAAATTTTAGAAATGAGTCCTTTATCAGAGACACAAGTTGTAAAAATTCTTTCCCAATTTCCCACCTCCCTCTTGATCTTGGTTACATTGGCTTTGTTTGTACAGAAGCTTTTCAATTTAATGTAATCAAAATTATCCATTTTGCATTTTATAATGCTCTCTAATTCTTGTTTGGTCCTAAAATCTTCCCCTCTCCACAAGTCTGTCAGGTAAACTATTCCTTGCTTTCCCAAATTGCTTACAGTATCATCCTTTACACCTAGATCATGCACTCATTTAGACTTGATTTTGGTATATGGTGTTAGATAGTGATCTATGCCCACTTTCTGCCATACTGTATTCCAGTTTTCCCAGCAGTTTTTTGTCAAACAGTGCGTTCTTTTCCCAAAAACTGGGGTCTTTGGGTTTATCGAACAATACATTACTATATTCATTAACTGCTGGGTCTCCTGCACCTAATCTATTGCATTGATCCACCACTCTACACCTCTGCCAGTACCAAGCAGTTTTGATGACTGCTGCTGTATAATACAGATTGAGATCTGGCATAGCTAGTCCACCTTCCCTAGCGTTTCTTTTCATTAATTCCCTTGATATTCTAGACCGTTTGTTTTTCCAAATAAATTTTGTCATTATTTTGTCTAACTCTACAAAGTAGTTTTTTGGTAAATTGATTGGTATGGCACTAAATATATAGTTTAGTTTGGGTAAAATTGTCATTTTTATTATATTAGCTCGACCCAGCCACGAGCAATTGATATTTTTCCAACTATTTAGATCTGCTTTTATTTGTGTGAGAAGTGTTTTGTAGTTGTGATCATATAGATTCTGGGTTTGTTTTGGCAAGTAGATTCCCAAATATTTTATAATGTCTACAGTGACTTTAAATGGGATTTCTCTTTCTATCTCTTGCTGTTGAGTTTCATTAGAGATGTACAGGAATGCTGAGGATTTATGTGGATTTATTTTATATCCTGCAACTTTGCCAAATTTATTTATTGTCTCTAGTAGTTTTTTACTTGATTCTCCAGGATTCCCTAAGTATATCATCATATCATCTGCGAAGAGTGATTCCAAACCAGTGAGAGTGAATTTCAAACATTGCTCCTCTCCCTCCCTCCTTTTCCTCTATTTAATAAATTTATGTGTCTATTCACATTAAAATCTTAAACTTCACTGATTTAAGTTTATCCCTTTTTGAACCAGAACCAGTGAGAATAGCGTTTAAATGATGTTCCTCTCCCTCTTTCTTTCCCCTCTTCTATAGTGTGTTTTAATGCCTCTTCAGATGGCATATTTTACCTTTTCCTATCTAATCCTTTCCTTTTCCCCATTACAGTCTCTTTGATCCCCTTAATAGTTTTTTTTTTAGACATCAGGTTAGTGCATTCATACCCGCACCCTCTATCTAAGTATAACCCTTTTGAAGGTCATGATAATCATAAAGATTTTGAATATTGACAGTTATCAGCTCCACATATAGGGATGTGAACATTTTGCTCTTGTTGCATCCCAAGTAATGAGCGTGTGTTTGTGGGTGTGGGTGTGTGCACTTATGCATGTGTGAGTCTGTGTTTCTCTTGTTTACCTTTTTATGTCTTTCTTGAGTCTTGTAATTGGAGATCAAATTTTCCATTGAGCTCTGGTTTTTTCATTAGGAAAGTCTGGAAGTCCCTTATTTCATTAAACGTCCATCTCCTTGCCTGGAAGATTATGCTCAGTTTTGCTGGGTAGTTAATCCTTGGTTGTAGTCCTAACTCTCTTGCCCTACGAAATATCAAATTCCAGTCCCTATGCTCTTTTAATGTAGAAGCTGCTAGGTCCTGTGTGATCCTAACTGTAGTTCCTTGATATTTGAATTGTTTCTTTTTGGCTGTTTGTAGAATTTTTTCTTTAATCTTGTAATTCTGGAATTTGGCTACTATATTTCCTAGAGTTTTCAGTTTGGGATCTCTCTCAGGAGGAGTCCGGTGAATTCTGTCGATAGCTATTTTATCTTCTGATTCCAGGACCTCAGGATAGTTTTCTTTGACAATCTCTTGGAGGATGTTGTCTAGGCTGCTTTTTTCATCATGGCTTTCTGGTAGACCAATAATTCTTAGGTTTTCTCTCCTGGATCTGTTCTCTAGGTCAGTTATTTTTCCAGTGAGATATTTTACATTTTCTTGCAATTTTTCGATCGTCTTGTTTTGTTTGATTGACTCTTGCTGCATCATAGAGTTCTGAGCTTCAATTTGATTGTTTCTCATTTTTATCGAATTACGGTCTTCAGTTATTTTTTGAAGTTCCTTTTTTAGGGAGGTATTTTCTCCAGTTACTTCACTGAGACGTTTTTCCAAGTTGGTCACTGCCTCCCTGATTTGGTCTTTAAAATTTTTCTTAAGCTCCTCCAGGAATGCTATTTGGGCTTGAGACCAGATCATATTTCCTTCTGTGGTCTCAGGTGTGGGTAGAGAGTCTATATTGTCCTGTGTATTTTGTTGTTCTTGCCCTGCATAATATGCTCAAATAGACTTTCTTGCCTTCCCCTTCTGCTTCTCAGCTTCTTTTTTTCCCATTGTGACTTCCTGTTTCTTAGTTTCTCAGGCTATGAGTTTAGGGCCTGATCCTTGATTTTGAATACTTCTGGGTGGCTAGTTTATGGCTAAGTCAGGGAAGTCAATGAGGGATGTAGATGTGTAGGTGTGGGTGCATCTGACCACTTCAGATTTCTGCCTCTATACCCCTGGGCTATAAGTAGGCTTTTGTTGGTGAGGTGAGGTGGGGCTTGTTGGAACCCCACCCTCTCTTCTCTTCTGACTCCTGGCTGTCTCAGTTACACCCCTTCTTGGAGACTCTCAAGCCTGGGGCTATTTCCATTAACTTGGGATTTCAATCTGGGTGGGAGACTTATCTTTGGGTTTTCTGCTTCATGAAGGAGGGATGGGAGGATTGGAGCAGCTAGAATTTACTTTGCCATTCCAGCCTCTGTATTATACAGGCAGGCAGTTTCTAAATTTCCAGGCTGGGGGCCGAATGCAGCCAGAGAAACAGCTCTTTCCACTGAGGGCCCAACTCTCCTACCTGGATCCAATGATCCTACCCGTCAGAGAGATGACTGTGATTCGTCCTTGTTAAGTCTGCAGGCTGGGGCTTTTGCTCTCTCTGGTGTAGTCTGCTTGTCTGCTCTTAGGTCTGGGCTGTGCAGACCCCACTCTCTCTGTGCTCGACCAGTCTGGACACACTGGGCAACCTCCTGGGCTGGACTCTGCCACACTTCGTCTTCCAGTGGGCTCCGTCACTCCGGATTCCTCTCAGATTCACCGTTTGAGCTTTAGTGACCGAGGAGCTCAGCGAGGTTACTGCTTCCTTTCTGCCATCTTGGCTCCTCCCCTCAATGTCCATCCTTTTATTGGGAGGATTTGTTCTGTGAAGTTTGGATTCAGTCAAAGGGATGCATTTGAAGACCTGGAGGGCTACATGTGGCCTCAAGGCTGCAGACTCCCCACCCCTATAATTAAACTCATTGAAGAAAGAAGTGTCCTGGAAGTCAGGAGATGATAACTACCAGAATTTTGACTGGGTGGTAGATAAAGATTGAATGAACCTCAAAAGAGGAGAGATTATTTAGTGATGGATAGTGAGGGAGTACTTGGAAGTGGCAATGGTAAGCAAAAAGTATTACAACTCCTCCACCTTGAGCATGGAGATGGTGAGTGATTGAAAGGTCACTAAGCACTGGTAATGGTGACCAAGAAGGTGTCCTTAGGAGGGAGCCAGGTCTCTGTGAGAGTTATGTAAAGGCAAAGATTTAAGATGAAAGCAAAAATTTTAACCTGCAGAGCACATATCCAGAAAGCATAGTTGTTAGTTGAGGAGTTAAAGTTATGCACACAGGTCACACTTGAAAGCCTAAATCAATGTATGACAGTGTTCTCTTTAGAGTACAACATTGGTTTGAGGAGGATGAAAATAAGGGAGAAGGCAGTGAAGGATGGAGAATGGCAATTGTGCAAAAATTGCCTGAGGGTCAGAATTTTTGGGATAGGGAGGGTATAACCAGGGAGGAGTTATGTTAATCCTTGACCAAATGAGCCTGGGATGATTATTAACATCACTAGGGGTTAATAGCCTCAGGGGGGTCTTTCTGGAGTGTTAGGCAGCTCAATTGAGAGTAGCTGTGGGAGTTGCTGAAAGAATAGCTATATCTTTTATCCCTGTAGGCAGGCTAGACTAGGCGATAAGGAAAGAAAAAGGAAGGAATGCCATGTCTCTATCACCTGCAAACAGAAAGTGTCCCCTGTAAACTGGAAGAATCCTGGGCAAATGGAAAGAGGCCAGCCCAGGATACTGGCATGATCCTTCCTTTTCACTGTGGTATCCTTTTGTGTTCTGATTTTACTTATAGCAAATACTTCAAGATTGACATGTGTCCATCACTTCAATAGGTTGTCTCCTTTCTGGTCCCCGGACAAGGATCTTCTATTTACATTACCAACAACAAAATCCAGCTTTCTTTTTATAACTAGATATAGTGTATAGAGCAACTGTCCTGGAGTCAGAAAAACCTGAGCTTGCATCTCGTTTTAGACACTTAGTAGCCGTATGACCCGGAGCAAGATATTTAATCTCTGCCTCAGTTTCCTCAACTGTACAATAGATATAAGTTCTACCTCACTGGGTTGTTGTGAGGATCATAAAGTGTTCAGCACAGAACCTGGGACATAGGAGATACTTGGTAATGTTTGTTCCTTTCCCACCTCCCCTGATACTTAGTACCGTCTGTCTTCTTTTCTGCAATTCTGCTGCCATCATTGCAAAAACAAAAACAAAAAAGAGCTGTATGAAACAGAGAGCCATTTTATAGTTTTCTTTGTTTCATGGTTTGCTGCAGGCAAAGAATTCACAATTGATAGTCCAGTCAATTGTTGATGATCCTCTCTGTGCTTAACTAGGCTAGTTTTCAGAAAGCAAATATATACTGTAGTTGCGACCCTATTTGAAGCATTGCCAATAGGGCTTCTGAGGATTGGTGATATAACCTTCAAGAACCCAGAATCTCTTTTCACTAGGGTGAGGCCTCAGAATAGAGCATTGAGGTATAATGGAAAGAAAGCAAGAGGTCAAGGAGAAATAGACTCAAGACAAAGAAAAGGGTATTTTAGAAAGAGGCTTACCATGGGGTTATGGGGAGGAAATTGATGCCAAAACAGCATTTATAGAACAGGGAGGAACCAGGGGATTGAAAATAACCATGAGGGCAAAAGTAGAAGTAGAGGAGGCAAGGAATGGGACAAGATCATGGATTTGATATTAAAAGTGCATACAATCGGGGCGGCTAGGTGGCGCAGTGAATAGAGCGCCGGCCCTGGAATCAGAAGGACCTGAGTTCGGAGCCGGCCTCCGGCACTTAATCCGCACAAACAAAAAAACCTAGCCGTGTAACCTTGGGCAAGTTACTTAACCCCAATTGCCCGAAAGGGGCGGCTAGGTGGCGCAGTGAGTAAGAGTGCCGGCCTCGGAGTTTGGATGACCCGAGATCAGATCCGGCCTCAGAAAATGAGCACCCACGCATAAATCAAATGACTAGCCGTGTAACCTTGAGCAAGTTACTTAACCCCAATTGCTTAAAAAAAAAAAAAAAAAAAAGTGCATACAATCCTCTCATTTTACAGACATGGAAAATGAGACTCAGAGCACTTAATAGGCTTGGCATATATAGGTAGTTAGCACCAAAGGAAGGATTTAAACCTGATTTCTGTGACTTGTTGAACCAGTTTTCTTTGCATCATACTATGGGAAACGGAATCAGACAGGGTCTGTCCAAGTTTAGGATGCTGGAGACGGAATAGTTTCTTGTAAGACTTAGTCACAGTTGAAATTGGCACTGTCATACATTGATTTAGGCTTTTAAGTGTGACCTGTGTGCATAACCTTAACTCCTCAAGTGTGTTGCTCACCAAGCTTCTTCTTCCAATTCCCAGCTCTCAGACTTCTTGCCCTTTCATGTCTCCTCCCAGCATTCTCCGCTCTTTACTGCTGACCTCAGGAGTCAGGCAGAGCCATTATCACTATTTCCCACATCAGCCCCTATGACTCCAGTTTTCTTAAATGCCTGCTTCTGCCTTCCAGTCCCCTGACTTCCTTATAATTGATTTTGTTCATTTGTGGAAGGTTTTAAAGTAAACAGAGTGTGACCATTTGCAATAATGCAACCATGCAGGAATAAGAACACTTCTGAGGCACTTGGGACCATGAGGTGCTATAGGAAAGTTTTTATAATGAGAGTGACTCATCTAGGTGAAGCTGAAGTAGAGAGAAACCCCACTACACAAATTATTTTCCCTGTTTTCTAAAATAAAAACTATTATTTATATGCTATACCTGAATTTCCCCACAACTAAGCACTGCCATTTCCTTTCCCTGCTTTTGAAAATAGAAGCCATTCATATATGGTTTATTATGGAACTGGATTACAGATAATAGATGATCAAGGAATATGTAAGTCTTCTCAGAATATGTTATTCATTTCTTTATGCTTCTGTACATGGTCTTTCTACTCAATAGACTGGAAACTTACCCTAATTTTTTAATGTTCGATGCATATGAACGTAGCCTTGGGGATATTCATTTGTCAAGAAAGATAGAATATTACCCACAAGTCTGTTCTCTTCCCTTCTCATTCAGCCAGCCAAGATATCAAAAGGGAAGAAGGCCAAGGGGAAGAAGATGGCTCTGGCCCCTGCTGTAGTAAAGAGGCAGGAGGCCAAGAAAGTGGTCAATCCTTTGTTTGAGAAGCATCCCAAGAACTTTGGCATTGGTCAGGACATCCAGCCCAAAAGATATCTTACTCTATTTGTCAAATGGCCTTGGTACATCAGACTGCAGCATCAAAGGTCTACCGTTTATAAGTATTTGAAGGTTCCATCAGCAATTAAACAGTTCACCCAGGCTTTGGATGGTCAGACAGCTATTCAGCTGCTTAAACTGGCTCACAAGTATAGACCAGAGACAAAGGAAGACAAGAAGCAAAGGCTGCTGGCTTGGGCTGAAAAAAAGGCTGCAGGCAAAGGAGATGTTCCCACTAAGAGACCACCCGTCTTCAGAGCAGGTGTTAACACTGTTACTACCCTGGTAGAAAACAAGAAAGCACAGCTGGTAGTGATTGCACATAACATGGACCCCATTGAGCTGGTGGTCTTCCTATCTGCCTTGTGCCAAAAAATGGGGGCTCTTTACTGTATGATCAAAGGTAAAGCAAGACTCAGTCTCTTAGTTCACAGAAAGACCTGCACAAGAATTGCCTTCACACATGTTAACCCTGAAGATAAGGGAGCCCTGGATAAACTGGTGGAAGGCATCAAAACCAATTATAATGGCAGATATGGTGAGATCCTTCATCACTGGGGTGACAGTGTTCTGTTTCCAAAATCAGTGACTGATATTGCCAAGCTGGAAAAGGCAAAAGCTAAGGAACTTGCAACCAAATTTGGTTAAATGTATATTTGTTTTTTCTCTATGTAAAAATAAAAATTTAAATAAAAAAAAGAAAGGTAGTCTTGGATTCAGGCAGTCCTAGTTTCAAATCCTATCTCAGACACTAATTTTGTGAAACTGAGGAAATCACTTAACCTTTCTCAACCTCAATTTCCTAATCTGTAAAATGGGATAATAATAGCACCTACCTCACAAGATTATTGTGTGGATCAAATGAGATATTACATGTAAAATACTTTGCAAACTTTAAAGCACTTTATAAATACTAGCTATTATCATTGTCATTAATGTCTCACTGCATAGGGGGTGGAGCCAAGATGGCAGAGTAGAAACACCACTTCCACAGTGCTCCAGCCCACACCACTTCAAAATTATGTAAAAGGGGGACTCTGAACGACCTCTGGAGCTCTAGAACCCACAAAGTGACACAGAGAAGCTAACCTCCTGCTGAGGACAGCCCGGCAGCCCAGGGAGCAGACAGTGTAGCATTCTGGGAGCCGAGCCCAGGACCAAGTGAGTCAGAGGTTTAACCCCAGTGCGGCCAGGCAACAGCCAGGTAGAGGGACCCTAGAACACCAGCAGCTATGGCTTTTCCAGAATTTCCAACACAAAGTGAGAGGTTAGTACCGTATGGACTTTGGGACCAGTATTTCCAGTGTGTCAGCTCCTTCCCCTGAGGCCTAGAAGCCACTGAGGAAACGGGGCACAGCCACCATTTTGCAGCTTCAGTTGCAGCTTCAGCTCCTGGCCTGTGGACTGTAGGGGGATCCGGCAAGCAGTCTGGGGGGGTAATCACTCTTGCTTTAACCTTCTTGGATCTGGATTGCAGTCTGGGGTGGAGATCTTGGGGTGTGTGACCAGCTTGCCAGAGTGTGTGGGGGCTTCAGGGAGGGCACCCAACTAATACCTCTGGCAGTTGAGAAGACCCCAACATTTGGGACAGAACCTCCCCTGTCTGGTGACGGAGTCCTACTGGGGCAACAAGCCCAAAAGTCAAGTAATTAAGTGGCAACATGCCTAGGCAAAGGAAACAAAATAAACAGAAAAATTCAACATTAGACTCCTATTTTAGGGGCAAAGAAGATTGAAGCATGGAACAGGAGGAGGACTGTGAGGTCAGAACTCCTGTACCAAAATCCCCAAATGAAAATACAAGCAGGTTACAGGTCATAGAGGACCTTAAGAAAGATTTTAAAGACCAAATAAGAGAAGTGGAGGAAAAATTGGGAAGAGAAATGAGAAGGATGCAGGAAAAGTATGAAATGAGAGTCAACAGCTTAAATAACTGAGGAAAATAACAGCTTAAAAAATAGAATGACTCAAATGGCAAAAGAGGACCAAAAAGGCAATGAGAAGAAGAATGCCTTAAAAAGCCGACTTTGCCAGATCGAAAAAGAAATCTCAAAAGCTCACTGAGGAGATTCATTCCTTCAGAATTAGACTGGAGCAAATGGAAGCTAGTGACTTTATGAGAAATCAAGATGCTGTTAAACAGATCCACACAAATGAAAGAATAGAAGGCAATGTGAAATATCTCATGGGAAAAACCACTGACCTGGAAAATAGATCCAGTAGAGATAATTTAAAAATTATTGGACTACCTGAAAGCCATGATCAAAGAAAGAACCTAGAAATCATCCTTCAAGAAATTCTCAAGGAAAATTGCCCTGATGTTTTAGACCCAGAGGGGGAAATAGAGGTTGAAAGAATCCACAGATCACCTCCTGAAAATAATCCCAAAAAGAAAACTCCTAGGAATATTATAGCCAGGTTCCAGAATTCCCAGATCAAAGAGAAAATATTACAAGCAGCCAGGAAGAAACAATTTCAATATTGTGGAAACACAATCAGAATAGCCCAGGACCTGGCAGCTTCTACATTGAGGGATCTAAGGGCATGGAATATGATATTCTGCAGGGCAAAGGAACTGGGATTAAAACCAAGAATTACCTACCCAGCAAAACTGAGTATCTTGTTTCAGGGGAAAGTATGGTCATTCAATGGAATAGAGGACTTTCAAGCATTCTTGAGGAAAAAAAACAGAATTGAATAGAAAATTTGACATTCAGATACAAGAAGCAAAAGATGCTTGAGAAGGTAATCAGGGAAAAGAAATCAAAAGGAACTTATCAAAGTTGAACTATTTACATTCCTACATGGGTAAACAATAACTGTGACTGATGAAACTTTTCTCAGTATGAAAATAATGGAAGAACGGTGTATGGGCATATGAATACATATATGAATGTGTGTATATATGGTTACAGGTATACATGGATAGAAGGCACAGGTCGAATTTGGTGGGAAGGGATGATACTTAAGGGGTGAAGTTTAGAGGTGAGAGAGGAATGTGGCAAGAGGAGATGGGGAGAGATGGGGCCAGGGGTAAACCATCTCATGTAGAAGAGACAAGGAGAAGTAGTCGCAGGGGATGAGGAAGAACAGGAAGACAAAAAGGAAAAACCATATTCTCACTGAATTTGCCTCAGGGAGAGAATGACATATATACTAAAAGGGATATCTAACCCTGCAGAAGAGTAGGGGGGAGGATGAAGGGGAGGTCATGCTGGGGGAGGGGAGGTTGGAGGCACCCACTTTTGAAGAGGGACAGAATCAAAGTAGGGAATGGACCAGGTTGGGGGTGGGATGGGTGGGAGGGAAATATAATCAGTCTTTTACAATATATCTACTATGGAAATGTGTTGCATAGCTATACACGTACAACATATACTGAATTGCTTATCTTCCCCAGCGGGAGTGGGTGACTAGGGATGAAGAGAATGCATCTGGGATTCGAAGTTTTAAAATTAAATGTTTCAATTATATATAATTACTATTATTAATACTATTTTGCATGTAACTGGGAGATAAGATGTGCAGGCATTGGGGCACAGAGATTCACCTTGCCCTAATGGAAAAGTCGAAGGAGGTATGGGAGAAGATATAAGAGAGAGTAGATGGGATGAGGGGATATCCTGTGGGACTGCTATTCTGGGGTGGTGGGTAGGGGAAAAATTGTAACTCAAAATCTGGCAGAAATGAATGATGTAAACCAGAAGTTAATAAAGCATTTGGGAAAAAAATGGAAAAAAATCTCACTGCATAACCAATCACTCATCAGTCTATCAGCTAACATTTACTAATATCTTAAAATTATGCCAGGTATGGTGCTAAGTACTGAGAATAATTTCTGCTCACACTGAAATTCATAGAAGCCAGCTTTCATGAAGTAGCACCCAAAGTCTTGAAAGTGGATATCCACTTACCTTTGTCAATGAATTTGCTCTTATCCACTGCTACTTTGCCCAGGCTTATCACTGATAGTTTGCAAACTATAGTGTTCTAATTCCTCCAGCCTCATAGCATTCAATCCTTGGTTGCTGGAAGAAAATACTGCCCTGCCTCCCCTTCCTAGCCACCATCTACCATTCTCTTATCTCTATTCATCTCAGCTGTACCAACTCTAGCCTATTCCAGATCTGCCCACTCTTTACACTTGTTTCCATTTCATGATTAATTAGCTTCTCAGCATTTTAGACATCTAACTCTGGTGCTCTTTCCATTTTCTGGAACTCCCAGAAAACTGATTCTTTCCAGATGTCATAGCATCCCTGGCCACCCAAGGATATTTAATACTGGTTACATCTTCTTATATGCCCCCTGACCTACTATTCCTAAATGGGGCATCAGCATTTTCTTGTCCTTGCTATCACTTCTAGACTCATCCAAATCCACCATCATACAGAACGACCTCTTTTCTCCCCCTTTGAAGGTGACTATCTATCCAAATTTGTTGCTTAATCTGTATCCTGGTGGCAGTTATCTACTGGTTACCAAATAGTTCTCCCTACTTTCTTAAAGATTCAGTTCTAGGGTAACAATCTTCTCTACCCAAACTCCCTATTTCCTGCTCTACAAAACCTAACCTCCTGGTTTCTCAGTCTATTAAATTCCCATGATCTATTCCTCTATCCATCCTTTATCTTGCCATCACTCACAAATGTTGTATTTCTGACATTCTTTAATCTGGTCATAATCTCCTAACATTCCATTTTACCCTTTGCCTTACTCATCCTGAATTTACTAATCACTCTCACTCTGACCTCTACTCTCTTCATCCCTCAGTGCTCTCACTTTCCTTCTCCCACTTCTCTTCCCTCCCTCTCCAGTCTCTCTTTAGTTAACCAGATCTATTTTATATTATTCTTTATTCTCTAATTCGGTGGTTCTCAAGAGGACCCTTAGGGATCTGAGACCCTTTCTAGATGTCTTTTGTGAAATCAAAAACCATTTTCATAATAATATTAAGACATTTTAATTTTGACACACAGTAAATGTTGATAGATATATCTTACATAAAGAAAAGCTCTTTGGGAGGACCTTTATAATTTTTAAGAGTATAAAGGGATCCCAAGACCAAAAAGTTCAAAGCCCATTAATATGTCTAGCTCTAATGTTCCATTTCCTATTACCAACTGCATCCTTTTTAAACATTTCCTTTTTAAGTAAAATGACATTATTGTAATCTCTAGTCATGTTTCTCACATCTCTTGAAGTGATACCAAACAGTGCTAAGAGAGGTCTTACTTCTGAACCTCCCACAAACAGGATTACTTCATCTGCTACAAAATAACGTAACTTAGTCTTAATTGGACCATCATAGCAGAGAGGCAGTCTTCTTTTTTTCACTGATTTTCTACCCCAGTTCAAACAGCCACTGTTTGAAACCTTCTTTTCTCTTCACAAACCTTCCAACACATTCCCTTCCCCCATCTGCTCAACTTAACTTTACTGAGAATGTAAAGGCTGTGGAATATGAGCCCCCTCTTTTCCTCTTTTTTACATCTTATTGAAATCATTCTGTATTTTTCCTCCTTGTCCCCAAGTCTCCAATGTAGACCCCTTCCACATCAAGTCTTACCCTACCTTTTGAATGAAGATAATCCTGATTCCCCCACCATCTGAACTCTCTTCTGCCTCAAAATTACCCTCTATCTATTTTGGATATATACATATATTATTTTCCCTAACACAACGTAAGTTAATTGAGGGCAGGAACTTTTATTTTTGCCTTTGTTTCCCTAACATTTTACACAGTACCTGGCATGTAGTAGGTACTTAATAAATGATTGTTGTTAAATTGATTGACAGACATGAACTAATCTCTGCTTTAGAGTTAACCATATCCTTCTTAAGTCAAGTATATCTTTAGTTATAATGTAGACACCATTTTCTGTGAAATTAATGTTTAATAATACACTGAGTTTCCCTTATTCCTACTCTGTGTCTGCCACCCATTGACTCATCTATAATTTTAAGTTTGCTGAGATCATGCTGTTCCATGATTCTCAGGCAAGAAATATCCTACCATTCAGTATTTGTCTTTGAATTTCTAGAGTCTAGCACAATGAATGACATTCAGAAGATTCCTGATAAATTCTTCTTAGTATTATTATTAAAAAATTAGCTTTTGTGGCACCCACTCACTTAAGATTATTGAAATTGTATCAAATTTTCTAATGACACACAGTCTGACTCCTTTCTCTTCATTTATATGCTTTTCTCATTGTTCACTATTATGTAATGACGTTAAAAATTAGGGGTCTCCAAACTATTTTCTGAATCTGTGTACTAAAATGGTTTTTACCTTTTAAACTACAATAAAGCTTTATTTTAAAAAGTTTAAATCACACCTAGCTCATTGGCCATACTAAAACAGATGGCAAGCTGGATTTGGCCTACAAGCTATAGTTTAACAACCCATTTATAGATGAAATGACTGTCTATTCAACTTTCTATTGTACTTTCTGCACTATACATTATTTGTTCATTTCATTTCTCCCCTTTTTCTTGTTGTTTGAGTTATAGTGTTATTGTCAAAGAAGCACTTTGTGGTTTAGGAAACCAGTGCCAATAGTACAATGTCACTCACAAATAAAAACATGAAGAACTTCACCAAAAAGAAGAGGAAATGTCTCTTCTATTTGTACTAGGCATAGGGAGTATTCCATGACATTGACATTCCAAAACCCTTTGGTAGGCATATGTATTCGTGTCCTGTGCCTTCCTAGATGTTGCCAATAAGAGAATTCTTGGATAGATCGTAAGATTCTTGATGATAGAAATAGCTTAATTTTTCTCTTTGCATTCCCATAGATGAGCAGAATGCCTTGTGCTTTTGGAGAAGTCAACCTTTGATTTTATAAGTAAGGAAATTCTCAATCACCATACATAGGTATTTTTTCAGTTTATGGTCTTAGAGAGTTGCTTGGGGGGCACCGAGAGATTAAATGACTTATCAAGGTCTTTTCTGACTACAAGACTGACTTTCTATCCATTATAACTACCTCTCTTCTTCTACAAAGATCTAGAATAATAAAAAAAAAAAACATACAAAATAGAATCACAATGAGAAAAGATTGGGAAGGAGAATTGATAGCCTAGGATAAACACTGAGTGTAGTGCCAACACAAAATTCACAGTACTGACAGTGACTATAAATATGCCGGCATAATTCTGAATTGCAAAATATAACAGACTCTCCATAGAAAAGACAGTAGCAAAACATTTATTCTAATGCCAAAAAGCCAAATCACAACACAGAAAACTGATTCCATCATAGCAACAAAGAAGTTAATACACCATAACACACTAGGGAGCCACACCATCCTTTAGCCTTCCCACAAATAAACACTCACAAGCCTAGCTGTCTCCTTGCTTGAATCCTCTTTTCCCTCAGTTTAACTGTTCTGACTCCCAGCTTCCTCTGGGTTCTGTTCCACCCATTCAGCAAATTCCTCCCACCACAGGCTCCTTATGATTACATTCCATCTATTGGGGGCGGGGAAGATCTTCAAATTCCTGTAGGCCTATTAATGGGCAGGGAAGATCTTCAAATTCCCATTACCATTACACTAGGAAACCATGCTCAAGAACTGAAAGTCCTGAAATTTAGAACTGGAGCAAACAGAAAACATCTCAATGAGATAAAAAAAAAAATAAACAAAATCAAAAGACTGTAAAAAAAAAAAAACAGAAGAAAGAAAATGTAAGAAAAATAACATTTTAAAATGACCTGGAAAACAAGTCTAAGAGAGATGTGAGAACTATTGGACTATCTGGGAATCATGACCAAAAAGAAATCTTGATACCTTATTTCCTTGTACACAGAGAGAGGGACCAGACTTATTATTTAATTAGTATAAGGAGATGGTGGTAAGGAATTTCCTTTAGCAATGTAGACTGGAAACTTCTCTGTAATTCATAGTCTTAGAAAATTGGCAAGAGATCTGATAAGTTAAGTGACTTTCCCAGGGTTATATGACCAGGAAATAAAAAAGGTGAGACTTAATCTCAAGGTATTCTAACTTTGAATTCAACTCTCTATCCACTACTCCATATAGCCTTTCTCTATGCATGGGCTAGGCACTAAACATATATTTAATGGAATTGAATCAAATCTTTGGTTGCATCTAATGGAATCTTTTATTTATCTTAACACATGCATGAGAGACACTTCTGGAGGAGGGTCTTTAAGCCTACATTTTGGTCATACTGAATCACATCTGTTTCTAAATCAACAAACAATAAATACAGAAGGATTTTGTATTTTCTTCCTGGCCCCTCTGCAGTAGAGCCATTCTTGAGTCCCTCTGGAGAGCAGAAGACAGAATGGCATAAGTGGAGTACACTATTAGACCCTGGGGATGCCCAAACTGAAAAGCAGACAGCTGTGTGGGAAAGGCAGCAATGGCATACAGCTGTCCACAGTTGTTAATTATATCTGCAAATTCCCTGGCTATTTAGGCATTGTCTAAATGTCTTTATGATGCTTGTGAATGTTGTTTGACAATGAATGCTCATGTCGCTTCTCTCCTTGCTTTTCTTCCCTCCTCCCCCAGAATGTAAGCTCCTTGAGGGAATTTTTAAAATTACTTTGACCTAGTATATATTAGAAGTATAATCCATGGTATTTAGTTGATTGATTAATGGTTATAGAATATAACCCCTTGATTGTGAACTGCATAGTATGTGGAAAATATTAGTGTTGGAGCAATTTAGTATCTGTAGAATTTAATAGAGGGAAATAGCAGGAGGTGAATTATAGTAGTTGTGCATGTGTTTGAAAGTGAGCTGGGTACAGATGGGGAACCCTGGGGTTTGGATATTGGAGGCCTGACAGCTTCTGAGTGAGCCTTGAATATGGACAAAATGGATACAGGACAAGATAGTGACTCATATGCCTCCTGATCTTTGAATATTGAGATTGTGTGTAGGTCTGGGACCTGGTATCTTCTTACAGATACTTAATTTGAATGGCATAGTTGAATAACTTCCACACAAGAAAAGGGAATGCCTTGTGGGTTCAATAAGACCTAGAACTTGGAGACTCTCTGTGATATATGTGAGTAAAAGTGGCTTCATAATCCTTTCGACTTTTCTAAAAGAAGTTCTTGGGTTCCCAGGGTTGGAATGATCAAAGTAGATCTAGATAAGGACTGGCTCATGTCCAAGAATGTGAAGTCTGATACTGCACCAGGAAGCTAAAGAGAAAATATAATAGCTATTCTTCCATTGTCTCCCTACTCTCACTTGACCGAGTATCTGGAAATACTGTTTATTTGGGCAAATTAATTTGGAAAAGAGGAGAAAGAAATATTAGGAAAAGATAAAGAAAAAGAATTATAGCTCTAATATATGAGGAATAAGGCACCTCTCCCCCAACTTGGTTCTATATCTGCTACACTCAGACTCATTATTCATTTAAGATTTATCTTCTATTCTAATCCGTAGTTGTAGACCCTCAATGAATCTCACCAGCCAAAGCTAGAATACATATAACTTCAAAGCAAAAACACTCAAAATTTCTCAAAATGCCAATTTGTAACAAACTAAATTATTAAATATTTTTAGTCCCAGTCCCAGTTCTGTTCTTTTCCTATGGATATTATCAAAAAAATACTATTTTGTCCCTGAAGAGTAGGAGGGGCATGTATTAGTTCACTCACAAAAGGTACTAAGGAACTCTGGGATTTTTAGGACAGGGCTATAGGCTAGATACTAGAAACCATGGCACTGAAACTGGATGATCACTGAATCTTGGTAACATAGTTCTCACAGTCAAAATCAAAGTCAAAATGAAACCCTAGGGCTCTGAACATTGTATTTTTACATTACTAGTCCTTATGTGCTAGCTATCCTGAAGAATCTGTGTCTCATCAGCTTCTGCTTGGAGGGATAATCTTAGCCTTTTGGACACTGAAGGCAGCCCTAGCCAATCATAGTTAAGCTGAGTAAACATCATCATGATGTGGATCCTAAAAGGAGTCTGGGGAGAGAATAGGGTCAGGACATGGTCTTAATGAGTGGAGCTCTCACCTGCCCCCAAGCCTTGTGGGAACTTGGAGGTTCTATAAAGAAGATGCCTAATTATAGATGTAAAATTAATCTCCCAGAGGAGACTGAATTATACACTTATTCTGTATGCTATCTGCCTGTGACCAACAAAGAATAAGTCTGGGAAGGTGTTCAAGAGCTTGGGAAACAGTTGAGAGATTCAACAAGAGATCTGTGGTAGGGGGCCTTCATAGAGAGAAGGGAACACAAAAAAGCTTGCTACAGAGAATAGCAAGGGTGGTTTTTATATAAATGCCATTCTGGGGAATGTTTTCTAGGAGTAGAACACTCTTCCTATGCTATGAAATATTTTAGTCAAAGCAGATTGCCCATGGAGAATGACCACATGAGTTGCTGCCCTTCCTTCTCCTAGTTGTGACTTCAGAGTATAGAGTAATACAGAGATCTATTTTTTTAGGTACTCAATTGATCCACATATGTCTGGCTAGCAAGTATGTGAACAAGCTTACAGCACAAACCATAGCTAAAAATTCTACATCTGCCCTTACTCTCTGAAATTCAGAACTCCATATTTATGAGAAATATTCTTCCCTCCTCCAGATGATATCTTAAATGCCTCTTCTCTTAGGCACCTCCCTAAAATCTATTCAAACAAAGGGCCAAGATGTAAACCTTTGTTTACAAAATACAGGAACACAGTTTCATAGTTCTGTACATGTCTGGTTGAAGTTTCAGGGTGTATAATCCTTTATCATTCTAGTGACAGCCTTACTGTACTTGTGTATTAATGTCCCAGTTTGCTACCCTACCCCCCCATACACCTTTGACACATTTCATCACTGCATCTTTGACATTCCAATGGCTTTTTAAGGGACAAGTTTGCCTCATGCTGATACACAATGAGTTTGGTCTGAGTCTCCCTTCAAGGACTTTTTGTGTCAGCACCTGTATTTCTTGAGATAAAATCCTTGAATAAAAATAATGAGGCTAGAAGTCTTTAAGATAAACCAGAGCTAATGAGGCCAATCTTTAAATACTATAAAGGCTCATCCTTGAACTTGGGCCAGCTGCTGCCTAAGCCCTGCCATTCTGATCTTTTCTTGGCTCCTGGTTTCTAACCACTTACAAGATTTTCTTTAACTCTTTGACAACCTTTGCAATGTATATAAACAATTTTTAGAACTGCAAGTCAACTTACCTGATCATCTTCAAGAAACTTTTTTTTTTTAAAGCAATTGGGGTTAAGTAACTTGCTCAAGGTTACACAGCCAGTCATTATTTATGTGTTGGGTGCTCATTTTCTGAGGCCGGGACAGATCCTGGGTCATCCCAACTTTGGGGCCCACACTCTTACTCACCGCCCCAGTCTTCAAGAAACTTTAATGAGGGGCAGCTAGGTGGGGCAGTGAATAAAGCATCAGCCCCAGAGTTAGGAGGACCTGAGTTCAAATCAATCTCAGACATTTAATATTTACTAGCTGTATTACTTTGGGCAAGTCACTTAACCCCGATTGCCCTGCCTTCCACCTTCCAAAAAAAAAAAAAAGTGAAAAAGAAAGAAGGTTTAATGAATGGTAGATTTAGTAGA
Organism: Gymnobelideus leadbeateri; assembly: GCA_011680675.1. Lineage (NCBI taxonomy): Eukaryota > Metazoa > Chordata > Mammalia > Diprotodontia > Petauridae > Gymnobelideus > Gymnobelideus leadbeateri. Next base: position 87,757 of record WOXC01003745.1, read on the forward strand.
AGGTATTCATAATGCATACAATTGGTTAAACTTCTGAATAGTCTCCAAGCCTTTCACTTCCTTTACTTCTTAATCTTAAACTATATTTTCCATTTTTATAGTCTACCTCCTTGCTTATCTTTGTATTGAAGTAGCCTAGTAGTAGGGCACATATTTACCTAGTTTGGGGCAATTTTGTCAGTTTTTTAATAGAATTTCTTGAATTCTTCTACCTTAGAAACAGATTTTGGAACATGATAGAATTTTAGCTTAGATTCATCATGAGCCTTACAAGTCAAAATGTTCTAGTACCTCCCAAAATGATCTTTTTATTCCTTTTGGGACCATAATGAAACCAAATCCACCAATTCCTTAATTTGCTGCTCCTAGGAAAACCTGTGAAGTGTCCTTCCATTTAGATCTAGCTTCATGCCTTTGGGATTCATTTAAAGGAACAATATCAATATAGAAGAAATTTTTTTTTAATTTTTTTTTAAAGCAATTGGGGTTAAGTAACTTGCTCAAGGTTACATGGCTAGTCATTATTTATGTGTGGGTGCTCATTTTCTGAGGCCGGATTTGATCTCGGGTCATCCCAACTCCGAGGCTGGTGCTCTTACTCACTGCGCCACCTAGCCGCCCCTTTAGGGCAATTGGGGTTAAGTAACTTGCCCAAGGTTACACGGCTAGGTTTTTTTTTTGTTTGTGTGGATTAAGTGTCTGAGGCCTGCTCTGAACTCAGGTCCTTCTGACTTCAAGGCCGCGCTCTATTCACTGCGCCACCTAGCCGTCCCAAATATAGAAGAAATTTAATTACCTTCTTAGTGTTTTTAACTCATTGATCATTGGACAAAGATGTCACGAGTACCAATGGTCAAATTAACGTGTTCAGAAAACCTTAAAATTGTGATTCTTTGTACTTTCTGCCTCATTTATCACCAATAGTTTAATCATTACAGAAGTAGAAGGTAGAGACATGGGAGTGAAGCCACTGGTAACTTTCTTAGAAAATACATATTTGAATGAGGTTTTCTCTTTACCTTTTTCTTTTTTTAAATTTTTAATTATTAACTTAAGAGTGGGGAGGGAGAAAAAAAAAGAGAGAGAGAGAGAGAGAGAGAGAGAGAGAGAATAAATGCCCATAAAATAAGATAAAAAGAAGACCTTGCATGTGCATACATGTATATGTGCATATATGTATGTTAGAAAGAGACAAGATGGAAGAAGGAGAGGTAGAGGAAGAGAGTGATAGGGAGCTTCTGATGCTACTGAATGTAGAAATGACAAGTGATTCAACTTTCCCATCTGCAAAGGCCATTGAAGAATTGCTGCTTCCTTTCTCTTGGGGCTCAACATGAGTTTCCAGGAGACTTACCTTCTGATAGAATTCCGTGTAGCTCTGGAGCTTACTTCTAATGGGTTTGTTATTATCAAGCCATCATTGGAGGAATGGATGCTTTTGGAGTTGCCTACATGGTGATAGCACATCTACCCATCTGCATTCTGAACTTTATATGATCCAGTTCTATCCTCACCAAGGGACTATTGGCTTGTGTTTGGAAAAAATAAAACAAAGGGTAGATCTAGATAGTGAAGATGCAGAATACGGTCCTATTTTTCTTATTCTTAGCTGAGCTCAAGTGGAGATGAGTAAGGCTTCATTAGAATTGAAACAAGATTGACTACTGTTTTTAATGTAGAGTTAAATGATTTTAGATTTAAATTAAAAACAAAACAAAACAAAATAAAACAAAACCTGGCAAGGCTCTTTGGCCAATTTTCAAAAACCTATTCAAGGCATCCTTAGCCATCTGTACCCTCTTTTCAGCTTGACCATTGCTTGAAGGGGAAGGCCTGGTTAAGGTTCCTGAGCACACATTGTTTACATTCCACTGAGGCATTTGCAGACCCATTATCACAAATGATAGCTTCTGGCAATGAGATGCACGTGTGACAGATAACTGGGACAGGGCTGTGAGTTTACTGAAGCTGAGTTTGGGGATAGAAATAGTACTTAGAAGCATTTTTGAGAATGTTCTTAGGATCACTAAATTATTTTCCTGGAAGTGTCCTGAAGAGCTAGAATTTAATAATAATTGCTAACATTTGTATTGTACTTTAAGGTTTCCAAAGTGATTTATAGGTGTTATCTCATTTGATCCTTACAACAATCCTGGGAGGGAGGTGCTTTATTATTTTCACTTTAGAAATGAGGAAAATAAAGCAGAGAAACGTTAAGTGACTTGTCCTTGGTCACATAGGTAGTAGGTGTCTAATGAAGGATTTGAATTCAGGTTTCCTAACTCCAGGGGCCAGAGTTCTATCTCCTGCACCATCTAGCTGCCTCAAGAGTATTAGTCATATCTTATGGAAAAGTATATGCTTTGGATGAGCTGCCTCAACATGGGAACCTTCAATATGCTCTTTGTAGGATTTCAGATCACCAGACATAGCTTCTGGTTAATTCTTCCACACACTTTTCAGATGTGCTATTTGTATTGTGGCCAAGACAATGTGACAGCTGTAATAATACCGTAATTTTCCCTAACAAAGTCATCTGTTACAAAATAACTTGATTTGATGATTCATGAATAGATTTGATTATTTAGGCAGTTTTTCTATACACCGCCCCTCCCACATGCATTTTAAAACAAGGACCAATCTGAGATTTCACTTAGTTGACAGTAGGACTAAACATGTAGGTAAGAAAGTCTTTTGATGTCAACATTTCCAACGAAGGTAATACAACATCATCTGAGAATGGAAGCATCTTGCAGTTTGTGGAAACTATATCAGATAACCCTCTTCCAGTCTTGTATACAAAGGTATAATTGATATAGAAGTTTCCTGGTCTGTATGCATGATAGGTAGTTAAGATGATACCCTAATTCCTTGCTAGGAGAGCTATGGATTGGCTCAATCATTTTTTGGAATCTAGTCAGGAAAACTCATCTGTGCATTCACATCTGGTTGCAGATACTTAATAGCAGTATGACCCTGGACAAGTCACTTAACCATGTTTGCCTCAATTTCTTCATCTGTAAAATGAGCTGCAGAAGGAAATGGCAAACCACTTTAGTACCTCTGCCAAGAAAACCCCAAATGAGATCACAGAGAGTCAGACATAACTGAAAAATGACTTAACAACAACAAAAATTCTTTTTAAATGAAATTATGTAAGAAATGTTACCAAATTGTTCATATACTTTGAGCTATAGATTCTCTTTCTGGGACTATTTCCCAGGAATATCATTGACCACAAGATGAATGAAAACATAAATTGATGAATCAATGAATGAAAAAGCATTTTTATGTACTAAGCACTGTGCTAAGTGTGAACATACAGGTACAAAAGGAAGGACAGCCCTTTCCCTCAAGGACATTATGTTATGATGAGAGAGGCAAACTGAATGGAGTGGTGGCAGGCAGAAGCATTGCAGCCTATAAAGTGTGTGTGTTTGGGGGGGTGTCTGTGGGGGTCTGGGTGTATGGACTTGTGTGCAGGGTTGGGAAAGGATGGAAAGGGTAGTAGAATAGCTGCAAGGGAACTGGCCATATTACTGAGAAAATGATCAAGGGTGTAGGAGTGAAGTAAATCCTATATAGGACCTAATAATGGGAAGGAGACATAGTCACTAGTCAGAGGAGTGGGGCCTCAGGGCAGGGGCACAGCAGGTAAAAAGGTTCCTAATATATTTGTTTTCGTTAACTAAAAGTGAAAATCTAAGTATGTATGCAATGATTGGGAAACAGTTTAATAAATTGTAATATTTGAGTATAATGGAATATAAATCTGTGTAAGGAATGGCAAATATGAAATATTTCAGAGAAACATGAGATGATATGTACAAAATTATGAAGAGGATGAAAATAGAACCCAAAGAACAATAAACATAATGACCTACAATGTCAATGAAGTCAATATAGAGTTTCAACAAAATTCTGGCCAAATACAATGGTCAATATTAGTACCTACTGTTAAGATTAAAGGTCACGTTGCAAAAGTCTTTGTTAAAGACTGACAATTTGTTTTTAATGACACCAAACTTCTCCCTGAAACAAAATCTCTTCTTTTTATATCAGTGTTCTCCCAGTGATACTGGATGGTTTTGAGTCTTGAAATACTCCAGTCTTTGAAGAATTGAAGTTGAGGATTATCCAAAGATGAATGAAAAAAAGTTCATAATGAGAATGAGCATCTGAAAGTAGGGAAAAAGGAGTGATAAAAGAAAAGGGAGTATAAAGCATGTCATTAGAAAATGCATAGCAGAAAAAAAAGCTGAGGGGTGGCTAGGTGGCACAGTGAGTAGAGCGTTGGCCCTGGAGTCAGAAGGACCTGAGTTCGGATCTGGACTCTGACACTTAACACACAGAAACAAAAACCTAGCTGTGTAACCTTGGGCAAGTTACTTAACCCCAAATGCCCTCCAAAAAGCAAAAAGAAAAAGAAAAAAAAGCTGGGCCTGTCGGTTACTTTGAGAGATAGCTAACAGACAGTGACTGTGTTCCATTGTTATCCTTATGTTATCCTTATAATTCCAATAGAACATTGGATAGATAGCATAGAAAAATTATGGGAGCAAATGGACAATGGTCATCTAGGAATTACAGAGCTGGATGGCTTACAGTCTGGATTGTTGGGATGAATGCTAACATTAATGAAATCACAGACCCAATGGAGCACTGAATTACTTTGCAAGGATACTATTTGGTTTTGGTTTCTTGAGGGAGGAATGTATAAAATTTATCAATTCATTTAAGATATTTTTATTATTTCTGGTTTTACTGCATTATGAATTACAAATCTAATAAATAAAATTTCTGGTTCTTAAGTTATGTTAGTGCTTTCCTATCACCAAGAACATGGTCAATTTTAGTGAATATCTGAAGGATGCTAATAGCAAAATGTATTCCTTTCACTTCCATTCATCTTCACCATTCAGTACTTCAGAAATCTGTAACAATCATTCCAGGCCCATTCTGATACAGATTATAATTCCTGTACACTTTAGTAGTATTTATGAATTCCTATGGATTATTGCCTTGAGGCTAAATGATATGCCTCTCTGAATTTAGAGTGGTTTCTGATTGATACTATTTTTCACTGTTTTAATGCTTTAAAAACTTTCTAATTTGGAGTGCTAGGTGGCGCAGTGAATAGAGCGCCGGCCCTGGAGTCAGAAGGACCTGAGTTCGGAGCCGGCCTCTGACACTTAACCCACACAAACAAAAACCTAGCTGTGTAACCTTGGGCAAGTTACTTAACCCCAATTGCCCTAAAGGGGCGGCTAGGTGGCACAGTGAGTAAGAGCGCCAGCCTCGGAGTTGGGATGACCCGAGATCAGATCCGGCCTCAGAAAATGAGCACCTACGCATAAATAATGACTAGCCATGTAACCTTGAGCAAGTTACTTAACCCCAATTGCTTTAAAAAAAAAACTTTCTAATTTGGTAAGATTTGATAAAGTTTATTCTCTGTTAGCATAACTCTCAAGAATATAACTCAAGAATAAATAACTGCATCCATCCCACCATCAGGCATTGAAATAGGACTTCAGTTGAAGAATTTCTCATACAGAATTTGTACAAATCTGTATCATTTTTGTTTTCCCTTTTGTTTGATTTACCACATTCTCATAGTAGGGTATTGAAATTTCCTATTTGTGATTTTTACTTTAGTCTTCATGCAAGACTGTGAGACTGAGTTTTTCCTTTGAAATTTAATTATTGTTATTTAGTACATGTAATTGAAATCACTATTTTGCTTATATCATACTTTTAGGAGGCAGAATTCCATTCTTTATCTCTTAATATTATTTATCAATGCAATACAGATTTTTCTTGAAATGGATATAGGGTAATACATTTACACTTCTTTTGATAACTCTTACTCAGTTCTTCCTTCTTAGTTTATTCACATACTGCAAATAAGTAAAATAGACCTATGTATAGTGATAATATTAGAGTATTTCTTACCCTCATGGAAATTGTTCTTTCTTTAAAATATTCCACCAATACAAAATGTCAAGAACAATTGGTATTTTTAAGGAGAGAGTTTAAGTCTCTTATGATTTCTTCTGAATGGTACTAAAGAATGGTACTAATTCCAAATTAAATCAGTCAATACCTATCAGTATCCTATCAACTACTTGATGAATATAGGTGACATTAAGCTATAGGGTTCAACCAAAAAAAACCTAATGAAATAGTTCCTTTATCTTCTGGAATTTTTTCCCAGCCATTTCAAAATGCTATTTGGGCTTGATAAATTCAAAATTCATAACATATTCTAAGGAAATATAGTGACTGAAGGTTCCCAACTGGATTCCAGATGTCACATAGAACCAATGGATAGAGGAAATATTTATAAATACCTTGGTTTCCTCTAGGCAACCACTGAGCATAACAGCATAAATGGAAGACTGTATGAATACATAAGGAGAATTAACTGGCATCTTGAAATTAAAGCTAAACCTGGGGGCAGCTAGGTGGTGCAGTGAGTAGAGCAGTTGGCCCTGGAGTCAGAAGGACCTGAATTCGGATCTGGCCTCAGACACAACGCACACACAAAACAAAAACCTAGCCGCGTGACCTTGGGCAAGTTACTTAACCTCAATTGCCCTCAAAAAAAAAAAAAAGCTAAACCTGAATTTATATACGTGTGTGTGTGTGTGTGTGTGTGTGTGTGTGTGTGTGTATTACCACCTATACAGTACTGGACTTAATCACTCTTGGAATTGAAAAATGAACTGCAAGAAATCTGGAAAGCATCCAAACAAAAATACTATACAATATTCAAACAGGGGATTCATTACCCTTAGGGAGATATAGAAAATTAAAGGTTTGTCACCCAAAAGGAAGAAAAAAATAAATAGATATTCTAATAGCATATGAAAACAAATAAGAAAAACTACATAACTACTTTTAGAATGAGCAAACATTACCATTTCACCAAGCAACAGTAGAAAATGAAAAGAGGCACATCCTATTGATTATTAAATATAACCAGAAGAAGTTGGTTTACCTATAAAATGAGCCTATGAAATGGCTAATATCCAAGAGTGAAACCAAAAAGTCATTGTATAAATTCAGCCAACATCTTGTCAAGGAAGGGTTGAACAAATGGCTAACTCAGGCACATTTATTTATGGAAAAAGAGGAGTTTATGCTGGCAATTTAGAAGCATGTCACTGGCTACTCAAAATTACAGATTAATTTTTAAAAGCCCAGATGTACTAATCAATGTATATTATGTAAGCAAACTGTAGAAACATATCACTATACGGTGTAAGAAATGTAGCATGTAACAAAAAAGTAGCAAGATTTTATCTAGAAAAGATAATGGCTAGAATTATTATACATTAAAAGCTTTTATCTTCCATAGGCCAGATCCCAAATTCCTGTATTACAGGTACAAACCTTAACCTATCCTAGAGTAGTCAACCAATTAGCTATTTTGGGACCAGACTGTTATCCTAAACTGAATTGTTGTCCACAATTATTCAAACATAATTGATCCCCCAAAATGCAAAACTTAATAATGTTTTAATAGATACCATAAAACTGAATACTCAGAATATCCAATCTACATGGAATGAAAAGTTTTCAAAGTATAGAGACCCAGGAGAAGATCTCAAAAATGAGAATAGGAGTTGATGCATATTGTTTTGTTTACTATTGGAGTTATACAAAGATTCTTTCAGTTTGTCTACGGAAGATAAATTTACATCCTAATATTTTGTTCAACTACAAAAAAGCTATTTTATTAAACCAAAATGTGTAGTAATCCATAGAAAATTAAATGGAAAAGAATAAATAGCAGCTACTCCCCAGACAGTTTCTGTCTGAATCCCATAAAAAAGATTTAAAAAATGAGATAATAATATGTTCGCTACAGGGGCTCTTACATTATGTTTTATATTTGAAAAAAATAAAAGCATATATTTTTGTAAGAACTTACCATTGCTAATTTCAGCTTTATCTTTAGAAAGACAGCTTCCTTTTTATTTCTTCTCGTAATGGTAATGATAGTGGTAACGGTAATGGTAATGGTAATTTGATAATCTTCGCTGCCCCATAATAAGCCTAGGGGAATTTGAAGATCTTGACTGCTTTGAAATAAACTCTGCTCCCTGATTGGCTGAATGTAGTCACATGGAGCTTGTGGTAGGAGGAGTTTGTTAAAGGGTGGAGCAGAACCCATAGCAAGCTGGGAGTCAGAGCCAGAGAACTGATGAGACAGAGGGGTGGCTCGGGGAAGGAGTTAGTCAGGTTTGTGAGTAAAATATTGGTCTTGTGTTGGTTTGTTGGGAAGGCTAAAAGATAGCATGGCTCTCTGTATATTGTGGTACATTAAATTCTGTGTTCTTTTTTTTTTTTTGCTTTTTTTTTTTTTGGAGGGCATTTGGGGTTAAGTAACTTACCCAAGGTCACACAGCTAGGTATTTGTTTGTGTGTTAAGTGTCTGAGGTCAGATGGGAACTCAGGTCTTCTGACTCCAGGGCCAGTGCTCTACTAGCTGCACCACCTAGCCGGCCCCCATTAACTTCTATGTTTCTCTGATAGATTAAGCTTCCTGGTGTTGGGATTTGGTTTTCTGGTGTCTGAATAAATGTTTTGCTTTTATCTTCTATATGGAGAGTTTGTTATATTTTGTGATCAAGCACCATGCATGAACAGATATAGTCACAGTCAGTATATTTATCGTGAATGTGGGCGCTGTAAATATTGCATTGGCACCAAGTCTATGCATGTCTAATTCATTCTCCTGGAATAGGTGGGAGGGGGTAATTCCTCAATTTTCCTGATAACAGTATTGTGTACTCACATGTCCTTCAACTGAACAATTAGTTTTTTTAACCTAATTTCTAGTGCTTTAGCATTTTTATGGTCTCATGACTGTCCCACAAACCAGCCCCTAAGGAATCTTGTGAGCTCCCTTGAAAATTACTGATTCTTTAAGAACCGATCCCCACCTATTCTGTTTCTCTTTTTATTATTTGAGATATAATTCTTGTAAAAAAAAGTAGGGTTTTACCTTCTTAAAAACAAAGCTGAAGCTAATAAAATTATTAAAAACTACTGAGAAGAAACTTTCTACTTTCCATCATTGGATAAATCCCATCCTACAGATTAAGTAACCCCTTCACCACTGTAACAAATCAACTATAAAAATGTAGAAGCAATATAGAAGAAAATTACAGACTTGGATGACAGATATGACAGAGAAAACCTTAGAATTTTGATTATAATAACAATTCTAATGATAGAAAAGATTAGAGGGAAATCTGATTAATGTATTCCAGGAAAATGTTCAAAAACATTTCCCAGAACCATCAAAAAATGACATTCTGAAAATTTAAAAAAAAAAAGAAAGAAAGTTGGTGCACATTACGCTTACAATAAAGAGTAACAGAGGAATGATTTCAGAGATTGGTATTTATATCTTGGGGGGTGACTTACTGAATATGAAGGATTAAAGGCTTTTTCTATAGGGAAAATTGATTTAGGCTGTTTTTGCCTGACAAATTTGTTCTTAATTATTTTAATTATTACTATTGATATTATTTTAGAAATTAATATTATTAATCTTTTATTTTTACACAAGGAGAAGACAATAAGCATTTATTAAAACATCTTCTATGTGCCAGGCACTGTGCTAAGTGCTTTACAAATATTACCTTATCCAATATCATTTGATCCTCACAACAACCCTGTCACTGACATCACAGTCATTACTGGATGTAGTGCCTTCTCACACCAACTCCTGAAAATTTAATCCTTCCTTCTTACAAAGTGAAGCAAAAATATTTGCTAAGCAAAAACAACCAATGTATTGACTAAATATGACAAAAATGCAACACTCTGACCACATAGCCCATTTTCTCCTTCATTCCTTGATACCAAGATTAATTATTAGAGTTCAATTTCCTTTTATTATTTTCTTAACATGTTATACCATAGTAGGCATTGTATATATTCTTCTGACTTTGTCTATTTCACTCTGCATCAGTACATACAGACCTCATGTTCCTTAAAATTTTATACATTTGTAATTTGTTAAAGCTCAATAATATTCCGTTTAATTCATACCACGTTTTCCCATCCATCTGTAAGTTAATAAAAAGCAGCTATATTTTTACTTCCTTTTTTTGTGAGGGCAATTGGGGTTAAGTGACTTGCTCAAGGTCACATGGCTAGTTTTTGTGTTAAGTGTCTAAGACCGGATTTGAATTCAGGTACTCCTGACTCTAGGGCTGGTGATCTATTCACTGTACCATCTATCTGCCCCATATATTTTTATTTACTTCCAACGACAAAATTGATGCTTTATTTTGGCGCATGGAGAACTTTGTTTTTCTATCATCTGACCTCTTTGGTGAATAAGCCAATCAAAGGGATCTGTGGGTCAAAGAGCATGAGTAGTTTGGTATATAAAATTTACATATATATATCATTCTGGAAAAATATGGAATTTCTAAATAAATTCATAGTTGTATATGCAATTATAAATGTGAAAAACATGTATGTGTGAACATATATATATATACACACATAGACATACATACACATATGTGTGTCTATGTGTATATCTATATGTATATATTTATGTGTTGCTTTCCAGAATGACTGGCCTAATTCACTGATTTTCCAACAATGTAATGATATCCCTGTCTTTCCACTGTCCATTTATCTTTCTTTTTGGTAATCTTAGAATATAAGATGCTTGAGGGTAGGGACTGTTTCTTTTTGGGTCTTGTATGCCTAGTATAGTGTCTAACATATATAAGTTTTAGGAATAGTGAATAAAGCTCCAGGGCAAAGGAGACTTCTTCTACTCCTAAAATTCAGTATTTTCTCTGCAACTTGAAAGTTATCATCTGAAAGTCTGACTCTCTGTCATGTCTGGAATGCTCTCCCTGCTTGTATCTGTCTCTGGCTTCCTTGAAGTCTGAGCTAAATCCCACCTTCTCTAGGAAACCTCAATTTATTCTGTATATAGCTAGTTTATACATAGTTGTTTGAATGTTTTCTTCCCCATTAGTTGTGAATGCCTCAAGGGCAGGAACTGTATTTTGCCTTTCTTTGTGTCCCTAGTACTTAGCACAATGCTTGGCACATAGAAAGTGCTTAATAAATTCTTATTGACTGACTGAACTTGTAGTCTTAGTGATTTGCCTAGACATATCATGAAGAAACTAAAGGCTAAGTTAATTGCCTAGGGTCACATAGGCAGTACGTTTCAGAGGCAAATCATGAACCCAGGTCTTCTTGACTACTACTCTATTGATTATGTCATTTTGTCTTAGAAAATTTTTACGTATCAATTGATTGATCTTTGTCAATTTTCTGAGAGCAAAATTAAACTTCAGAGATATTTTAGTTCTCATTTTGACTATGTGTAGTGTTCTGTAGCATACTTTCTTAAGGCCATCATGGACTTGCAATTATTTTTCATATAGTTCAAAGCAATTGACCATGAAACTATTGAGAAATAGCTCTATTAATATTATATATTTGTGTCATTTCCCATTATTTATTAAAGCATAGTTTTGTTTTTTTCAAGAAAATGTAAAGTGGGGGGTGGGGGCAGAGTCAGGATGGCAGAGTAGAAACAGGACTTCCATGTGGCTCCTGCTCCAACCTCCTCCAATTCATATAAAAAAGGACTCTAAACAAACTTTGGAGCTACAGAACCCACAAAATAACAGAGAGATAACCTCCCGCTGAAGACAGTCTAGCAGGCCAGCAGGAAGTGGTCCAACACAGCACTCTGGGAGCAGATCCCAGCCTCTCCCCAGCTCCCCCACACCCCTTCATGAGCCAGAGATTTTAGTCTCAGGGCAGCCACAACCAGCCACCTACTGGAGGGATTTCAGATCACCAGCAGCTGTGGCATTTCCAGGATTATCAACCCATAGATGATAAGGACAAAGTGAGGGATCAGTGTAGTGTGGACTTTGGGAACCAGAAGTCCAGGAGTGCGGTCTGGCCTTTTGCCCCCTGGAGGGAGAAGGAATTGAGCCATGGCAGCCATGTAGCTGCTGCAGCATGGCTGCTTCAGAACTCCTGGCCTGCAGATTATAGGGGGATGTAGCACTAAGCATCCCAGCATCCCCAGGGTGGCTGCTAAAACAGTTTTTTAGATCTGCTTTTCTAAAGGAAAGCAACTGAAAATGGGTTAACAATCTTGCTTTAATCAATCAAACATATCATTTACCTAGTTCAGGGGAAAAAGATCAGCACCCTGAACTTCAGAGTATACAGACAGAAACATTTCAAGCAGATGGGCCTCCAACTGTCCAACCATTATATTCATACCAAATCATAGTAACCAGAGAGGGAAGCATCAACATCTGGCTTTCCAAAGCTAGGGGGCCCTCAACAGCTACCCAGAGTCTCATCTGTTTAAATAACACAACACTTCTCAAAGTGAGCCCCAAAACAAAGTCTCACAACAGGGTTTATATCGCCTTCTCCTGGCTCAGAGAATGTAACAACCCTCTTGACCCACTGCCCAATCACAAAGTTTCTCCTGAAAAACAAGCCTCCCACCATAAGCTGCAGGTGCTCTTAACCCAGGGGCAGAGAAGATCTTAAAAATTTACATTACTATAACAGCAGACCAAGCAACCAGTCTGAAGTGTAATCATTCTTGCTCTAACATGCTTGGATCTGGATCACTGTCTAGGGTGGAGGTCCTGGGGTGTGTGACCAGTTTGCCAGAGTGTGTGGAGGCTTTATGGAGGGCAGCCAGCTAATAAATACAACAGCTGAGAAAACCCCAGTGATTTGGGACAAAGCTCCCCTTTCTGGTAGCAGAGTTCTACTGTGGCAAAAAGCCCAAAAGGGAAGTGATTTAGTGGCAGCATGAACAAATAAAGGAAGCAAAGCAAGCACAGTGGTTGGACTTTGAATTCCATTTTTGGGGACAAAAATAATCAAAGCATGGAGAAGAAGGAAGACAATGAAGTCAGAACTCCTGCACCAAAAGCTTCCAAGAAAAATATGAGCTGGTTACAGGCTTATGAAGGATTTTGAAAACCAAATAAGAGAAGTGGAGGGAATTGGGGAGAGAAATGAGAATGACGGAAGAAAATCTTGAAAAGTGAGTCTGCTGGGGGGGTGGCTAGGTGGCACAGTGAATAGAGCACTGGCCATGGAGTTGGGAGGACCTGAGTTCAAATCCAGACTCAGACACTTAACACAAAAACTAGCTATGTGACCTTGAGCAAGTCACTTAACCCCAATTGCCCTCCAAAAAGCAAATAATAACAATAACAATAACAATAATAATAATAATAATAATACTGATAAAAGGCAAAAAAAGAAAAGAAAAGTGAGTCTGCAACCTGACTAAAGAAAATAAAACCTTAAAAAATAGATTAAATCAAATTGCAAAAGAAGCTCAAAAAGCCAATGAGGAGAAGAATGCCTTAAAAAGCCAAATTTGCCAGATGGAAAAAGAATCGTGAAAGCTAACTGAAGAAAATCATTCCTTCAGAATTATATTGGAGCAAATGGAAGCTAGTAACTTTATGAAAAATCAAGATACTATTACACAGATCCAAACAAATGAAAAAAATAGAAGGCCATGTGAAATATCTCATTGGGAAAACCACTGACCTGGAAAATATATCCAGGAGAGATAATTTAAAAATTATTGGACTACCTGAAAGCCATGATCAAAAAAAGAACCTAGAAATCATCCTTCAAGAAATTCTCATGGAAAACTGCCCTGATGTTTTAGAACCAGAGGGCAAAATAGAGGTTGAGAGAATCCACCAATCACCTCCTGGAAAAGATCCCCAAAAGAAAACTCCCAAGAATGTTATAACCAGGTTCCAGAATTCCCAGATCAAGGAGAGAATATTACAAGCAGCCAGGAAGAAAATTTGAAAATTGTGGAAACACAATCAAGATAACACAGGATCTGGCAGCTTCTACACTAAGAGATCAAAGGGCTTGGAATATGATATTCCAGAGGTCAAAAGAGCTGAGATTAAAACCAAGAATCATCTACCCAGCAAAACTGAGGATCATGTTTCGGGGAAAAATATGGTCATTCTATGGAATACAGGACTCTCAAGCATTCTTGATGAAAAAAATAAACAGAGTTGGATAGAAAATTTGACGTTCAGACACAAGAAGCAAAAAAAGCATAAGAAGGCAAATAGGGAAAAGAAATAAGGAACTTATCAAAATTGGACTATTTACATTCCTACATGGAAAAATGATAATTGTAACTTATCAAACTTTTTTCAGTATGAGAGTAGTTGAAGGGAATAGAAATGTGTGTATACATATATGCATATGTATATCTATATAGGAGGGGGCATATGAATACATATGTGAGTATGTGTATGTATGTGTACAGGTATACATAGAGGACACAGGACCAACTTAATAGGAAGAGATGATACTTAAAAGGTGAAATTAAGAGATGACAGAGGAATATAATGAGAGGATGTTAGGGTTCCTAGGTTCTCGAACCTACAAGAACATATTTACGTTTTCCCAGCTTCGGACATCTCCGGCTTCTAGACTTTCTAGAAGAACTACCCACGCAGAACACCCTTCTGTTTAGGAGAACTATCTTTATTTGTCTCAGGACATACATGCGAACTCAGCCAGATCTCTCCCCGAACTCCTCCCAGCACTCCCCGCCCCGTCAGGCAGACTCCTTTTATCCAGCCTCCAGTTCCGGGTCTTTAGTACCGCCTTCCCCGCCACTGCGAGCCAATCACGTACTGCCCCGAGAGTGAGGGGTGGTAACCCGCTGCCCACATGGACACGTCAGCTCATCGGGCTAAGAGGTTTCCGGTGTAACAGACCAGGAAGTCTCCTAACCAGGAAGTCTCTCTACTGCCACGTCGACACTTATGATTGTTTTGCTGACGGTCCTTTTGGCCTTCCGGGTTCCTCCTGTAGCCTGTTATTGATAGGCCAGGGACCCTCCTGCCACTACCAGGCTGTTGCGCTGCACCCCAGTTGGCTAAGGACTCTTCATCTCCCTTTTCCTGTTATGCGGGAGACCGCCCAATGGAACTAAGGAGGACCTGAGATCTAAGAGGCCACCTTTCAGAAGCTGAACAATCCATTTCCAAAAGCAACACAAAATCAACAATGCAAATAACAAATACAAAAAGGAGGATCCTAAGCTAAGCAATAAGGTAATAAAACTCTTCCCTCTCATCCAATTAAATAATTCTTGCACTGCATCACTAGGGAGGGAAAAATTCTTTGCAATTTCATTAAGATCATGTACCAATAGCTGAAGTTGCTGTATATCAGTGGTAACATTATTAGTAAGAAAGGCACCCCGGAGGTGTTTTTCTACTTCCCCCCAGGTCTTGGTAAAATTACTAGTCTGCTTCAGCATCAATGGTGTGACACATACCCAAGCCTTGTATTGATAATGACATGGTATTTGTGCCAATAATTCTCTATATACCAATTCATTCCCTAGCACCTTGACTGCCTCCCGCAAGGCGGTTACCTCTGTGTTAAGCGCCATATCAATACGTGCTTGTGTGTTCCAAGCATGGGCTTCCTTGCTCATAAAGGTCTTTAACTCACTAGCCAGGTACCCTGTCTGTTCATACAGCTGTTGTATTTGGAATTCCTGGAAAGCGGAGATTCCAAGGTTAATAACATCAAAGAGGCGATCAATACCCTCTCTTCTTTGCCTACTCAATTGTTTCACCTGTACCCACATTTCTTCAGATTTGCTTTCAGCCCAAGGGGTTTGCGATTTTGCTGGTACAAGGGCATAGCGGGGTTGTTTAACTAAGAGAACATATGGAAAATCATCCTCAAACCTTGAAATGGCCATTTTAAGCTTACATTCTATACCATTAGTGTGATACCATATACCATCCAAGCTTACAGTAACATTCGAGCATACCATCCAAGCATAATTGGTAGGGGCTACTAATTGTCCTTCAAAATAGTACCAAAAAATGTCACAGTTAGTATTGTGTCCCTTTGTATAATTCTTTCCATTTGCGAATATGGTAAACCAGTCAGTAAAGGTAGGATCTTTGCAGATATCACATTTACAAACCTCTATAGATATGTTTGTTCCCCCCAAGAGTATGGAGCCCAACTGCCATATGAGGGGGTGACAAGTTCCATGTACACAGTTATGTTCGTTGTGTTCACTTGTCTAGGACTCGAGGTGGAACAAGGAACAACAGGAGACCATGTCTTCATGATCCCAGTCTGACAAGTGGGCAAAGGTCCAGTACTATTAAATGGATTTGTTTTGTTTATAGTATTGCCACCCAACATCCCTATAGTTACATTGAAGCGAACCGGGTGCGAAAAAGAGTCATTAGCAGGATGTCTGCCAGACGTGATGTTTCCCGTTTCTAAGGCCAAGCACCACGGATGGCCTTCTCTGTTAGTTATGCAAATAGGGGCACCGGCAGAAAGAAATGTCAGATTCAGGTTGGAAATTTCTGTCTGCACCCATGCGTCTGGCTGTGGTTTATCAAACAGCATGGAGACATTCCTGAATGCTTTAGCCATTGGAGTGTTTTCTTCCCAGCTCACCAGATGAATCAGCAGTGGGTGGGTAAGCAAAGCCCATTGCCAAGTTCCCTTCAAATCCCGTTCTCTCTCTTCCGATGGCGTCAGGGTAGTCCATTTTGTCCCCGCAGCTTGCTTCAGGATCGTCAACACCAACAGCCCGCAGATTACGAGTCGGGACCCAAGTGCCTTGTTCGGTCTCCCCATCTGGAATGACATAAGCATAACCCGGCCCTAGGAAATCTACTGTACCCGGCCCCCTCCATTCACCTTCTGGGTCCTTCCAAATCACTCTTTTATATTGTCTCTTTGGCACTTCTATTGGTGAATCCTGTTTCATCTGCCAGGGATACCAAAACCTCATTGCAGGTGTAAGCCCTTGGTCATCAATTTTCAAAAAATTGTGGGTATATAAGGCTATATCTAAACTTCTTTTATTGATGTTTCTCAGTGGCTTACCCTTGTTAACCTGGCCAACTTCTCCCTTTTCCTGTTTAAGGAGGATGGTTTTCAGTGTTCTGTTTGCTCGTTCCACTATAGCTTGGCCAGTGGGATTATAGGGTAGCCCTGTAATATGTTTAATTTGAAATTCTTCACAAAACTGTTGGAAGGCTTTGGAGGTATATGCAGGCCCATTATCAGTTTTTAATACCTTTGGGACACCTGCTAGGGCAAAGCATGAATACAGATGGTTGCACACATATTTAAAGGCTTCTCCCGTTTGTAGTGATGCCATGAGAAAGCCAGAGTGTGTATCTACAGAAACATGTATTAACTGGTGTCTCCAGTGTGTTACATCCATTTGCCAGATATCGTTTGGGCTCTGTCCTTTAGGATTAACTGAATCTACTTTGGGGCGCGTTTGAAAAGGGATACATGATAGGCACCTCTTCACTATGCACCGGGCTTGCTCTTTAGATATTCCATTTAACCTGCGTAAAGAGCGCGCTGACAAATGGAAGCGATTATGAACCTCCTCAGCTTGTTTGATGGAGTCTACTATAGCAACAGTCAGAGGGCTAAGTAAGGCATCTGCTGTTTTATTGCCCTCAAAAATGGGTCCAAGACCCCCTGTGTGCAACCTCACATGCATGATATAAATAGGAGCCTTCAATTGCAATAATAATCCTTTAGCTTGTAATAATAGCACTCTGATCTCTGAGGCACGGGTGTTAATATAGGCCTCAGGTAATCGTTGGAGTATGTTAACTGTGTAGAGGCTATCAGAGATAATGTTAAAGGGAGGGTCAAACAGTTGTAACACCATTATCACCGCCCACAACTCATTTTTCTGTGTTGGTTGGAAAGGGGTATGAAAGACATGACTTACTTTCAAAGCAGGGCAGAAAATGGCCGCCTTTCCATCTTTAGTGGCATCAGTAAAGATGTTAAATCCTTCCACCGGGTGGTCTAATACCACCTTCTGAGAGGTCATCACATATAAAGGCTTAAGACAATGTAAGAGGGTAGGTAAGACAGGAGGAGTAGAAGCTAGATATGGGACAACATCCTCCCCCCCCCTTATTAATACTTGTTCTAGATTAACAAAAACTGACTCAATCCATATCTTTGGAGCTGTTCCACTGATTGCATAAGCCCACGCGATTGCAGCACGGACAAAGTCAAGGAGTAAGTCAAGCTGATGGGTAAGAATACGTGAGGGAGTGGTTGGGTACAACCATTCAATGACTCCATGTTCCTGAAATAAGGCACCATAGCAAGGATTGTCTATAAACATAGTAAACCACATGGGTTTATCTCCCTTTATCCTAACCACGACTGAACTCAACCTTCTTTCAATTTCCTGAATGGAATGTAATGCTTGAGCACTCCAAGTCCTTAAAGAGGTCAATTGGGAGTCTCCTTTTAAAAGTTCATATAAGGGCTGCATTACTGAGGGTGGTATGGGAACAACATTGCGTAACCATTGAATGGAACCCACTAATTTTTGAAAATCATTCAATGTTTTATATCTTTTAACATCAATTTTTGGAAAGCCTTTTCTAACAGTTAATCCACTTATGAAATATCCCAAATATTTAAAGGGCTCTTCAGTCTGTATCTTCTCAGGGGCCACTACTAGATTATACAAGGCCAATTGTTTTAATACACCCTTTAAGCCTTCCTGCACCATTTCATTAGTGGGTCCTGCTAATAATATGTCATCCATATAATGTATAATATAGAGTTGAGGCTTCATCTGCCTTAATGGTTGTAAAATCTGTGAAACATACCATTGACAGAGTGTGGGGCTATTGGCCATCCCTTGGGGCAAAACTTTCCATTGGTATCTCTGTGCAGGTTGCTTTAAATTAACAAAGGGTACTGTAAAGGCAAACTTTTCCCTATCTACTTCATGTAAAGGAATGGAATAAAAACAATCTTTAATATCTATAATAACGATTTTATATCCCTCTGGAATCATGGTTGGCAATGGTAATCCGGGCTGTAAAGCCCCCATTGGTTGTAGGGCATCATTGACTTTCCTTAAATCTGTTAGCATTCTCCATTTTCCACCTGCTTTCTTTACCACAAATACTGGAGAATTGAAGGGACTAAATGAGGGCTCTATGTGGTCCATGGCCAATTGTTCTTGTACTATTTTATGAAGGGCCTCCAATTTTTCATTACTGAGGGGCCACTGCTCTACCCATATTGGATTTTCCCTCTTCCATTTCAATGGTGGAAGCCGCAGCTCAGTGGCCCCTGCTAGTTTGACTGTAACACCACTTTCATATCAGTCATGACATCCCTACCCCATAACGAGGAGGAGAGCCCAGAAATCACTATGGGTCTGAACATCCCTTCATCTTCCTCTAGACGCCACCTCAACCACCTCAGTGATTGAGCCGCGGCTTGTGTCCCTCCTATCCCTGTGACTCCTGTCATGCCGGTGGCCAATCTCCACTCCACCGGCCAGTCTTCCTTGCGTACCACGGACACATCTGCCCCCGTGTCTAGCATGCCCCGAAATGGTCTCCCTTCTATCCAGAGGGTGCACATGGGTTTTTCCCTAGCTATCTTCTGTATCCAGGCTATCTGTAAGGAATCTTTTTCTTCTGCTCCTGTCCTTAAGTCTACCTTTCTTGCTATCGGTTCTGATATTGGTAACCTCAAGGGGAAGGCGTGTGGGTTAGTAAGAGAAATGGAATGCTCCCCTGTATTCAAAACAGTAGAGTGCACAATATGGAGGCAAGGGGTTGGACATCCCACAACGAGACAAGGTTTGGACATAGGCTCAACTTCAACCCCCAATGTAGAAAAAGGAGGAATTACTAACTCTTGTGTGGTATAAACTTCTTGTAAGAACATTAATTGTTCTGGTACTCCTGAAACTTTCTTTGATATGTTACCAAAGGATTCTCCTGGGAGGTGTTGTGTCCTGACATCCCTTCTACCATCTGTTCCCTTCCTTCTTGTTGGACGGGGTACGCTTTCAGGGCCCACAAGGGGCCCCTCCGGGAGTTTCCCGGGGCCGTTTTCAGTGGCTTATTTCCGCAAAATTTTGCAATGTGGCCTGATTTTCCACAACAAAAACATACAGGTTTAGATATTGCTCCAGGGGATGAGAGATGACACTGACTTTGAACGTGCCCTCTCTTTCCACATCGGAAACAAGTTTTTACACCTTCTCTCTGGGTCATAGCTTTAGTCGTCCCCATCGCTAAGGCTTCTGCCATCTGCTGTACCTGCATGGTCTCATAATCTACCCCTGCACAGCTTTCAATAACATCTTCTAAAGATGCATTTTTGGGTAAGGAAGATACAGCCCGCTTACAGGCATTGTTGAGGCCCTCTTTCAAAATTTGTAAGAAAATTATCCGGGCCTCATCCCCTTTTCCCACTGTCCTGTCCACAGCAGTTTGCACTCTAGAGGCAAAGTCGGTAATCGATTCCCTCGCGCCTTGCTTGAGGGCGGTCAATTGCTGTTGTATTGCTCCTTCCTTTTCTACCTTCCCCCATGCCTTGATAGCGCATTGTGCTATAGCTGCATATACTGCGGGATCGTGTTGGCACTGCTGAAACACAGCGGAATAAGCCCCTGTCCCTGTCATAGCCTCAAAAGCTTGTTCAGGGTTAGGGAGGCGGTGGACCGCTATCCAATCCTTAGTTTCCTTGGGCCATTCTGTTTTCCATAGCATATTCTGGCCAGGTGTTAAACAGGCTGTAGCCATTGTTTCCCAATCTCGCGGGGTGTAGGCTACTACTGAAGCAAGGGAGGTGAGTGTCTGTAAGACAAACGGGGAATTCGGCCCATAATCCGTGCATGCCTTTTTTATATCCTTTAACTGTTTGTAAGGTACAGGTACATGTGGTCTCTGTGGGTCATTTAACCCCACTGGGAACACACCCATGAACTCAGAGACATCTTCTCCTTCTAAGAAGGCTGTTCTTAAAGCTTGGGCGACCTGGTTAACGGCCCTGTGTTTGGTCCCTTCTTTCAGATTAAATTCTCCCCGCTTTTCTGGTTCTGTAAACAGAGGGGGAATTCGGAAGGGTGGCATGGGAGGGGCGGAAGGGCTAACTGCTGCAGCTTTGAGGTTGTGGTTATCCTTAGTTTTCTCTAACTGCAGCTGAGCGAGTGCTTCCTCAACCTGATTGCGCAGCCGCTCTAGCCGTGCTTGAACTGCCCCTCCCCCTTCAACCTGATCGCGTGGCCACTCTAGCCGCGCTTGAACTGCCCCTCCCCCCTTGTCTCGTGGCTTGGTAAGATTGGGATACAACCGAGCAGTTTCTCTTTCCTCCTCCTCCCCTAAATCCATCTCCCCTTCCTCGGTCTGACAAGCTACCGGCACATTACATTTAGGGGAAGGACCATAAAGTGCCGCTTTTACTAAGCTGTAAATAATAAAATCAAGGTCTCTTATCTTATCCGGGCACTCTTTAGCGTAAGATGTTAACTGATTTCCTATCACCACCCACCTAGAAACATCTAACCCAGCGAACTCTATCCACGGGGAGGTTGCGAAAATTAACCTAACAAATTGAATACAATCGTTCTTCTTTACTTTCACTCCTTGTCCCTTGACTAAATCAAATATCTGCTTTACATAGTCTCCTCATCAGAAGGGCAAACAACGGGCAAGCTAAAAGCTTGTCCCATACTTACTCTCTCCGACTTCTTGTTTTCACAAGGCTGCGGGGTCTTCTAACTCGGGTCCCTGTTCGGGGCGCCAAATGTTAGGGTTCCTAGGTTCTCGAACCTACAAGAATATATTTACCTTTTCCCAGCTTCGGACGTCTCCGGCTTCTAGACTTTCTAGAAGAACTACCCATGCAGAACACCCTTCTGTTTAGGAGAACTATCTTTATTTGTCTCAGGACATACATGCGAACTCAGCCAGATCTCTCCCCGAACTCCTCCCAGCACTCCCCGCCCCGTCAGGCAGACTCCTTTTATCCAGCCTCCAGTTCCGGGTCTTTAGTACCGCCTTCCCCGCCACTGCGAGCCAATCACGTACTGCCCCGAGAGTGAGGGGTGGTAACCCGCTGCCCACATGGACACGTCAGCTCATCGGGCTAAGAGGTTTCCGGTGTAACAGACCAGGAAGTCTCCTAACCAGGAAGTGTCTCTACTGCCACGTCGACACTTATGATTGTTTTGCTGACGGTCCTTTTGGCCTTCTGGGTTCCTCCTGTAGCCTGTTATTGATAGGCCAGGGACCCTCCTGCCACTCCCAGGCTGTCACGCTGCACCCCAGTTGGCTAAGGACTCTTCAGAGGAGATGGGGAGAGACAGAATGGGGTAAATTATCTCATATAGAAGAGGCAAGGGAAATTTTACAATGGAAGGGAAGAACAGGAAGGCAAAAGGGAATGAGTCAACCTTGTTCTTATTGAATTTGGCTTAGGAAGGGAATGACATACACACTAAATAGGGTTTCTCACCCTACAGAAGAGTAGGGGGGAAAGGGATGATAGGGGGGATGATGGAAGGGAGGGCAGGCTGGGTGGGAGGGAAGTAGGAAGCACACACTTTTGAAAAGGGCAGGAAAAAAGTAAAGAATAGAACAAGTCAGGGGTGGGATAGGATGGATGGAAATATAGTCATTCTTTCACAATATATCCACTATGGAAATGTTTTGCATAGCTACCCATGTACAACCTTATTGAATTGCTTATCTTCCCAGTAAGGGAAGGTGATGAGGGAGGAAGGGAAAGAATCTGGAATTCAAAGCTGTAAAATCAAATGCTTAATACATATATATATATATATATATATATATATATATGTATATATGTATATATGTACATATATATACATATACTTATTATCATTATTATTTTACATGTAACTGGGACATAAGATATACAGGCAATGGGGCATAAAGATCTATTATGCCCTGCTAGAAAGTCAGAGGGCGTATGGGGGAAGATATGGAAAAGAGCAGATTTGGGGAGGTGATATTCAGTGGGATCGCTGTTTTGGGTTGGTGGGTAGCGGAAAAATGGGGAGAAAATTTGTAATTCAAAATCTTGTGGAAATTAATGATGTCAACTAAAAATTGAAAAATGAGAAAAAATAAAATGTGAAGGCTTGTAATTTTTTGGTTTCAATTTTCTAAATACCTACACAATATTTTAAATGTATTTTCTTTGGATATTTTGGTCTTTTTCCCATTGATTTTTATATAATATATCATTTTGTTTCAAATACATTTGCCCTCATCTTTATCTCTTCCAATTATTTTTTGTTTTCTTATCAGTTCCCCTCCCCATATTTTCCCAATGTACTTTGTTAACTCCAAGATAAAAGAAAAACTTTCTTAGCATATGAAATCTCACACTATCCAAAGAGATACCATTGTATAGTGGGAAGAAGACTCATTTTGGAGTTAGAGAAACTGGCTTTAAATTCTGGCTCAGATATTTGTAAGAACATGGCAGGGGTGGCTAGGTGGCGCAGTGAGTAAGAGCGCCGGCCTCGGAGTTGGGATGACCCGAGATCGGATCTGGCCTCAGAAAATGAGCACCCACACATAAATAATGACTGGCCATGTAACCTTGAGCAAGTTACTTAACCCCAATTGCTTTAAAAGAAAAAAAAAGAACATGGCAAACAGTTTTACCTGTCTATGCCTGAATTTACATATCTATAAAATGAGGTGATAGGATGCACTGATTTCTATTATTCCTCCTACTTACTATACATTCTATGATTTTTTTCCTTATCAAAATAATCATATTATTTTCATGTTAGACAAGATGTTGGCAGTCATATAGAATATTTCCAGCAAAGATTTGATTATTATAAGCTCTTAAAGAAACATCTCTTCACATATTCCTAAAAACCAAAAACCATTGCAAAGAGAAGGAAAATAGCATAAGATTGTTTAAAGTAATAAAAATTACCAACAGAGAAATAAGTAGCATGTTTGTATTGCCATCATCATCTCTGTACAAAAGATAAAGAAATACTTAAATACATAAATTATTCTGGAACTGGACCACTTTCATAGGCAAAATGATTACCCATGATCTCCTAGGATGGCTTTGGGAGTAGAAATTCGAAGTAATTGGGACTCATACAATTTTAAGAACAGCTTTTTAGTAGTTAGCATACTAAATCTTGAAATAGGGAGATCATAGTCTTTTATAGGACTATAATAGTATTTTCTTCCCTGATTAGATTATATCTGGTGTTGTGGGTACCATGGTTTAGGGTGTCCATTGATAAACTAGGTAATGAGCATGCTAAAGATCCTTGAGTCCTCACACACTGAGGTTAATTTGAAGGAAATTGATATGTTTAGCAAATAGAAAATATGTTTGGGTGTTTCATGATAATGGTCTTCAAGCATCTGAATAACTGTAATGTGGAAGAGAGATTATACTTGTTCTATTTGACCCTAGAGGGCCAATGGGTGGAAAATGAAAAGAGGTTTGATACAAAGAGGGGGAAAAATCCTTTCAGACAAAGCTACTTATCTGTAAATGAAATGGACTGCCTCAAAAGGGAGTGGGTTCTCTCTCATTGAAGGTCTCTGAGCAAAGATGAGGTGACCATATATCAGATATATTCAAATGAGATTCCTTTTGGAGTATGTGTGGGGCTAGGTGTCCTTTGAGATCCTTTCCAATTTTAAAATTTGGTGGTTCTATAAGAGAAAAATGCTAGAAATCTTTTGCCACAAGAAATAATAATTTTTATAGCAGAAATCCAAATTGCAAAGTGAAACTATGAACTCAGAAATATTAAGAATTGGAATACATGTGGATAAAATGAGACAGCTAGAAGATAAGATGCAGCAATTCAGGATTTCTGACATCACATAAAAGCTATAAAAATATAACATATATACTTTATTCCAGGAATAGAAAGAAAAGTAAACACTATCCTCCAGAAATCATTTAAGAAAACTTAGGAGAATTATCAAAAATAAGGAACAACACACACAGGGAAGCATGATATGGATAAATTTGAGATTCAATTCTAGACATCTTATAGTTAATCTCTAACATTAAAAAGACAAAAAGTAAATCATTTGATCTCTAAGAAATGATATAAAAAGACATCAATCAATATCACAATAGAATTCACTAGGAAGAAAAGGATATAGAGCTTTGAATATAACAATTTCAAGTTTAAGAATTATGGGTCATGAAACCAGATTTATAAATCCAACAAAAAAGAATGCCCTAAGCATTGGAAAGATAGATGTTTGTGCTTTGAATATTTTTCACAGACATATGCATTTTGAGGAATAATTTGAAGAATAAACCATCCTACAAGCTTCAGAGTACTTTATAGTACTCATATGTCTCAAATCAAGATAAACCAATTTCTAAGGAACTGTAGGACTCTTCAAGGTGTTTTACTGACTAAAGTACCAAATGTTTCATCAAATGGAGGGGTTTTTTTTAGATTTAAAAAGAAGAAAAGTGGGGGCAGAGTCAAGATGACAGAGTAGAAACAGCACTTTCAGTGCAGCTCCAGCTCCCACCACTTCAAATTTCTGTAAAAGGGGACTCTGAACAAACTTTGGAGCTACAGTACCCACAAAATAGAGAAGCTAACTTCCCGCTGAGAACAGCCTGGCAGCCTGGCAGGGAGTGGCCAGCACCACACTCTGGGAGCTGAGCCCAGGCCCATGTGAATCAGAAGTTTCACCCCCAGGGTAGCCAGACCAGCAACCAACTGGAGGGACTCCAGAACACCAGCAGCTGTGGTGTTTCCAAAATTATCAATACATAGATGCCAAGAATAAAGTGAGGGGTCAGTGCAGTATGGACTTTGGGACCAGTAATTGGGAGCGAGTCAGCCTCTTTCCCCCAGTGTGAGAAGCCACTGAGTAGCCACTGTGTAGCCCACCACATTGCAGCTTCAGCTCCTGGCCTGTGGATTGTAGGAGGGTATGGATATCAGTCTGGGGGTAATTGCTCTTGCTTTAACCTTCTTGGATCTGGACTGTGGTCTGGGGTGGAGATCTTGGGGTGTGTGACCAGCTTGGCAGAGTGTGTGAAGGCTTCAGAGAGGGCACCCAACTAATACCTCCAGCAGCTGAGAAAATCCCAGGCATCGGGATGAAGCTCCCCTGTCTGGTAGCAGAGTCCTACTGTGGCAAAAAGCCCAAAAGTCCAATAATTGAGTAGCAACATGCCTAGGCAAAGGAAACAAAACAAACAGAAAAATTCAACATTAGACTCCTATTTTGGGGGCAAAGAGGATCTAAGCATGAAACAGGAGGAGGACTGGGAGGTCAGAACTCCTGCACCAAAAGCCCCAAATGAAAATACTGGCTGGTTATAGGTCATAGAGGACCTTAAGAACCAGATAAGAGAAGTGGAGGAAAAACTGGAAGAGAAATAAGAAAGATTCAAGAAAAGTATGAAATGACAGTCAACAGCCTGACTGAGGAAAATAACACCTTGAAAATAGACTAACTCAAATGGCAAAAGAGGCTTAAAAAGGCAATGGGGAGAAGAATGCCTTAAAAAGCCAGATTTGCCAGATGGAAAAAGAATCTTAAAAGCTCACTGATGAGAATCATTCCTTCAGAATTACACTGGAGCAAATGGAAGCTAGTGACTTTATGAGAAATTAAAATGCTGTTAAGCAGATCCAAACAAATGAAGGAATAGAAGGCAATGTGAAATATCTCATGGGAAAAACCACTGACCTGGAAAATAGATCCAGGAGAGATAATTTAAAAATTATTGGACTACCCAAAAGCCATGATCAAAGAAAGAACCTAGAAATCATCTGTCAAGAAATTCTCCAGGAAAATTGCCCTGATGTTTTAGAAGCAAAGGGCAAAACAGAGATTGAAAGAATCCACTGATCACCTCCTGAAAAAGATCCCAAAAAGAAAACTCCTAGGAATATAGCCATGTTCCAGAGTTCCCAGATCAAGGAGAAATATTACAAGCAGCCAGGAAGAAAGAATTTAAATATAGTCAGTATTTTATAATATATCTACTATGGTAATGTTTTGCATAGCTACACATGTACAACATGTACTGAAATGCTTATCTTCCCAGTAAGGGTGGGTGACAAGGGAGGAAGGAAATGAATCTGGAATTCAAAGTTTTAAAATCAAATGTTTAAAAAAATATAAATACTACTATTAATACTATTTTACGCTTCTACTTCTGGTGAACACCAAATGGCGGATGACGCCAGTGCTGCAGGAGGTGCGGGAGGCCCCGGGGGCCCCGGCGTCAGAGGCCGGGGGGGGCTTTCCGGTGGCTTCGGCAGTGGGGGCCGTGGTCGAGGCCGGGGCCGTGGTCGAGGCTGAGGCCCCGGACGCGGGGCCCCGGGAGGAAAGGCTGAAGACAAGGAGTGGGTTCCTGTCACTAAGCTGGGCCGGTTAGTCAAGGACATGAAGATCAAGTCCCTGGAAGATATCTATCTTTTCTCGCTTCCTATCAAGGAGTCTGAGATCATAGATTTTTTCCTGGGATCTTCATTGAAAGATGAGGTTTTGAAGATCATGCCTGTTCAGAAACAAACTAGAGCTGGACAACGTACCAGGTTCAAGGCTTTTGTGGCCATTGGTGACTACAATGGCCATGTTGGTCTGGGTGTCAAGTGCTCCAAGGAAGTGGCCACAGCTATTCGTGGAGCTATCATTCTGGCCAAGCTGTCCATCATTCCCGTGAGACGTGGCTACTGGGGGAACAAAATTGGTAAGCCTCACACAGTACCCTGCAAGGTCACTGGGCAATGTGGGTCGGTTTTGGTGCGCCTGATCCCGGCCCCTAGAGGAACTGGCATTGTCTCAGCTCCTGTGCCTAAAAAGCTCCTGATGATGGCTGGAATTGATGATTGCTACACTTCTGCAAGAGGCTGTACTGCCACTCTGGGCAACTTCGCTAAAGCTACCTTTGATGCCATCTCCAAAACATACAGCTATCTAACCCCAGACCTATGGAAGGAGACTGTGTTCACTAAATCTCCTTATCAGGAATTCACTGACCATCTTGTGAAGACTCACACTCAAGTGTCTGTCCAGAGGACCCAGGCAGCTGCTGTGGCAACCACATAGATGTTTGTAAACAAATAAATTGAACTATGCCTGATAAGAAAAAAAAATACTATTTTACATATAACTGGAAAATAAGATATACAGGTATTGGGGCACAGAGATTCAACTTGCCCTACTGAAAAAGTCGAAGGGGGTATGGGGGAAGATATGGGAGAGAGCAGATGGGATGAGGGGATATACTGTGGGACTGCTATTCTGGGGTGGTGGGTAGGGGAAAAATGGTGAAAAAAATTGTAACTCAAAATCTGGTGGAAATGAATGATATAAACCAGAAGTTAATAAAGCATTAGAAAAAAGAGGAAGAAAGGGAGTGGAAGAGAGTAGAAATCAGTGCATCTCAAAGGAAAAAATCTTTCTCTTTGATAATGGAAAAGTCTATAGTTAATCAAACATTAATTACTAAAGCCAAGAACATTTGCCTAGCTTTTATAATTACATGTGTCCATGTTTTATACTGCAAAGAACTATTAATGTAGGATAATGCCAGAATTTAAGAATTTAAAGTGATCATGAAATGTATCTAGTCCACTTTATATGTCAAAGGAATATCTGCTCTGTCTTATAAATATGGGTGTAGGTTTCCAGCTTCTACTCGAAGATTTCCATGGAGGAGGAACCCATCACCTCTTGAAGTAGGTCATTCTACTTTTGAACAGCTTTTGTTAAGGCCCAAATTGGCCTCTATGTGACTTCTATTCATTGATCCCAGTCCTGCCTTTTTAGAAGAAACAGAAGTCTAATACACCTCAATGTGAAAACACTCAAAAGATTGCAATCATGTCCCTTCTGAGTCTTTTCTTCTCTAGACTAATCATGCTCAATTCCTTCAGTTGTCCTTCTATGACAAGGACATATGTTTTTCATCATCCTGGCTATCATCATCTAGACTTTTACTAGGTTGTCAGCATCCTTCTTAAACTGTGATACCCAGAATTGAACATTCCTTCACATGAGGTCTGATGGGGATGGAACTTAATGGAATTTTGTCTGCTTATTCTAGATTCTATGCTTTCATAATTGTAGACCAAGGCCATTATTAGAATTTTAAAGTACCATTTCACATTGTTAACACATACTAAGTCTACAATCCAATAAGATCTTCAGATCTTTTTCAGAAAAAAAAATCTATCTAAAAATGACTTCCCTTACCTTGTACTGGTGATGGTGATTTTTTGTATCCAGGTGTAAGACTTTATTTTCTACAAACTGTAAATATTTATCTTTATGGAATTTCACCTTATTACATTAAGCCTAATATTTAGTTTACTGTCATGTTCTTGTGTCCTATACTTATCCTTTCCAGCTATGTCTGCAGAATGAATGAGCATGCCATCTGTTTTATCAAATCATTGATTAAAACTATTAAAATATTATAAATATTAAATAGTAGAGAACAAGTCACAGAGATCTGAGGTGCTACACTAGAGACTTCCTCATATTTGACATTGAACCATTAATAATTACTTTGAGGTTGGTCACACCTACAATTTTCAATCTGTGTAGTTATTATCAGTTTGTCCACGTGTTTCCATCTTCTTCCTAACAATAGTATAAGACTCTTTATTTAAAAACTTTGCCAAAATCCAGGTATGCTACTGTCACAGCCTTCTTTTTTCCACTCACTAGCTTAGTAATCACATCAAAAAATGAAATGAGGTAGGTATGGTCACACTGACTTTGTAAACACTGCTTCCTTTTCTGGTGTCCTCCATTGTCCAACCATCTTTTTAATGATCTGTTCTAAAACTTGCCCAGGGAAAAAAAAAAACTATCCTGTAATTTCAGAATGTTTTTTTTTTCTTTCATAATTGACCTTCCAAGATCCTGGGGTATTTCTCCTAATTTTCTTTTCTGTTGCAATATTTCCTTAATTTTATCAAGTAGAAGAGTCCATAGAGTTTTTTTCAGAGGATTTTAGATATTGATTTGTCATTTTTAATACGAGTCATTTTCCTTGGCAGAGAAAATTGAAGCAAAATTACAATTGAACATTTTTGCCTGCTCTGTTTATCATGTTATCACCATATCACCCACTTACAAAAATGGTCTTATATTTGTTTTGATTCTCTTTCTTTTCCAGATATATCAAGACATCTTTTTTGTTGCTCTTAATTTCTCTCGCCAACCTCAGCTTATTCTTAAATTTAGCACTCCTGACACTGTTTTTTATAGGACTGTTCAACCCTATTATAATCATCTTTGATTATATGGTCTTGCTTTCATCTTCTGTACATTTCTTTTAAAATTTAAGTTGGATAGTGACTTCCATGTATATCTAAATAAGCCTTTTCAGATGAATCCACCCCTAGTGAACAGACATTTCCTATCCTTCAAACATTTTCCCTCCCCTGTTGGAATTATTTTCCTTTGTATCTTTAGAATTACTTTCGAGAAAATCTCCTATCCTTCCTGGGCAAACTTCCACTATCACATTTTGTTCATATAATCCCACCTGTCTACTTCCATGTTTTAAAGCATAAAATTATCGTGGAAGTCAAGAAGTTGTTTTTGCTCTGCTTTTGACAGAAAGAAAACTCCAGCAGATATCTGGATGATTAAATTTTTCCTACTCTGTTATTTTATGCTTCTATGCCAAACTTGTAGTCTGTTTTTCAAACTCCCTATCTGTTTCCTTTCTGGATAACTGGTTTATAACATACTTCGAAATTACAAAATTATTTCTGTTTTTCCCTTCATACCCTGTCACACTTTGCTGCAGTTCCTATATTTCCTCACATGGATATACTTTTTTTTTATCAAATGCTTTATTAACTTCTAGTTTACATAATTCATTTCTGCAAGATGTTGAGTTACAAATTTAATCCCCGCTTTTCCCCTACCTACCACCCCAAAATAGCGATGCCACTGGATATCCCTCCTCCAATCTGCTCTCTCCCATATTTTCTCACATACCCCATCCAACTTTCCAGTAGGACATGGTGGATCTCTATGCCCCAGTGCCTGTATATCTTATTTCCCAGTTACATGTAAAATAATATTAATAATATATGTATATTTCATTCCCTTCCTCCCTTGTCACCCAATTTTACTGGGAAGATAAGCAATTCAGTATAGGTTGTACCTGTGTAGCTATGCAAAACATTTCCATAATGGATATATTGTAAAAGACTGACTATATTTTCCTCCCTCTTATCCCACCTCCCATTTTTTCTATTCTCTACTTTGATCCTGTCCCTTTTTTCCAAAGTGGGTACTTTCAACTTTCCTCCCCCTCAGCCTACCCTCCCTTCCATTCCCCCTCTCATCCCCTTCTCTCATATTCTCCTGTAGGGTGAGATACACTACTTAGTGTGTATGTCATTCCCTCCCTAAGTCAAATTCAATGAGACTAAGGTTGAACCATTCCCTTTTGCCTTCCTGTTCTTCTCCATTATAACCATTTTCCATTGCCTCTTCTATATGAGAAGGTTTACTCCATTCTGTCTTTCCTCCTCTCCTCTCATTATATTCCTTTCTCACCTCTTAATTTCACCTTTTAAGTATCATCTCTTCTTATTAAATTGGTCCTGTGCCCTCTACCTATGTATACCTGTACATATATATACACGTATTCATATATGTATTCATAGGCCCATATATCCTCCTATACACACACACACACGCACACACACACGCGTATATATATATATATATATATACATACATACATATATATATATATATATATATATATACATACATACACACATTTCTATTCCCTTTAACTATTCTTATATTGAAAAAAGTTTCACAAGTTACAATGATCATTTTTTCCATGTAGGAATGTAAATAGTTCAACTTTGATAAGTTGCTTATGATTTCTTTTCCCTGTTTACCTTCACATGCTTCTCTTGCTTCTTATATCTGAATGTTAACTTTTCTATTCAACTGTTTTTTTTCATCAAGAATGCTTGAAAGTCCTCTATTGCACAGAATGATCATATTTTCCCCTGATACATGATCCTCAGTTTTGTTGGGTATGTGATTCTTGGTTTTAATCCCAGCTCCTTTGACTTCTGGAATATCATATTCCAAGCCCTTCAATCCCTCAGTGTAGAAGCTGCCAGATCTTGTGTTATCCTGATTGTGTTGCCACAATATTGAAATTGTTTCTTCCTTTCTGTGTGTAATATTTTCTCTTTGATCTGGGAATTTTGGAACCTGGCTATAATATTCCTTGGAGTTTTCTTTTTGGGATCTTTTCCAGGAGGTGATCAGTGGATTCTTTCAACCTCTGTTTTGCCCTCTGGTTCTAAATCATCAGGGCAATTTTCCTTGAGAATTTCTTGAAGGATGATTTCTAGGTTCTTTTTTTGATCATGGCTTTCAGGTAGTCCAATAATTTTTAAATTATCTTTCCTGGATCTATTTTCCAGGTCAGTGGTTTTTCCAATGACATATTTCACATTGCCTTCTATTTTTCATTTGTTTAGATCTGTTTAATAGTATCTTGATTTTTCATAAAGTTACTGGCTTCCATTTGTTCCAATCTAATTCTGAAAGAATTATTCTCTTCAGTGAGCTTTTGAGATTCTTTTTCCATCAGGCAAATTTGGCTTTATAAAGCATTCTTCTCCTCATTGTCTTTTTGAGCCTCTTTTGCCGAGTTAGTCTATTTTTAAGGTGTTATTTTCTTAAGTTGGCTCACATTTCATAATTTTCTTGCATCCTTCTCATTTCTCTTCCTAATTTTTCCTCCACTTCTCTCATTTGGTTTCCAAAGTCTTTCTTAAGGTCCTCTATGGCTTGTAACCAGCTCATATTTTCTTGGAAACTTTTGGTGCAGGAGTTCTGACTTCACTGTCTTCCTCCTTTTCAATGCTTTGATCCTTTTTGTCCCCAAAATAGGAGTCTAATGTTGGATTCCTCTGTTTTCTTTGCTTCCCTCATTTACTCATGTTGCCAGTCATTTACTTGACTTTTGGGCTTTTTACCACAGTAGATCTCTGCCACCAGACAGGGGAGCTTTGTCCCAAATGCTGGGGTTTTCTCAGCTGCCAAAGATTTTAGTTGGGTGCCCTTTCTGAAGCCTCCCCATGCTCTTACAAGCTGATCATACACCCCAGGCACGCTACCCTAGACCACAATCCACATCCAAGCAAGTTAAAGCAAGTGCAATTACCCCTCAGACAGATTGCTTGGTCCCACTAAAATCTGCAAGCCAGGAGCTGAAGCAACCACCTGGCTGTGGCTGCATGGGGCCACCCTGCCTCAGCCACTTCTCACTCTGGGGGCAAAGGCTGACCACACTCCCTGGTTACTGGCCCAAAGGCCACACTGCACTGACCTCTCACTTTGTCTTTGGCATCTATGGGTTGATAATTCTGTAAACTGCCACAGCATCTGGTGATCTGACATCCCTCCAGCTGGTGGCTGGCTGTGGCTTCCCTGAGGCTAAGAATTCTGGCCCTCCCAAGGCTGGTGTTAGCTCCCAGACTGCTGTGCTGGCTGCTTCCTACTGAGCTGCAGGGCTGTCCTCAGTGGGAGGGTAGCTTCTTTGTGTCCTTTTGTGGCTTTTGTAACTCCAAAGTTTGTTCAGAGTCACCTTTTACATGAGTTGGAGGAGCTGGAAGCCAGAGCCCCATGGAAGTCCTGTTTCTACTCCCCCATCTTCGAATATACTTTCTTAATATACAATTCTATCCACTTCCACTTTTAGCTATCCAGTTAATTTTAAATAAGGTATACTAATCCAAAATCATGTTCTAGTCATGAGTTTCATCCCATCAACTTTTAGTGATATGTATAAAATAAAGTTTGCTTTTTTCCCCCAAATGCTTTATTAACTTCTGGTTTACACCATTCATTTCCATCAGATATTGAGTTACAATTTTTTCCCCATTTTTCCCCTACCCACAACACCAGAATAACAGTCATACAGGATATCCCCTCAACCAATCTGTTCTCTCCCATCTCTTCTCCCATACCCTTCTACTTTTCCAATAGGGCAAGGTGAATCCCTGAGCCCCATTGCCTGTACATCTTATCTCCCAATCATATGCAAAATCGTATTAATCATAGTGTTTATATATTTTTAAAATTGATTTTAAAAGGAAGATAAGCAACTTATTGTAAAAGGCTGACTATATTTCCTTCCCTCCCATCCCACCTTGATCCTGTCCCTTTTCAAAAGTGGGTACTTCCAATTCCCCTCCCCCCAGCCCGCCCTCCCCTCCATCACCTTCCCCCATCCCCTTCTTCCCCACACTCCTGTAGGGTGGGACACGCTATTTAGTATGCATGTCATTCTCTCCCTGGTCCAAATTCAATGAGAATAAGGTTTTGCCTTTTTGCCTTCTGGTTCCTCCCTGCCCCTGTATCTACCTTCCCATGCCTCCTCTACATGAGACAGTTCACCCCATTGTCTCTCCCCATTCCCCCTCACCACATTCCTCTCTCACCTCTTAAACTCAACTTTTAAGTATCATCACTTCCCATTAAATTTGACCTTTGCCCTCTATCTATGTATACCTGAAAACATATATACACACATTCACATATGTATTCATATGCCCATATACCCTTCTTCAACTATTTTCATACTGAGAAAAGTTTCATCAGTTACAGTTATAGTTTTTCCATGTAGGAATGTAAATAGTTCAACTTTGATGAGGTCATAGTGATTTCTTTTCCCTGTTTACCTTCTCAAGCATCTCTTGCTTCTTGTATCTGAATGTCAAATTTTCTATTCAACTCTGGTTTTTTTCCTTAAGAATGCTTGAAAGTCCTCTATTCCACTGAATGACCAAATTTTAACCTGATACATGATACTCAGTTTTGCTGGGTAGATGATTCTTGGTTTTAATCCTAGGTCTTTTGACCTCCAGAATATCATATTCCAAGCCCTTTGATCCCTCTGTGTAGAAGCTGCCAGATCCTGTGTTATCCTGATTGTGTTTCCACAATATTGGAATTGTTTGTAATATTCTCTCCTTGTAATTATTGTAATATTGTTTGATCTGGGAATTCTGGAACCTGGCTACAATATTCCTAGGAGTTTTCTTTTTAGGATCTTTTTCAGGAGGTGATTTGTGGATTCTTTCAACCTCTATTTTGCCCTCTGGTTCTAAAAGATCAGGGCAATTTTCCTGGAGAATTTCTTGAAGTATGGTTTCTAGATTCTTTCTTTGATCATGGTTTTCAGGTAGTCCAATAATTTTTAGATTGTCTCTCCTGGGTCTATTTTCCAGGTCAGTGGTTTTTCCCATGAGATATTTCACATTGCCTTATATTCTTTCATTTGTTTGGATCTACTTAATAGCATCTTGATTTCTCATAAAGTCACTAGCCTCCACTTGCTCCAGTCTAATTCTGAAGGAATGATTCTCCTCAGTGAGCTTTTGAGATTCTTCTTCCATCTAGCAAATTCGGCTTTTTAAGGCATTCTTCTTCTCATTGCCTTTCTGAGCCTCTTTTGCCATTTGAGTTAGTCTGTTTTTGTTTTTTGTTTTTTGTTTTTTTGTTTTTTTTTTTGCTTTTTGGAGGGCAATTGGGGTTAAGTAACTTGTCCAAGGTCACACGGCTGGTTGTGTGTGTGTGTGTGTTAAGTGTCTGAGGCCAGATCCGAACTCAGGTTCTTCTGACTCCAGGGCTGGCGTTCTACTCACTGTGCCACCTAGCCACCCCTGAGTTAGTCTATTTTTTAAGGTGTTATTTTCCTCAGTTAGGCTGTTGACTCTCTCATACTTCTCTTGTACCCTTCTCATTTCTCTTCCCAATTCTTCCCCCACTTCTCTTATCTGCTTCTTAAGGTCCTCTATGGCCTGTAGCCAGCTCATATTTTCATTTGGGGCTTTTGGTGCAGGGGTTCTGACCTCATAGTCCTCCTCCTGTTCCATGCTTTGATCCTCTTTGCCCCCCAAATAGGAATCTAATGTTGCATTTTTCTGTTTATTTTGTTTCCTTTGTCTAGGCATGTTACCACTCAGTTACTTGACTTTGGGGCTTGTTGCCACAGTAGGACTTTGCCACCAGCCAGGTGAACTTCTGTCCCAAACTTTGGGGTTTTCTCAACTTCCGGAGGTGTTAGTTGGGTATCCTCTGTGAAGTCTCCACACACTCTGGCAAGCCGGTCCCATACTCCAAGACCTCCACCCCAGACTTCAGTCCAGATCCAAGAAGGGTAAAGCAAGAGCACTTACCCCCCAGTCTGATCACTGGGTCCCCCTACAGTTTGCAGGCCAGGAGCTGAAGCTGCTATGTGGCAAAGTGGAACAAACTGTGCTGGCTTCTCAGCTGCTTCTCGCCCCCAGGGGAAGAAGCTGACGAATTCTCCTGACTGTTCCCAAAGTCCATAGGCCACTAACCTCTCATTTTGTCCTAGGCAAAGTGTTAATGAATCTGGAAACTCCACAGCTGCTGGTGTTCTGGGGTCCCTCCAGCTGGCTGCTGGTCTGGCTGACCTCAGGCTAAAATCGCAAGTCATGATGGCCTGAGCTTGGCTCCCACAGTGCTTATCTGGCCACTCCCTGCTGGGCTGCTGGGCTGTCCTCAGCGGGAGGTTAGCTTCTCTGTGTCATTTTGTGGGTTCTGGAGCTCCAGAGGTTGTTCAGAGTCCCCTTTTACATGATTTTGAAGTGGTGTAGGCTGGAGCTCCGTGGAATTGCTGTTTCTACTCTGCCATCTTGACTCCGCCCCCTAAAGTTTGCTTTTTGGGGGGTACAACTTTTAGTTTCTTTTATTTGTTGCCTAAACATTTATTTCCATGGATTTTACTGATGGTTCCCTTTAAAAAATTATGTTTTTGTTAACTTCTGTGTGTCTTAGATACTATCTTCCTTATTTGTACCTAATTTAGATACACAAAGGCAGTCTTTTCCCTGTTCTAGACGTTATGATTAAATTTCCAAGAAATTTGTCTAATACATTCTTGCAGACATTTGTTACTTTATTAGGTATATGCCAACTCTGGCCAGAAATCTGTCGTTCCTGTATTTTAATCCAAATCTCATTCTAAGATAACATCCTCTATCCACTCATTCATTTCTCATATGATTTTTATCCTCTGGATTCCTTACTTTCAGTGAGGAAAACATGTCCTGCGTCTCTCTGGTCTTCACTTCCTTCTCAAAGCCTTCATGATCATAATTCCTTCTAGTAGTATCATTTATATTCTTGTGAGTTGCCAGAAGTGGAATCATCATTGCCCTCCACTTTGATGTCTTGGTAAGTTCTCAACTATGTCTTGAACCAATGCCCTAGGAAGACAACAAATTTTTCTGGTGTTATCATGTTGAAGAAAAAAAATATTTTAGTATTCCTGGAAATGAATTTCTTTGTTAGCAATTCCTCTTTTCCTTTTCTTTTGTTCCTTATGGGATGATCTTTTACCTTATATTTCTTTGACTATGTTGTTTTTTGAAGGACAAATAGTTTCTTCTGACTCAGGCCGTCTAGTTCTCTCCTCAGGAAAAACCTTAAATATTTTATTTTTTAAGCTTTCTTCTTATTGCAACCCTCTTTTACTCTAATATCTTGACATGAGTCAGGTCTACTTTCAGATTTTGATTTTTGGCTTTAAATACCTATATCTGATTCCCTTAGAAGACTTCATTCTCCCTAATAACTTGAAATATGAAAAGATATTCTTTGAGTTCTAGGAGAGATGTTAGCCTATACTTGGAATACAGATAATAATTGTTTGGCTGTGGCAGAAATATAAATAACCCAGCTCCCTCCCTATTTTCCCTCACTTTACTGGTTGAGATTTTAACCCCCCCAAAATATAAAATTACTTATTGGTATTTATATCTCATCCCTAAGCACTAGTTAAAACTTTTATAGCTTATATTTTATATCTTAATAGCTTGCCAATCCTATTTGTAGTGAGAATAGTATCCTAAGACCCTTTACTACTAGACTAGTTTATCTTTAAAAGGTATTGAACAGGGTCATCTAGGTGGCACAGTTAATAGAGCACCAACCCTGGAGTCAGGAGGACCTAAGTTCAAATCCAGCCTCAGACACTTAACACAAAAGCTATCTGTGTGACCTTGGACAAGTCAACCCCAATTTCCCTGCAAAGAAAAAAAAAGTATTGAACACATCCTCAAGACTGCATTGGCCTAGAGGACTAAATGTCACCTGGCCCTTGCCTCTGGTTTCTAATTGGCAGATCAGCAGTATGATCACCATTGGTATTGTACAGTAATAAGTTAAATCAATATTGTATCATCAATGAATTTATTTCCTTCCTTTGAATAGTCTTTCCTTCCTGTGGCTAAGAGATTTCCTTGTGTTAATTGTCAGCTGCTTGTTGAAGGTCTCATTTCAATATAGAACCTTTTTATTGAATTCAAGTTCTCACTTCTCCCTATTGTTGTCTCATAAAAGCCAGAGTAGAAAGTACAAGGACTTTCGTTTTTATCTTTGTATTCTCAGTTTCTGACATGTATCCTTGAATATGATAGAACTTTAATAATTCTTTGTTGAATTATATTGCTTTATATTGTGTTGTATGCAATGATAGAGGAGACTCCATGGAGGAAGTGGCAACTAAGCTGGGTCCTAAAGGAATGGGAGGAATTCCAAGTATTGAGTTTTGATTCAAGGAGTGAGCTATGATACTTAATTAAAGTTCAGTGTCTATCATTGATACTGGCAGCATCCATCTTACTGAAATTTTAAAGTGAGATTGTTTAATTAATGTCCTTGAGCAACTCACTGATTATAGTAATTATTTCTTCCCTTTATAGGAATAAACCTATTGCATAAATTAGTATTGAGGAGGAATGGCCTACCATGTTAACTGTAACTCTCATCAGATATAATCAGCCATGTTCTTCCAGGCACTTTGTAAACAGCAGCATGGTCTGTGGCAATCCTAAGGGGGTAGGCAAAGATGTTCACTTGTCCACTTAGCCATGTAACATTAAGTAAGGCATTTCACTTTGAATCTCAGTTCCTTGTTTTTAAATAAGAGATTTAAGCAACAGGATCGCTGATATTCTATAATTTTATGACTCTACAAAATGAAATAAATATTTTGTAAATCTTGATGCCCTAAAATAAAATGGCCATCATAGTGCAACGAGTGCTAGACCTGGTATAAGGAGATCTGATGAATCATGACTCTGATGCTTACTAGTTGTCTGACAGTGGATAACTCACTGAACCTCTGATTTCCCATTTGCAAAATAGAGACAATACCTGCAGTCCCATTATTTTACAAGGTTATTGCAAAACATAGATTATACTGTTTAAACTTTCAAGTACTAGATAAATATGTCCTATTATTTGGAATTGACCTACTCTCAGCTTTTTCTAGTATCCTTCTTATTTTAGCAAGGTTTAAAGTTGACTGAGAGCTAACCATGACCTTGATGTGTGTCCTTTTGTGGTCTCACTTTCCTGGATTAGTGGCTTCCTCCCTGCTCTACCCATCTGCCTCACACAAGGGAAGAGGATTCATAATCATTGCAGAGTATACTTAGATTAGTATCAATGTAAATGAAAATATTTCAGTCCGTTCAGCCACTAATTTCTAATTAGATTCCCTCTGACACTGATTCAGAAGTGTGGTTGTTTTGCTCTTGTGCTGTCCAGGCTAATTAATGAACAGAGTCTTTCATAAGTAGATTAATAGAACTCATCCCATTACCCAAGTTATTTCCGTCAGGGTTACATTGCACCTCATTAGGGAAGCATGAATTGAGGCAGCTTTCAATTAGAAAACAAAGCTAATATAAAGTGTGGGCCTCTGTTTTCAGAGCTGTTTTTATTTGTTTTTCTTAAACTTTGAGAAGTGTCTATTGGATTTTTATGCACTGATTAAATTCCCATGTGAAGCACCTTCCTATGAATATTAGTGTTACAAAAAATGAGAACCCCTTTCTACAATAATAATGAGAGCCTTGAAGGGCATTCTGTAGTGGGTTATAGAAATGCTCACATATGAAAGGCAGTATGCATAATGGCTAGGGAGCCAGACTTGGAGTCAGGAAAATCTGAATTCAGATGTACCCCAGCTAAACAATTTTCTAAGATTAAAAATTATAGAAGTGCTGCCCATCTGTATTTGTGAAGGGAGTTTCCCCATTGGGAGCTCATAGAATTGAAATCCCCAGTCTAGTTCACAATTTTTAAAAAATTCCACCCCCCAGTCACATTGCCATCATTCCTTTTTTTTTTTTTGCATAGAAAAGCTATTGTCCTAGATCCTCTGGGTTAGGAACTGCTGGCCAAGGTTGTCCTTGAGTAACTTACATTCTCATTCAGATAAGATAGCTATTTGACAATGAAGATAAAGTTGTCCTGTTGTATTTTTATCTTTATACAGACAAGCTCTGTAATCACATTTTCTTCTTCCTGGATCCAAAAGCTGAAATAGTATATATACAAAAAAAGCAAGTTTAAGGTATAAATCATTTGTATTTTTAAATAATGTAATTTTAAATGATGCTTCTATTCATATAGGGAGGTGTTTGATCTGCATAAGTACCACTTCCCTAGACATAGATTAAATCCCTATTTACCTTATTCAGTGGTTTCATGAAATGATATGCCTGAAAGATTCCATCCCCTTGTTGCTAATTAGCTTCTCAGAACTCAAAAACCAGACGTTTGATGTGGCTTGCTGGTGCAGATAGAGCTTTGAGTCTGGAGACCTGTAACACCTGAGTGTAAATCTGGACTCAGACACTTAGTAGCTTTGTGACTTTGAGCAAGTAACTTAATCTTCATCAGCTAATAAGAGCACCTGTGTCACAAGGTGACAGATCAGATGAGACAGTATTTGAAAAAGCACTTAGCACAGTGCCCAGCGAATAGTAGGGGCTATATAAGTATTTATTCCTTTTCCTTCCTATTACTGGACTAATAATGACTGCTTCAGTCACATATTGTTTGTGTGACCCTGGGCAAGCAACTTTCTCTCACAGTGGCCCAGGCCACTCTCTAAGATGT
Organism: Gymnobelideus leadbeateri; assembly: GCA_011680675.1. Lineage (NCBI taxonomy): Eukaryota > Metazoa > Chordata > Mammalia > Diprotodontia > Petauridae > Gymnobelideus > Gymnobelideus leadbeateri. Next base: position 128,661 of record WOXC01003745.1, read on the forward strand.
CAAGTTTCAGAATCATTGATGATCTGCTGTGGTAAATGCAGTTTCCTCATTGGGAGTTTACTCATAGTTTCACTCAACAGCAGACAACATTATTCTGAAGCTTTGCCAGTTTGTAAAGAGCTGTCACAGTATACTGGTGTAGCCTTCAAGAGCCTGGACCCACTCTAGCAGACAATATCTGTTTTTGAACCAATCAACCAACCAACCATCCAACAGACCAACCAACCTACTTTTGTATCAATAAAATATATTTAGATAATTTCTGAACAATACATCTTACAATGTAATAATATTTATTTTGTATGAAGCTTAATGGGTTATCCCCCTTGTGACCGGTCTACTCACCAGACCTTTGGTACAACCTAGTACTCACCATTCTTAGCTCTGACAGAAAACTCAGGCAGTCATTAGGACAGTATTCCAAGCATTTCTAGAATGGCAGAACCTGTCAGAGCTCTTTGCCTTACTGGTATAACCACTGAGAAACACAGATCAACTTCTAGCCATGGTGAGGTATTAGACTAAGACTTTGCGGACAATTCAGAAGTCACAAGGACAATTGAACCAACTCTGGACCACCATCAACCATGACCACAGCCATAGCTCTGTGGATGTCCTACAATTCTGCATAGCATGTTAGACCTAGAAGAGACCAGAGACATCATCTGGTTAAACCCACTCATTTTATAGATGTGGAAACCAAGGCCTGGAGCGATAAAGTGAGCTGTTTCAAGGACATATAGCTAGTAAATAGCAAACTTGGTCGTCTGAGTCCAATTACCAGCCACTTTCCCTTATAACATGCATCATTCATGATAATTACATGAATTTTTTCCTTTAAATCAAGAACTTGTGTTTCCATACTTTGTAAACTCTAGACAGGAAGGAATAAAATCAATTTATCTCAGCTTGATGCATTTAATTTGACCTTTTCAAGGTCATTTTCAAACAAAATAATTCTGAAGCATTAAAACCCTTATGGGTCAAAAAAAAATTAGCATAAGTTGGCAGAAGTGTATCCATTTGAATAAATAAATATAAAATAAAAACTTATACTAAAAACTCCAGCAGATAAATAACGGTATGAGGTTGTATGTAACCAGCAAAATATCTTAGAAAATACTTAGGACAATAAGATGCTTGCTCATTGCTTTATTCAGTTTTCAAATAACAGTGAAGAATACCCACATTGAGATAAATCCATCCACAGTACCAAAGTGAACTTAATTTTCTGCAATTGCTGTGAGCTAGATATGCTCTGGTTCAAATGGAAAACGAGCAGTTGTGATTTAGCAGATGTGTAGTTGCACTATTATCAATGGGAATCACCTTGAGTTCATGGAAAATGATCCAGCCACTTTCAATGCCTGTTAGAAACATTTCTGTTTATTCTAAAATACACTCTGGGCCTCAATGAAGCTTTTCTACCACAATCTCATCTCATCAGGTTAAGCTGTTGTATAGATTATGCTTACTTTCAACTACCAGTTTTCATCATCTAGAGAATCAGCTGTTTCAAGTTGTAAGACATAAAAATTCAGGTATTAATAAAAACTAAAAAATTGCCTTCAGTGTCTTCTTATATACCTCATTCCCCATCCTCTTTTATTGATCTACTCACATAAATTCGGTTTCAATTTACTGAAGAGCAATCCAAGATAGATGGCCCTCTCTCTGGTATTTTACATTTTTAAAATACTAGGTTGTACCAAAGGTCTGGAGAGTCTTGGATGACACCAAAAGAAACAGGAATTGCCACACAGTGGTACAGAGCTGGGGAATGCCTAGTGGTCCCCATATTCTCTATGCTTCTGCCACCACCAGACCTAGTTATGCACTCTGAGCTATTCAGAGGATTATTGTTTTGACATGGGCACCTGGTGAGTGAATTCCTTGCCCTACATTCATGTTGCAGGGCTGGACAGGTGAGTAAATACATAATAATTCAAAGTTCCAAGTGCTTTGTCTTTTACATGCTCAAGTATTGCTTCCTTCAGTTAATGAATATTTACACAATTTAATCTATGCCCTTGTGTAGAATATTATTCAAAGAAATTGCATTCCAAGAAAAGGATGCTAAGGCCCACATGGTAAGGACTAAGAACTTGAAGTTGAGGGGGCATGATTATAACCCCCTTATAGAAGGTGATCTGCTCACTTTAGTCACTTCTAACTAAAAATATCCAGATATTTTAAGGAGCACGTTCACTGCTGCAGATGAGCGATGAATAAGACCTCCTGATGAATGTGGCCTTCGTCTATAGCTCTACTCAACTTTGTCTTCAGGGAGAAAGTGAGGTGTCAACTTATGAAGGCTATTTGTAATCTAATAAAGTTGTAAAGAATATTCATCATCATTTCATCTTGGGTAGAACAACTTGCTCTAGAACTTGACTCTCTCCTTATTTTTCAATCCATTCAATTCAATGATTTGGGTATGCCTAGCATCACATTACCCTCTGATTATATGAGTTTCATTTTCAGCTGTTTTATTTTTTTCTTCATATAACACCTTGCTTTGAATCCTGGCACTCAGCACAGTGCCTGACACCTAGTCAGTGCTTAATAAATGCATGCTGATGGATTCAACACTTACCTCTGTAACTGTGGGACTCTAGGGAAGTCACAACTTCTCTGAATCTCAATTCCTTCACTATTATTGTTATTATCATTAGTCATGGTTGTTGTCAGGGTCATGGGAGCTTTCATTATGAAATAGAAACATCAAGTATAGAATAACATTAGAGATCATTATATCATCAGACCTAGAGCTAGAAAAGAGGATTTAGGGCTTAAATCCAAGTAGGACCAAACCATTTTTCAGATGAGGAAGCTGAGGCTTATAATGACCAACCCAAAGCCACACAGAATATTAGTGACAGACTCAAAATAAGAAGGCCTATCCAAAATCCAGTGAAAAATTTGCTAATTCCTAGATTCTGGAATTTTATCTCAAGGTCCTATGTTTTATTTTTTTCTTCAGTATTTGGTAGTCATATTAACTGTGTTAGCAGGAGTTTAAATGCCTAGGTGAATTTGTTGTATACATTATTTTTAACCTAAAATAAATTAGACACAATCACATGGGATTTCAGATATGTATATGCTTGTGCATACATTTGTTAATATACACCTAACAATTAGGTATGTCATGTGTATATGTATTTAATCAAATTATGTTTATTATTATAGGGGAACAGTTGCTTAGATAATTCAAAATCTGGCTAAAGTTAAAAGCCATTTGACTATGTGCTATCCTGGTAGTATTATCCTTTGGTTAAATCTTGAATGAATTTGTAGTCCCTAAACACCCATCAATGTGGAGGAGAAGGAGACAGGAGTATTATAGAGGAATCATTTCCTATTATCCACTGAATATCTACTATATACCAAGCAGTAGGAGATGCCAAAAACATAGACTCTATTTGGAAGGAACTTATACTTTTATTGGAAAGATTTTTTTTGAATGCACATGAAACAAATTCAGAAGAAATAAAACAGTAGGATTTAGGGAGAAGGAGAGGACACAGGGGAATCTTTAGGCAGGGAAGAAATGGATAAAAAGGGGTATTTAGGTGTTTAGGGGTGTTTAAATTTATGGGAATGGGAGGATAGGGGAGGGATCTTTGGAGGGGAATAGGCAAGCAATAGGAAGGCGAGGTAGTGGTTAGAGAAGGCTGGAGGTATAGGAAACAAGAGATATGTACAAACATAAAAACAAAGATCAGGAATAGAATATGTTTGGGAAAATATATGTTTACATATGTATGTATATATTTATAGCTTTAGAGAAACATATCTACATTTTATTGTAGCCTTTTGGGGATTACAGGGAAAGGAAAAAAAAGAACAAAGTGCACAGCAGAGAACAAAAGAAAATTCACAAGGAAGCAAAGAAAAGATGGACAATTCTCAATGCAGCAAGTATTATTTATTGTATAGGCTTTCTTGAAATGAAAATTTATTGTTGCATATTTTGAATCCTCTCTTTTGCTCTGCTATGCACACAACATACATTTTTTTCTTTCTAACTTTGTATTTAAGTTCCAATATTTAAGTTTATGATATGTTTTTGTTTCTTTACTCTGTTCTGTATTTGTTTTCTGGTGTTTAAGTCTAAAATAAAATTAAAAATTAATTTTTATATGCAGATGAAACAATTATGGAGAAAACGAACATGGAATGTGGTGGATTGTCATAGATAATGGATATAACAGGGATTTTAAAAGGGAGAAATAAATGCTAAATAAACTCATTAGAAAATGTGTCAGAGCTGGTATTGTTGGGCTATAGATTAATGGGAATGGTAAAAGCTTTAAAAATTATTGATGATGCTGATAATATTTAGCATTTATAATAGTGTTTTAAAGTTTGCAAAATGTTTTCCATATATTGACTTATTTAATCCTCGCAACAATCCTGTAAGGCAAATGCTATTATTATTCCAGTATTCCTGAAAAAGAAATTGAGGCAGACAGAGGTTAATTGACTTGTTCGGCATCATATATCTAGTAGGTGCCTGAAACAGGACTCACACACTAGTCTTTTTGATTCCAGGTCTAGTGTTCTAGTCACTGTCCACAGATGCATGGTAACAGACATGAGAGAGGTAGTAAACAGATTGACATAATTAATGAAGGGTTCATGTTGAGGTAAAGTATAAGATAAGGGCACCAACTTAGCTTATTCTGAAAGTGAAATGAGTAGCCTTACATGGTAATGAGCTTTCCTACTTTATTCAAAGTCTGGATGACCACTTACTGAGCATATTGTAGAAGGAATTGTAAATCAGATATGGATTGGACCAGGTGATCTTTCAGGACCCCTCTAATTCTGAGATTCATTAACTCTGTGAGCCAGAAAACTGGTTCATGCATACTTCCCAACCTCACCCAAGCTCCTTCTTACCCCCTAAGGAAGTAGCAAATTGTACATAGTCCCTCAGAGGTAAAGAGAAACCAGACCATTGTAAATGGTGACATTTAAGGAGGCCTTTAACACTGAATTGAATTTAGACTTGATTCAATAGAAAATAGAGAACAGTTTTTAAAAGCCTATTAAATCTCTCAATGACCATAAATAATCTTTCAAAAATATTTATAGTCTTAAAAGTATAGAATTTTAAATGGAAAGATACCTTAGAGGTCACCTAATCTGCTCACATTATCACTATGGCCTGAACCATCAACTAATATCTCCTATAGGATTTTTTTAAGAGGCCTACTATACCCTGGGGCTTCACATTGGAACTCTTCTATTAACACATCACCTTGTTTTCATAGCTCATAGGATTATATATTTAGAGCTGAAAGGGACCTTTGAGTTTACCTATTCCAAACTCCTCATTTTTCAGGTGAGGAAACTGATGTCCAGATAGTTTAACTGAATTGCCCGTCATACAGATATCCAGTGGCAAGGCAGGCTTTTAGACACAGTTCCTCTATCTTCAAATTCAGTGAACTTTTCATAGCACCCTTAAATATTTAGGTAAAAAAATCAGTTTTACATTGCCAAGTGGAGAAATATATCATTACTATCATCAACATTATAATCGGCAGTAATATTGATAACTAAAATAAAGATCACATATAATGTTTAAATTCACATTCGAACAAGGAGTTAATTCTTTGAGCTGGTGCTAACTTCAAGAAGACATATAAAACATTCTTATTAAAGTCATTTTCAAAAGTTTCTCCATTGACATATCTTGGAGTTGCATTATTCAAGAGAGATTTATAATTGCCAACACCTTTTACATTAAAAATTTCCTATTTACAAATGAAGCAGTCTAATTATTTTGCAATTTCTGCTTATAATTTCAGCAAAAATGCAAAATTCATCCTTTGCCAATCTCTCCGCAGCCTTTTTGTTCCTGTGATGACTGTGCAAACTACTGGCTTTTCTTTTTCTGCATTTGGGTAGACTCATTATGCAAAGAACTTGCTAAAATATTAATCTCATCTTTATGTGTTTTCTGGGTATCTTTTGGGTTCATTTTTTTTCTTGCTATAGGTCAGATGCAATGACTTCACAAACTAGTAATGGTTTCATAGAAACAGCAGGCAAAATTATAATCAATTTGGGTACATTACTTATCTGAAAGAGGTAAGCAATACCCTGGTTTTACGGTAATCATATGCTAATGAAAGACTATTACCCACAGAAAATCTACAATCTTTTATTACTAAAAATCACATCCACTATAAAATACAGCACTAAGGAAGATACACTTTGAAAAGATGCCCTGGATGACATCCTGAAGAGTGATTATAAAAAACAAAACTATTTTATAGCATCTATAAAATTATGAACAGGACTCTGCTGAATCAATTTATGGCTACTACCACTAGTCTGTAGGAATTTCTATTTATTCACATGAAATTAGAATTAGGATCAATATAATCAAGATTTTGACTTTCAGATGACTTCATTTTGTATCTTTCCCCCCTCCCAAACCTGCACATCACTCTGAAAAGTTCTGGAAAAAAAGTGAAGAAGAAAACAAAACAAATTTCAGTAATTGAAGAAAAAAATTGCTTGGATGAAATTTTAAGGTTTCTGAGTTGCAGTCCAACATTGAATGTGAACTATCCAAATTCTTTTCTTTAAATGCTTTATTAACTTCTGCTTTACATCATTCATTTCCAACAGATTTTGAGTTACAAATTTTCTCCCCATATTCCTCTACCCACCTCCCAAAAATAGTGGTCCCACAGAATATCCCCTCCTCCAATCTGCTCTCTCCTATATCTTCCCCCATACTCCCTTCCACTTTTCCAGTAGGGCATGGTGGATCTCTATGCCCCAGTGCCTGTATATCTTATTTACCAGTTACATGTAAAATAATATTGATAAAAGCATATATATATATTTAAACATTTGATTTTAAAACTTTGAATTCCAGATTCATTCCCTTCCTCCCTTGTCACCTACCCTTACTGGGAAGATAAGCAATTCAATATAGGTTATACATGTGTAGCTAGTGCAAAACATTACCATAGTAGATATATTGTAAAAGACTGATTATATTTCCCTCCCTCCTATCCTATCTCACACTTGTTCTATTCTCTACTTTGGTCCTGTCCCTTTTCAAAAGTGGGTGCTTCCAACTCCCCCCCGACCCTGCCCTCCCTTCCATCATCCCTTTCTCATCCCCTTCCCCCCTACTCTCCTGTACGGCTGCAGGGCCACAGCATCTCAGCTCCTTCTCCCCTCAGAAGGCAAAAGCCAATGCTCTCCCAACTACTGTCTCCCAAAGTCCACCCTGCACTGACCTCTCACTTTGTCTTTCACATCTATGTGTTGATAATTCTGGAAACTGCCACTGTTGCTGGTGTTCTGGGGTCCCTTCAGGTGGTGGCTGGTCAGGCCCAGCCTGGAGCTAAAACCTCTGGCTCACTAGGGCCTGGCCTCGGCTCCCCAAGTGCTGTGCTGGCCTCTTCCTGCCGGGCTGCTGGGCTGTCCTCAGTGGGAGGTTAGCTTCTCTGTGTCATTTTGTGTGTCCTGTAGCTCCAAAGATTGTTCATAGTCCCCTTTTACATGCTTTGGTGAAAACCAAAGCCCCATAGAAGTCCTGTTTCTACTCTGCCATCTTGACTCAGCCCTGGACTCTCTTGAAATATCCAAATTCTTTGATCATCCATTTAACTTCAATAGGAACATTTTCAAATGCTCAATAGATGAAAACATTTTTATTATTAAATAAATGCTTTATTAACTTCTCTTTTATATCATTCATTTCCACCAGATTTTGTTACAATTTTTCCCCCATTTTTCCCATACCCGCCCTCCCAGAATAGCAGTCCCACAAGATATCGCTTCCTCCAATCTGCTCTCTCCCATATCTTCTCCCATACCCCCTTTGACTTTTCCATTAGAGCAAGGTGAATCTCTGTGCCCCAATGCCTGCACATCTTATCTCCCAATTACATGCAAAATAGTATTAATAATAGTATTTATATATTTGAAACATTTAATTTTAAGACCTCGAATTTCAGATCCATTCCCTTCCTCCCTTGTCACCCATTCCCTCTGGGAAGATAAGTAATTCAATATATGTTGTACATGTCTAGCTATGCAAAACATTACCATAGTAGATATATTGTACAAGGCTGCTTATAATTCCCTCCCACTCATCCCACCCCCACCTGTTCCATTCCCTACATGATCCTGTCCCTCTTCTATAGTGGGTACTTCCAACATCCCCTCCCCCTAAGGATGCCCTCCCATCCATCATCCCTCCTCTCATCCCCCTTCCCCCTATCCTGCTGCAGGTTGAGATATCCCATTTAGTATGTATGTCATTCTCTCCCAGAACCAAATTCAATGAGAATGTGGTTTTGTCTTTTTGCCTTCCTATTCTTCCCCTCCCTTGCAACCACTTCCCCTTGCTTCTTCTACATGAGATAGTTTACCCTACCCTGTCTCTCCCCATCTCCTCTTGCCACTTTCCTCTCTCACCTCATAATTTCACCCCTTAAGTATCATCCCTTCCCAACAAATTCAACCTATGGCCTTTATGCATGTATAACTGTAAACATATACACACACATTCACATATGTATTCAAATGACCATACACCTTTCTTCCATTATTTTCATACTGAGAGGGGTTTTTTCAGTCACAATTATTGTTTTTCCATGTAGGAATATAAATAGGTCAACTTTGATAAGTTCCTTTTGTTTTCTTTTCCCTGATTACCTTCTCAGGCATCTCTTGCTTCTTGTGTCTGGATGTCAAATTTTCTATTCAACTCTGTTTTTTTCCTCAAGAATGCTCCAAAGTCCTCTATTTCACTGAATGACCATATTTTCCCCTGAAACAAAATACTCAATTTTGCTGGGTAGGTGACCCTTGGGTTCATTCCCAGCTCTTTTGCCCTCATATTCCATGCCCTTCAGTCCCTCAGTGTAGAAGCTGCCAGGTCCTGTGATAATCTGATTGTGTTTCCACAATATTGAAATTGTTTCTTCCTGGCTGCTTGTAGTATTTTCTCCTTGATCTGAGAATTCTGGAACCTGGCTATAATATTCCTGGGAGTTTTCTTTTTGGGATCTTTTTCAGGAGGTGATCTATGGATTCTTTCTTTCTTTTTTTTATTAAACAAATGCTTTATTAACTTCTGGTTTACATCATTCATTTCCACCAGATTATGTGTTACATTTTCCCTTCATTTTTCCCTACCCACCACCCCAGAATAGCAGTCCCACTAGGTATCCCCTCATCCAACCTGCTCTCTCTCATATCTTCTCCCATATCCCCTTAGACTTTGACATTAGGGCAAGGTGAATCTCTGAGCCCCAATGCCTGGACATCTTATGAAACATTTGATTTTAAAACTTTGATTTTCAGATCCATTCCCTTCCTCCCTTGTCACCCACTCCCTCTGAGAAAATAAGCAGTTCATTATGTGTTGTACATATATAGCTATGCAAAACATTACCATGGTAGATATATTGTAAACGGCTGCTTATAATTCCCTCCCACTCATCCCACCCCCCACCTGGTCCATTCCCTACTTTGATCCTGTCCCTCTTTGATAGTGGGTACTTCCAACCTCCCCTCCCCCCAGAATGCCCTCCCCTCCATCATCCCCCTCTCATCCCCCTTTCCCCTACTCAGGAGAGTGAGTGAGGGTAAGATATTCCATTTAGTATGTATGTGATTCTCTCCTTGAGCCAACTTCAATGAGAATATGCTTTTGCCTTTTTGCCTTCCTGTTCTTCCCCTCCCCTGTAACTACTTCCCCTTGCCTCTTCTACATGAGATAGTTTACCCTACCTTGTCTCTCTCCATCTCCTCTTGCCACTTTCCTCTCTCACCTCTTGACTTCACCCCTTAAGAATCATCCCTTCCTTGGGGTGGCTAGGTGTCCCAGCGAGCAGAGCACTGGCCCCAGAGCCAGAAGGACCCAAGCTCGGATCTGGCCCCAGACATCCAACACACAAACAAAAACCCAGCCGAGTGGCCCCAGGCAAGTCACTCAACCCCAACTGACCTCCAAAAAAAAGAATCATCCCTTCCCATCAAATTCAACCTGTGCCCTCTATCCATGTATACCTGTGAACATATGCCATGTACCCTTCTTCAATTATTTTCATAATGAGGAAGGTTTCATCAAACACAGTTATTGTTTTTCCATGTAGGAATGTAAATAGTTCAACTATGATGAGTTCCTTTTGATTTCTTTTTCCCTGATTACCTTCTCAGGCATCTCTTGCTTCTTGTGTCTGGATGTCAAATTTTCTATTCAACTCTGGTTTTTTTCCTCAAGAATGCTTTAAAGTCCTCTATTCCACTGAATGACCATATTTTCCCCTGAAACAAAATACTCAGTTTTGCTGGGTAGGTGACCCTTGGGTTCATTCCCAGCTCTTTTGCCCTCTGGAATATCATATTCCATGCCCTTCAATCCCTCAGTGTGGAAGCTGCCATGTCCTGGGCTATTCTGATTGTGTTTTCATAATATTGAAATTGTTTCTACCTGGCTGCTTGGACTATTTTCTCCTTGATCTGGGGATTCTGGAACCTGGCTATAATATTCCTAGGAGTTTTCTTTTTGGGATCCTTTTCAGGAGGTGATTGGTAGATTCTTTCAAACTCTATTTCCCCTACTGGGTCTAAAACATCAGGGCAATTTGCCTTGAGAATTTCATGAAGGATCATTTCTAGGTTCTTTCTTTGAACATGGCTTTCAGGTAGTCCAATAATTTTTTTTTTTTTTTTAGTATTTATATATATATTTGAAACATTTAATGTTACGACCTTGAATTTCAGATCCATTTCCTTCCTCCCTTGTCACCCATTCCTTCTTGGGATATAAGTAATTCAGTATATGTTGTACATGTCTAGCTATGCAAAACATTATCATAGTAGATATATTGTACAAGGCTGCTTATAATTCCCTCCCACTCATCCCACCCCCACCTGGTCCATTCCCTACATGATCCTGTCCCTCTTCTATAGTGGGTACTTCCAACCTCCCCTCACCCCAAGGATGCCCTCCCATCCATCATCCCTCCTCTCATCCCCCTTCCCCCTATCCTGCTGCAGGTTGAGATATCCCATTTAGTATGTATGTCATTTTCTCCCTGAACCAAATTCAATGTGAATGTGGTTTTGCCCTTTTAGCCTTCCTTATTCTCCCCCTCCTTTGCACCCACTTCCCCTACATGAGATAGTTTACCCTACCATGTCTCTCCCCATCTCCTCTTGCCACTTTCCTCTCTCACCTCATAATTTCATCCCTTGAGTACTCTCCCTTCCCAACAAAATCAACCTATGCCCTCTATCCATATATAACTGTAACCATATACACACACATTCACATATGTATTCGTATGACCACACCCCCTTCTTCCATTATTTTCATAGTGAGAAAGATATCATCAGTCACAGATATTGCTTTTATAAT
>WOXC01003746.1:0-5000 GCA_011680675.1 Gymnobelideus leadbeateri
AATTCAACCTATGCCCTCTATCCATATATAACTGTAACCATATACACACACATTCACATATGTATTCATATGACCACACCCTTCTTCCATTATTTTCATAGTGAGAAAGATATCATCAGTCACAGTTATTGCTTTTCCATATAGGAATGTAAATAGTTCAACTTTGATAAGTTCCTTTTGATTTCTTTTCCCTGATTACCTTCTCAGGCATCTCTTCCTTCTTGTGTCTGGATGTCAAATTTTCTATTCAATTCTGGTTTTTTCCTCAAGAATGCTTGAAAGTCCTCTATTCCACTGAATGACCATATTTTCCCCTGAAACAAAATACTCAGTTTTGCTGGGTAGGTGACCCTTGGGTTCATTCCCAGTTCTTTTGCCCTCTGGAATATCATATTCCATGCCCTTCGATCCCTCAGTGTAGAAGCTGCCAGGTCCTGGGCTATTCTGATTGTGTTTCCACAATATTGAAATTGTTTCTTCCTGGCTGCTTGTAGTATTTTCTCCTTGATCTGGGGATTCTGAATACATTATATCATTGGAGTTTTCTTTTTTTGGGATCCTTTCAGGAGGTGATCTCTGGATTCTTTCAACCTCTATTTTGCCCTCTGGATCTAAAACATCAGGGCAGTTTTCCTTGAGAATTTCCGAAGGGTGTTCTGGTTCTTTCCATGATCATGGCTCAGGTGATCCAATAATTTTTAAATTGTCTCTCCTGGAACTATTCTCCAGGTCAGTGGTTTTTCCCATGAGATATTTCACATTGCCTTCTAATCTTTCATGTTTGTTTGGATCTCCTTAACAGCATCTTGATTTCTCAATAAAGTCACTAGTACCCATTTGCCAGTCCAACTTGAAAGATGAATCTCTCAGTGAACTTGCAGGAATTTCTACTTTTTCCATCTGGCAAATTCGACTTTTTAAGGCATTCTTCTCCTCAATGCCCTTTGGGCCTCCTTTGCCATTTGAGCTAGTCTATTTTTTAAGGTGTTGTTTTCCTCAGTCAGGCTGTTGACCCTCATTTCATACTTCTCCTGCATCCTTCTCATTTCTCTTTCTAATTTTTCCTCCACTTCTCTGATTTGATTTTTAAAGTCCTTCTTAAGGTCCTCTATGGCCTGCAACCCGTTCATGTTTTCCCCTGGGGCTTTTGGAGCAGGACTTCTGACCTCACAGTCCTTTTCCCGCTCTATGCCCCCAAAATAGGAGTCTAGGTTGCATTTTTCTGTTTCCTTTGCCTTGGCATGTTGCCACTTAATTGCTTGACTTTTGGGCTTGTTGCCACACCATGGCTTTAAGGCCAGATAGAGGAATTTTCGTCCCAAACGTGTGGGGGGCAACTTCCGTTTCTGGCAAGCTGTAAACCCACCCACAACTTCCACTCTAGATCACAATCCAGATCCAGGGAGGTTAAAGCAAGAGCGATTACCCCCCAAGACTGATCGCTGGATCTCCCCACGATTTGTAGGCTGGGAGCCGGAAATGCCTCTGAAAACTACAAAATGGCGTGTCTCCTCAGCGGCTTCTAGCCCCCAGGGGAGGGAGCTGACGCATTCCCAAATACAGGTCCCAAAGTCCATAGGACACTAACCTCTTACTTTGTCCTAGGCAAGTCTATGTTGATAATTCTGGAATCTCCACAGTTCCTGGTGTTCTGGGGTTCCTCCAGCTGGCTGCTGGCCCTGCCGCCCTGGGGCTAAAACCTCGGCTCACGTGGACCTGGGCTCGGCTCGGCTCCTGCACTCTGCACGCTGCCGGCTCCCAGACCACTGGGCTGGTCCTTCCTGCAGGGTGCTGGGCTGTCCTCAGCGGGAGGTTAGCTTATCTGTGTCGTTCTGTGGGTGCTGGGGCTCCAGAAGTTTTTCAGAGTCCTTTTTAACATAGTTTGTGGAGAATCTGGGGGCAGAGAGGCTTGGACTCGCTGTTTCTACTCCGCCATCTTGGCTCCGCCCCCCCATGAGATGTTTTAAAGGAAGAAATAAGTAGACTTGGTTACACATTGGGTTTGAAGATAAAAGAGAAGGAAAATTCAGATGATTACAAAGTTTATAGATTGGGAGAAAAGAAGGATGGTGGTATTATTGACATGAATGGAGGATAACTGGGAAAAGGAGATGATTTTGGAGAGAAGTTGATGAGCTCTTCTTTGGACATACTGAGTTTGAGGGGTGGGAGACATTAAATCGGAGATCTCTTATCATTATTTGCAAATATTTGTTATTAGCTACTTAACCCAATGACCTTTTATTAGCCCTCATCCTTTTTTATTTCTTTTCAGCTTTTGACACTAATGATCAACACCTCAATGTTCTTTCCTTTTTTGACTTCTATGACATGGCTCTCTCCTAGGTTTTATCCTAGATTGTTCCTTCTCAGTGGTTTCCTTTTTGCTTTCCTTGATCATAATCCATCTTTGGCCTGGGCCTTTCTTTCTTTCTTTCTTTCTTTCTTTCTTTCTTTCTTTCTTTCTTTCTTTCCTTCTTCCTTCCTTCCTTCCTTCCTTCCTTCCTTCCTTCCTTCCTTCCTTCCTTCCTTCCTTCCTTCCTTCCTTCCTTCCTTTCTTTCTTTATCATCTCTACTCTGGTGATATCATTACTTTCTATGGGTTCAATTAACATCTCTGTACAATATGATATAACAGGTTGCCTTTATATATCACTTTAAAGTTACCAAAACACTTTATAAATATTATCTCATTTTCTCCTCAAAACAATCCTGAGAGGAAGGCGCTATTATTAATTTATAACTAAAGAAACCTAGAGGCAAATAGAGGTTAAGTGATTTCCCCTGGGTCCCACAGAGAGTAAATATTTGAAGTCAGTTTTTCCTGACTCCAGTTCCAGCATTTTCTCCAGGCCTGGAATCAGGAAAACCTGAGTTCAAATCTTGCCTCAAAAACTTACTATTTGTGTGACCATGGGCAAGTTGTTTAATCCTTCTGCCTCAGTTTCCTCATTTATCAAATGAGGATACTAATAGCAGAGGATCAAGTGAGATAATAATTGTAAAATGCTTTATAAATGCTAGCTTTTATTATCCACTATGCCATCTAACTATCTACAAATCTATATATCCAACTCTACCCTCTTTCCTAAACTTCAGTTTTGCATCTGCAAAATATACCTGCAGGATATCTCTACCTGGATGTTCCATCGTCACCTCAAACTCAACATATTTAAAAGAGCAGTTATCCCTTCTCAACTTGTCCTTTCTCTCAACTTTCCTTTTTCTCTTAAGAGTACCACCATCCTTGCATTGATCCAGGTGTGTAACCTTAGCCTCATCTGAGAGCCTTCCCTCTCCCTCATCTTCCATATCCAATCAATGGCCAAGTCTTGTTGATTCTACCTTCTCAACATTTCTCTTACTTTCCTTTTCCTTCTTTTCACTTAATGTAGCTGCCACACCGGTTCAGGTTCCTAAATGATCACCAGTTTCCAGTCTTTCCTCTCTCTAATATGACTTCCATATAACTGCCAAAGCAATATTTTTAAGGTATATATTTAGACATTTCACTTTCCTGCTCAAAGATCTTCAGTAGCTTCCTATTTCCTCTATGATATGTTATGACATCCACAACTCTACGTATCTGTACTTCTGTGAACTGGATTCTTGTGTAAACTCAGAGATGGGCCCTGAAATGGGAGGTGCTGTGGTGCCATTGAAAGAGAGTGGGATTTGGAGGCATAATGTACTTATGGGTTCAAATCCTATTTCTGTGACCTTAAACAAGTTACTGAAACACTCTAGGCTCCATTTTCCTTATCTGTAAAATGAGGGGATTAGAATTCAGAACTTCTTAAACTTTTCCCACTAGGCACCCATTTTCACATTTCAGCAGTATTTGAGCAGCATTTGTTGGTGTTATGTGACCTGAGGGCACATGGAGTGCAAAGTGTGCATACTTTGTTTTTAGAACCAAGACTGCAGTGAAGTTGTAAATGCAACATGGATAAGTGTTGCCAGAAACACGAATTCGTTAGGCATTCGATTTTGTATTAATTTTTGGTTGTTGCATGTTCAGAAACCTTTTACTGTTGCCAAATTTTTTATGACCCCATATGGGGTAGCACTCCACTTTCCACTTTTAGGAAGTGCTGGACTAGATGGCATCTGACATCCTGTCCCGCTCTAGATATATGTGCTAAATCACTTTACCACTCTGAGCATCATTTTTTTCCTTCCTTCCTTCCTTCCTTCTTTCTTTCTTTCTTTCTTTCTTTCTTTCTTTCTTTCTTTCTTTCTTTCTTTCTTTCTTTCTTTCTTTCTTTCTTTTTTTCTTTCTTTCTTTCTTTCTTTCTTTCTTTCTTTCTTCTTTTTGGAGGTCAGTTGGGGTCAAGTGACTTGTCCAAGGTCACACAGCTAGTAATTGTGTTACATGTCTGAGGCCGGATTTGAACTCAGTCTTCCTGACTCCAGGGCCAGTGCTCTATTCACTGTGCCACCTAGCCACCCCTGGGCATCATTTTCTTAATCTACAATGTAACAACAACAATAGCCCACATCTATATCATGGGTTAAGGTCTATAAAGAACTTTACAAATGTTATCTCATTTGATCCTCACAACAACCCTGGGAGGTAGGTGCTATTATTATCCCTATTTTCCAGATGGGGAAACGGAGGCACACAAAACTTAAATGACTTGCCTAGGGTCACATAGCTAGGAAGTACCTGAGGCCACATTTGAACTCAGTGCTCCAGACTCAAAGTAATCTATGCATTGTGACACTTCACTAAATGACCTTTAGTGAGGTCTTTGCAAGCCCTAAATCTGTGATCCTATGAGCTCATTTGCCGTTCTAGCTAGAATCCTAATGGAAATAAAATCTATTTTCTAAAAATATTGTTCTTTTATTTAAAGGACAGCCACAAAATCAATGAAATTAAGATGGATTGTCATCATAGTGTTTGTGAAATAAGAGGCATAGGTAAGAAGATGTCATTATAGTCTACTCTTTATACTTTAGTTTTCTTTTTTTTTTGAAATTGCTTTATACATCTT